>JAWWES010000168.1:3353939-3478744 GCA_035583135.1 Lophotriccus pileatus
TCTCGAGCTCTGCAAAACATGGATTGATGATACTCATGAATAAAATGGGACATGTAGGGTTAAATCCTGTACAAACACGTCATTTCAAGATTACACTGATTAGACACCAAAGAACTGAAGTTGTATTTAGGAGACTTGGACAAATAGTTCATGTTCTTTTGTGAGGAAATTGGCGAAAACCTCCTTTTGTAAAATACACTTGAGGGTTTGTACATTTTGATATTACACAGTTGGTGTTATAAGTGACAAAGCAGACCAAAATAAATTCATGTATTTAAGTCTTCTCAGCTGTGAACAATTATTTATTTCAAAAATAGGGAAGTTTGTCTTCAGTGAGTTTGACTTTTGCAGATTGTACTTCATAGCACTCAGTGCTTCTCTGGTACCTCTGGGTACATTATGCATTAATTGATCATAAACAGTGAGAATGAAAGAAATTTGGCACTGTGCTTTGAAAACTTGGCCTTTTTTTTTTTTTGTGTGTGTCTTCTTGTCTTCCTCTTGTTCCATTCGTTTTCATTTAAAACAACCCACTTCAAGTCATCAGCAGCGATTTCTTTTGAGCTCTAAACTTCAATCAGGCTTATAGATTTTTATTATTTTTTTGAGGTTAGTGTATCAAGTTATCTGCTCCTGTAAGAGGGAGCCTTTTAATTTTCCTTTGTCAGTGCAGCCTCTTCCTTTGTCTGGCAGCAAAAGTAGCCAGATGTAGATCTGCTGAAGCAGCACAGTTTTAAATTATGGACAGATGAACCGGTTGCATTGTAGTAGTTGATATGCTGTAATTCACAGTGATGATACTGGTTTATGCGGGAGGCTCCTCCATGGAAAGAGACCATCTGCAGATGTTTCATTTCAGGTAAACCTGTGGAAAATAAAGATGGTAACAGTTCTGTAAATCAGGTCTCCTCTGGCACTAGATGTAACCTAGAGATAAAAGAACATGGCTTGTATATGGTGAATTTTTTAATCTGACACCTGTTTAGAGGTTATGGCTTTTGTCTTTACTTACCTTTTTCCTTGATTAAAAGGACTGGAGGGCAGCTCTGTCTCTAGAGTTTCTTTGGTGCTTGTGTTGCATGTGTCAACTTGAGGAACTATTGGCTGAATCCATTTTAAATAATTTTAAATTTAAAATCATTTAAATCTCACACAGTGCTAATTACACTTAATTGTATGTCATAGAATCTATTTTTTTAAAATTCAAGTTGTTATCATTTAGATATTTGTCTAAAAGTAAGGAAAATACAAACTGCCATGGTAAAGAGCAATATTAAAATAAGATCCAGACCTGTATAGGCAAGTATAGGAACTTTCTGATACTGACAGAGTTTTAGTACAAATTCCCTTACCATATTCTCTCCCCTACCCAAAGTAGTTGAGCACAGAGGTATTTGATATGCCAGGAGTGAAAGAGTTTTTTTGGTTGTGTTGTTATTTAAAGATGGTTCTGGTAATGAGGTGTTACCTACAGCTTCTATACGTCAAGTTCCCATTTAAGAAAGTATGATCACTGCTAAAGGCAAGTGTTGGTGGCTTTGGGGTGGTCTAGGGTGCAAGTTTTGTTGTTGTTGGGCTGTAGACCTTGGAGGAATATTGTCTGGCTGAAGCCTGTTAGGTTTTTCACTGCCTTGTGGGTGTAGGATGAGCTGTTTGCTTGTCAACTTCTAATTGTGTTTTCATTATAAAACCCTTCACTTGTGTATTTTGTCATCAAACCTGCTTTGAGGAATAAGAGAACATAGAATGAGGAATAAGAGAACATAAAATCATGGAATGGTTTGGGTTAGAAGGAACCTTAAAGATCATCTACTTCTAGCTGTGGTTTCTCACGGCCCCATCCAGCCTGGCCTTGAAGACTTCCAGGGTGTCTTCTCTGGGCAACCTGTGCCAGGGCCTCACCACCCTCATGGTAAAAAATGTCTTCCTAACATCCAATTTAAATCTACTGTCTTTCAGCCTAAAGCCATTCCCCCTTGTCCTGTCACTCCATGTCCTTCTCCAAAGTCCCTCTCCAGATTTCTTGTAGCCCTTTGAGATGCTGAAAGGTTACAGTAGGGTCACCCTGGAGCCTTCTTTTCCCCAGGCTGCACAATCCATGCGAGACCATGGAGGAGGAAAAATAAGCAGCATGAAATGAAAGTATTAAATTGAATGTTAAGCTCTGTTTTGTTTTCACCCAGATGCTCAGTTTTGAAAGGCTTTCTTCTACTTCCCACTAGTCACACAGGGTTGTGTGGGGGCTGTAGTTCTTGTGGTCTTTGAGTTGAGTTCATATCTGCACTGCACAGCCTGAAACACCTTGGGCACCATGGTGCTGGCTGTGGTGCCAGTGAACAAAATACAGATAATCCTTCCTTAAAAATAGAACCTAAATCCCAGCATTTCACTGTGAATAATTGCTTGCTGTAAGCAGAAAGCAGGGATTGCAGTGGTGCAGCAGCCCGAAGGAGCCTGCAGAGGGAGGATGTGCACACCTAAAGCCGGGCCCATTGTTGGCAAGCCCCTGAGCAGCCTGGATTCCTTCCCTCTTCCAAGCCCTTTCTCCCTCAACCCCTCCCCACTACCCCCCCCTCCTTTTCACGGTCCCATAAACACGTCTCAAGGGTATATTTCAAATTGATTACAGACAATTTGCCCAGGATTTTGTGATGAACACAGATGTCAGGAGCAGCTCACCATCCAGCGCCATTGCAGACCTTCAGGAGGATGAGGACGGTGTTTACTTCAGCTCCTATGGGCATTATGGGATACACGAAGAGATGCTAAAGGTTAGAAAGTCATCTCACCTGCATCTTAGTAGGACTAAGGAGGAGACAGAATGAAGTGGGCTGTGTGCCCATAGATATACTGCAGAGCAGCTGCATTTTTAACCCTTTCTATCCAGGATAGTTTTTCCCCCAAGAATTGGGCTGAGAGATCTTTTTCCAGTTTTACTTCCTTTGTATAAATTCTGTTTATGGGAGGCATTACATACATGAAATCGTGTACAGATATGCTTGATGTTAGAGCAACACAGCCAGACCTTGCCAAAAGCAGCTTTTTCCTGCATGCTTAAAAGATAGAGGATAAAACATAGAACAGGCAGTAAATATTTTTCTTTAGTTTTAAATTTTCCTCAGTTGAAATTTGTTAGGCAAGACCATTTCTCAAATATTGTGATTTCCTATTGCACGAGGTAAACAGAAATTGGTATTTGTGCTCGTTTCAGTGTATTATAACATGAACAGCTGAAAAACGAAGTGTGCTCCTTTTATGCGATTAAGTTAACGCATAAAACTTTTCAAAGGCAAGCCTATTTTAACTTTAAAATAGAAAAACCACAGAGCCCAACAGCTTCTAATTGACATGTAAATGAAAATCTCTTAATGCTTCCTTTCAGAGAAGATGTCGTTGTTATGAAAGTTATAAACAGTTTTATAATTTTAAGCCAGAATTAAATAAAATTCCTGTCTAATGTAAAGGCAGAATACAGAGTTGTGAAGTGACTTTGTCCCTGCAGCTAGCATAGAAAGTTTTCAGCTTTCTAAATCATTTAGTGGGCCCAGTGTAGAAGTGCCTGTGAATCTATGGTAAGAACAGTATAAGCGTGAGGTTAATATTAAGGGGAGGGGATCTTACAGAAGCATAGACATGGCTGCAGAAGTAGAAGGATGTCTTCCAAAATGTATAGTCTGTAGGAATATAACTGAAGTCTTGAAAGTTAGATAGAAGTGATGGGTGTTTGGTTTTGCAGTGGTATAAAACTGACGTTTGAGATGTTGTAGGCTATAGGATGAGGAAACCTTTCTGCTTGCTAATAAAGTGTATAATAAATCTACATCTCTGCACAAGGAGGTTGGTACAAAATTGTATTTTATTGATTTCAGGGTATGTTTCTCAGAAAGCTTTTAGGAAGACTTTTGTGTTTCCAAAGCCCACAAAACCAACTATTTTTTATTTTGTGTACATTGACATTTTTCCTATATGGTAGGCATTCACTTGGATTTTTTTTCTTTTCTTTTCATCTTTTCCTTATTTACATAAATATAGTGACTTGCTACATGACAATTTTTAAGAAAGGAGTTTTGCTGTCTGAATTGTACATTTGTTTCTGACATTGTTCAGTCTCGAACCATTTTTTAGTTTATGCCTAGTAGTAGGATGAAGTTTCAGTTTGGGTTGTTGGGTTTTTTTTCTGCAAACACTTCAGAGATGGGAGGAAGAACATTGTTACTTCACACTGGCCAAGTGGCAAGTGTTTCCCTTGCTCTGCCTTTTTTTTTTTGCTCAAGAATTTCTTGGCTGTCATCTTCATAAATGTTCTTACCATTGTACTTATAAACAAAACAAAAAAGCGTCACGTGGGGCTGTGGAGTGAGAGAACAGGATTGACGGACAGAGACACCTGAAGGGAATGACTGGAAGCAGCAGCTCGGCTCGTATTGATTCAGCTGGGGCAGTGCTGAGGCAGTGGGAGTGGGCAGGATGTAAGGCTGAAAGATTTCCAGCTGACTGCTTTCTCCAATTGACTCTGCACATTCCAGTTTTGATTATTTATTTTTAAACTTTTTTTTTCAGTCGTTTCAGCAAAATCCTGTGATGTGCTGCAGTAGAGGTGAAGCTCTAAGAGTAATTGCTCTGAGTATAACATCATAGTAAACCAATGTGGTTTTCAAGGATCACAGTTTCTTTTATTCATTAATGATGTATAATTTTGAAGTAGAATTTTCTAAGATCAACCCTGTTTCTTTGGGTTGTGTGTGATAATACCTCTACATTTAAACTGGATTTTAGAATTTTCAAGCCTCAAAATAATTTATTTTGTCTCCAAATTTTTTATTCACATATCCTTTGTTCTCAGTCACTGGTTTTGATCTTGATTTTCTATCAAAACAGATATTGTTCTTTCTCACTGTAGAAAATTTCGTTTGTTTCTCTGCTGTTTCTAAAAATTCTTACTTTGCCATAGTAGAAAAATAGTAGATTTAATATAAGCACTTGGATTTTATCCTTCAGCATTATTTGCACTAGATAAAAAAAACTGCTGAATTTTTTTTTCTACTTTGCTGTAACACTTGAACTGCAACAGCCATTCCAAAATCTATCCTTGGTGTCAGTTTGTGTACCTGGTGATGCATGGTAAGAGAATCAGTGTTTTAATAGAGTACCTTGCTGGTAAACTGAGCCATATTGCTACCTTTGATATACTAAGATACTATGGGTGTTTCATGCTGTGCTTGAAAACATTCCAGCTTTTCCAGCCAAATTTACAGTCAAATTTATTTACTATATTGACTTTTATAGAATGGGCTGTACAGCTTTATTTACAAGCTTGTTGTCAGGTTTGCAAATTTGCAGTTTGTTCAGAAATAGAACAAGTTGATTTGATGCATAACTTTTTTTTTTTTTTTAAGAAACCTCTTGTGTTACAGGAGAGTCAGAGAATAAAATGATACAAAATGTTTTATGAGCTTGTGATTCAAATGTTTAAACTGTAGAGGAGGTGGTTATGTAAAGTTGGTGCAGTATTGCCACTCTGCTGTTCCTGGGCGGTGGTGAAGAGGTATTAAGAACTTTGAAACACTCAAAATGAAATGCAGCAGGTCAGGAAACCATGAGCTAATTACTTATTTTTCCTCCAGCTGAGGCAACTGCCTTCATTTGCACAGACAGTAAATGCTGAAGTAAAATCAGATGGCCAGTGTCATGATTGCAGAGCCCTTGTGAGTACAGTATGCACAAAACATCTTTAGGTCAAGCTAAAAGCGAGTTTTTCAGTGTTTTTGAATGACGTGCTGTACCTAAGTGACAAAAATGACCACGTTTTGCTTTTAAATAACAGGATAAGGTGCGTACAGAAAGCTATCGTGACTTCATCTATCAAAACCCACATATCTTCAAGGACAAGGTAGGTAAAACAGCTCAGAGTCATTTCTGTGTTTTATTTTTTCTCTCAAATGGTTGAAAACGCTCAGGTTGGCTCCTCTGTAGCTCTGGGAGTGGAGAATGGCACTGTGACAGGGTTTGATTTAGTGTGCTGTGGCTTTATTAGGTGGTGGAGGAGCTATTCAGCTGCTGGAGGGTGCAGAGTGCTGATAAGAGCAGTGGTGATGGTCACTGTCACTGTGCTGTGTGCCACAGTGGGATGTTCATTAATTATGTTGCAGGGGTGAAGCTGAGCCTTTCCCATCCAGTGTATTAGGTGGAATCATTCTGAGGGCCTCTTTACCAGAATTGAGTGAATTTCTATGTATGCCTGATACAATAAAAATGTCCTGGAAGCCCTGTGTTATTAGAGCTGGGAAGGAATTCATGTGGAACTGATCTTCTGAATTAGTGTTGTTCAGTGTCTCCAGAGTAGATTTTTTTTTGGTTATTAAAGGGCTTAGAACTAGGAACTGGTGTTTCACTTGCAGTGAGGAGGATTGTACTGATACGACCTTACAGCGGCTGTGACCCCTGTCCAGTTATGATCCTCTCCCTGTCCTCTGTCTTTCTGCTGGCTGATTGCTTTGCTGTCTTTTGAGTTCATAGAGCTGTGGAATGGTTTGGGTTGGAAGGGACCTTAAAGATCGTTCAGTTCCAAGCCCCTGCCGTGGGGAGGGACCCCTTTCACTAGACCAGCTTGCTCAGAGCTCCATCCAGCCTGGCCTTGGACACTTCCCAGCTTCCCCAGGAAACTTGTGCCAGGGCCTCACTACCCTCACAGTGAGGAATTCTTTCCTAATATCTAATCTAAACCTACTGTCTTCCAGTTTAAATCTATTCCCCCTCGTCCTGTCACTACACACTCTTGTAAATAGTCTCTCTCCATCCTTCTCGTAGGCTCCCTTCAGGTACTGGAAGGCTGCAATTAGGTCACCCTTCTCTTTTCCAGGCTGAACAATCCCAGTTCTCTCAGCCTTTCTTTGCAGGAGAGGTGAGAGAGTTTGTCCTGGCAGGAGGTATTTCAAGGTTGATAGTGCCTATTTTTTTGTATCTCACTTCAGTTTTCAGTTGGGAACCACAGCAGAAAAAAAAAATCAGTGAGTAGTTTTCTTCCTTTTTTAGTGTCAATTCACGCCACAAGCCTGTTTCTGTTAAACATTTCTGAACTCTTTAATTACAGTGAGAGAATAAGGGAAAGTGTTGCAGAATTACACTGCCAGCTACTTAAATGATGCAGGGGACTGCATAGGTGGGCAGCTCATCTAACAAAGCAGAAAAATCAATAAAGGAAAGAAAACTTTCCTGGGAGAAATGTAGTTTCCCATATGCCCCAGAAATTGATAACTGCAGGTTTTCACAGGGTAAGACTGATATGAAGTTACATGAAATGTGTGTCCTCACGGAACAGTAATTTTTCTGAATTGGTTGTATTTCTCCTCTACTGTATGAACACACTGGAAACATTCAAAACAAACCATGGATTAACTGTTAGAGTCAATGTTGCTTCAGCACCTGCAGTAGATGAATTTGCTCAAGAAACAGCTGTATGCTTACTCTGTTGTCATGAAAGCATTCAACTTCTCTGATAAAACCTTCTCGGTTATCACAACATCTACAAACTGATTTCTGAACATGGTTTTTACAGCTTTTTTTTTTTTTTTTTTGAGTATGATTACCTCAAATTCATAGTGGATCCAAACCCATCGTGGTGTGTTGAGATTGAATTGAAAGACAGATTCTCAACTGCTTTGAGTTCCCAAAAACCGCCATCCATGTGAGCAGTGCCCTGTTTAACTTCTGTGTCTGACCAAACAGCTTTCATATGCTACACACTTATGGAGAATATAGGGGATTTTTTTTCAGAGATCTAGACTTGTGCTGAAGGAAATGTTAAGGTATTCTGCTCAAATTAATGTGTCATATAATGCTCTCAGAACCATATTAATAAGTGAAACTTCCAACTTAAAGAAGAAGGCTGTTTTCCCTTAAAGTTTGTTTACAGTTTGGTGTTTGTTTTTTTTTAAAGTGGGTAAAATTCTGATACTGTATTTCCCAGAACTCCCATATTGTATTCCCCCCTGCAAAATACAGAGTGGTGCTTTTTATTGTTGCTTAAAGGACACCTGTGAGGTAATTTGGGAGGAGCTTGTTCAAAGAGCTGAATTTGTCATATCACTTTTGATGGAAATCTTCTGCATCCTAAAGAGGTGTGGTTGCACGGTGACAGATGGGAACAGAATATCTAGGTTTGTTTATTACTTTATTCAGAACTCAGCTTTCAAAATAAATTATTAAAACTTGTATGAGTCCTGCTTGCTGCCTTTATTTTCAACCTGTCAAATGTATTTGAGAATAGGACAATTAGGCTACCTAGCAGGAGTAGTTAAGGTACTCACTAAAAAGGAACTGTGGTCCATTTCACAGTGAGAGTATTTTTGGGTGGAAAAAATAGCATAGTAAAGCAGTGTTGCCATGCTTAGTTTTTGTGGTAGAATAGAAGTCTGAGGCAAGATCAGTGCCTCATATTCAGGTAATAAAATGAGATTTTAAAACACTGTTCCTACTAAGAGTTCATTGATGGAATTGATTTAATTGGCCAAATCACCTAGCCTCCTGTTTTTCTGAGTTAAAGTAACTTTTTCCGTTGTTTAAAGTAGAATATTAGTTTTGATTACACTGCAGAGAAGGATGTGGTGCTGCAGTGTATTATTGTGTAGTCAAATCGCCAGTCCAGCTGCTCCAGATCTTTGGTGAGAGGCCATATGTGATCACCACAAGAATGTGTGAGCCATAGACCCTTGTCCTTAGGCTAATTGGTGATCATTCTGCTTGTCTTTCTGTTCCTCAGATGTATTCCAGCTTGTATATTTTTCTCTCTGGTGCCTTTTTCTCCACCCCCATCCCCTGCCTAAGGCTAGATGAGCTCCATCTGGGTTTTTAAGTGACCAGGGCAGCTGTCCAAAGTGGTGTCTGTTTTGATTCTTTTCCAATTTGTGGTGATTGCTCTCTTTCATGCAACTGTACGTCAAGATCATTCTTTCACAGGGGTTTATTTTTGGCTGTGACTTCCAGCTTTCATGGCTCAGCGATTTTGTTAACTACCATGGGTACAGTGTTAGAATAGGTGATGGGGGGGGGGGGTGTGAGATTTCAGCAGCTGCAAGGATATTGATTTTTATTTTCTATTCCTGTCTCCAGCAGATTCAGCCTAGGGAGTTCTGTAGCCATAACATATTCATATATAACTCGAGAGCTGTAGAGTTGCCTCCTTTTGAAATGCAGCTGCAAAGAGTTGCAAGTGGAAAAAGTAACTCTGTCCACACCTTCCCTGGCCAATTTCTGCACAAGGTGCTGTAAAGAAACCTCATCCCACTAACGTTTTTTTAGTCTGATTCCAGGTAGTCAATCATTCTAACAAGACGGGTGGCAGTCAGTTCTTCAGTCATTGCTTCCCAGAACATCACAGCAGAAGCTCACTTACACTGTAGTGCTATGGATAAATAGCTGGTTTCATTCATGCTGGCATCAGGGTCATTGTTCTGCATCCATATGTAGGATTGCGTACAAGGGAAGGCAGGCTGACCTAAGGTGCAGAGCATGCCAGTGTTGACTTGGATGCTGTTGGCAGGCGAAACGTAAAGGTGAACGTGCAAAGCTTTGTTGTGCTGAAGCAAGAAGGCTCAGTATCTCACAAGCTGAAAAAATGTTTCAGTAGGGTGCATTATTGCCTTGAAATATTTTGTAAAATGGGGTTATAATTCTCAAATGGGGGATTGATTATTGAGGAATTTGATGCCTTCTCTGGGGAAAAAGAAATTAATGTCACGAAAGCTGTGAGGACAGGTTTCACAGCATTGGATGCTCTGAAGAGGAGAGATGGTGAAAGAAGTTTTCCTTTCTCATAAATTGTTGCTGTGACTAATAATTCAGACTCAGTGGTTCTGGTTCTGTTAATGCTTAAATGCTGTATGTGGTAGGAGTGGCTATATATAGTGTTTAGGAAACTTGTTTTGATTTCCAGACTTCAGAAAGTTTTGGGGTTTAGTGCTGAGAGTTTTTTAACACCATTAGTAAAGCTTAAATATCTTAAGTAGAATTCCAACAATTAAGACCTCTGATGATCTGACCAATGCAATAAAAGGCACCCTCAGCACCTCCAGAGGTGCCTTTCAGCTTTAGCAACTCGGTGAAAACATCAAACCTGAAACTCAGCTTAAAAATCTACTGTAACACATTAATTAGTTTATAAATGTTGAGAAGTTTGCAGCAGGTAGAAGGAATACGCTCTTCTGATAGCAAGGCTGCTTGGTAAAATCCCTCTGTATGAAGTTTAACATTGCAGGCAGCTCAACTCTACCTAGTAATAAATTTGGTACTCTTTTCATGTGGCTTTGCATTTTTTCAGTCTTCCTACAGTAGCTAATATGTGATGTACCAAACCCCAGGCATCTTCATGAATCTTGTTGCTCTGCTGAGTGCACTTTTTCAGGTGCGCTGATGAAGTTTGCTCTTTCATGAAATCTTACTGGATTTTTTTGGTCTTATTTTGATTATAAACAGTGCTAGACAGAAAATACTTCCAGCTGTTAAAACTATGCCAGTGACCATTTTGAAATTAGTCATCTTGTGCCATAGCTGTTTTGGGGCACTGTGGCCATTTCTGGCAGAGAATTCCTAAATAAAACTTCTGAATAGACTCTTAATGAAAAGTGCAGTTAGAATATGTGTTTTTAGTGCCAGTGCTAAGTTTAGTTATTAGTGATTCAGTGATTAAAAGGTTATAGTTTCCTTTTTTTTCCTGTTCACGTAACATTTTAATTGTTGCCCGAATAATTGTTTGTGGTTGTTAATGTACAGCTCATCTGCTTCAATTCTCCATCTGGAAAAAGTGGTAGAGGGTATGGATTTAGGACTGCAGATTGACTTGGGTATCTCTGCGTGTGGCAGTAAAACCTGATGCTACCATTTGTTCCTTCTGTTGGAACGTGGTATCTCACTGACGTAGAAATAAGTGTGGAAAAATCATAGCAAGGAAAATAAGACGATTTTACTTCTATTTTATGACTTTCAGATGGTTTTGGATGTTGGCTGTGGAACTGGGATACTCTCCATGTTTGCTGCCAAAGCAGGCGCGAAGAAAGTGATTGGAGTTGACCAATCTGAAATCATCTATCAGGCCATGGACATCATTAGGTAGGAAAAGTTCCAAGAAAAGTAGGGTAAATATTACTGTAAAAAGTAATTAAAATGCTGTTGCTAGTTAATGATCACCTATCGCAGTCTGTGTTTTGTTGAAGCCCTTCTTTGCCCGAAGGGGTAGCACAGATTTTGGTGTTATGTGAAGTTATTTGCCCCCTTGGTAGGGGTAATTAAAACAGACCTCCCTCCTAATGGTACCATGGGGCCAGTGCTGCCTGGCTGCAGAGGCTCCAACTGAATACTGCCTGTCCATCTGCCATTCTTACATTCTAAATGTTGCTACTGATAAAACTGTAAATTTTTAGGCAGCACTGGAGACCAAGAAGATGTGAGAATCTTTACCTGGCTGCGCTACTTTGAGTTAAAGAGAGTTCCAGTTTAGATAAACTCAGTGAAAGTTGTTCAAGTGTGTGTGTATATAGAGTTGTTTAATTTTCTGTTTCTGTATGGGATTTTTAAATAATTTCTAGAATTTCTATAATTTGTCCGTGTTATAGAAAATAACAGCCCTACCCAGTCAGCTGCTCATCCCTAATTCAGCATCATCCACAGGCTTGGTGAGGGTGTGTTCTGTTCCATTATGTCACTACATTAATTAGTGTTAATGAGTATCAGAACTAGCCCTGAACCCTGAGGGACATCTCTGGTACCTGGCTACCAGTTAGGATTTGTACTCTTCCTCTCCCCTCTTGAACTTCGTGGTATAGACAGCTTTCCACCCATCTCATGGTTCATTTATCCACTCCACCTGTCAGCTGTGGAGGATATTAAGGAAGACTGTGGGCATATGTAGAAGTGAAACAATGACATCTGAAGACTTAAAAAGGGTTTCATAGCGTGAGGTAGGAGAAATGTAGGTGTAGATGTGTGCTGTTGATAGCTGAGGCATGTAGGTTTTTTTCATTTAGGTTGATATTGTAAGAGCAACTGTAAAAAAGAAAGCCCAGGTAGATGCTGAGAAATTTGGGAGTGACAGGTTTTTTTTTTAACACAAGCTTGAATTGTACAGAAGTAACATTGTCTAGGCTGAATTGGTGGTGCAACACTGCACACCTGGATCTATAAAGTGACTCTATTAATTAAATATTTGTTCGGGGAAAGTGCCACGTTAAGCATCTAAGTGCATCTTTGACTGAAGTGCTTTACAAATGTGAAATAGGGCATCATTTCTAATGCACTAGATTGCAAATTTAGGGTTGTTCATATCTTTCAACAGGTGCACAAAGCGCTTTAAATGTTGTTTGTACTTTGGGGAGAATGGAAGTACCACTCAACATGTGTTACCTGTGGTGAGAAGGAGGGCAGGCCTTTAAGAAAAACAATGAATCAAAACTCTTAAACTCTTAAGAGTGATGCATTGCCACTTCAAGTGCACAGCAAGTCACCAGTGAGGCTGCACGTTTATAGGTACCTTCTGCTATGAAGAGTTCTGTTCACATTAAAGTCTCCAGTTGTCGTCAAAACAATTCATGTTTGTCTGGTTAAACCTACTTTTCCTAAGGGAATAAAGCTGACAAACTTGCACTGGAGTAACAAATATTTATTGGAATGCGAAACAACTCTGTGCAGCTTAAAAATAACTTTTGCAGTGTGCTTCCACCTGTGATTCAAGTATGTGCTCAAGAGCTTTTGTCCCTCCCAGAATTCAGGTTAATTTCTAGCATGCTAATTACTGGAAACAGTGCAACCCATCTGTGTAAGTAAACTGGAATAAGTAGCCTGACCAGTCTTAAACTGCCTTTTAACGAAATGATTGCATTTTCTTGCTGTGAATAGTGCCTGTAAAATTTCTAGTGCAGTGAATTACTTGATTTTTGTCATCCATCACTGCTGTGATAGAATAGAAAGTTGAAGTATACTGCCTAAATAGCATCTCAGTGGTTTTTCCTACCATGTGTAAACTACATTGGTTGGTTTGGGGCTTTTTTAAACATTATAATTGAAAATAAGTATGTAATGAATTAATCCTTTTCCTCTCTTTTGTTTTACATTGTGTCAGTGTGGTCTTTTAGGAAGTTATCCTTAGATCTCTTTTTATCCTTCTTAAATTATTGTTGTGAGTGATAGCTCTTTAACATTTTATTTTTCACTTTGAACTTCTGATTCTACTTCTGTTTATAGCATTAAATATGGTATTAGTGATGAACTGCTACTCTTCTCACAGAAGACTGTCTTGTGTAGAGTATTTAATTGATCTT
Source organism: Lophotriccus pileatus (assembly GCA_035583135.1). Lineage (NCBI taxonomy): Eukaryota > Metazoa > Chordata > Aves > Passeriformes > Tyrannidae > Lophotriccus > Lophotriccus pileatus. The sequence goes on from JAWWES010000168.1 coordinate 3,367,247, forward strand.
TGCAATAGCCCACATGTTCAAGTAGCCCTTTGACCCTTTCCTTTCCTTTCCCTCCCTTCATCTAGATCATTCTCCTATTGTCTTTGAAACTGAATTTTTAATGTGATTACTGGTCTGCACTGAAAGCCAAACAGAATGTAAGAGTAAGATATCAGGATAGGGAGGGAAGGGGCAGAGGTAAGAACTGCAGTGGGAAGATAAACTTCTGTGGTGAGAAGACTTTTCTGCCCTCTGTAAGAGCAGAAATAAGCTTTGTAATAAAGGTGTGTGCAAGAGAGGTTTGCCAAGAAGAAAAACAGTGGATTTCAAGCATTTGCATACGTGTTGTGCAGTTATTGTTTCAAAACCCATAGTCCCGTCACAGAACCTTCCTCCGTGTGCAGGATGGTTGTACCATTGCATTCATGTGAGGGAACACCTGATTCCTGCAGGTACTGAACACTGCAGATGCTTTTGCCCAAAACCACAGTGGGGAAGATGCCTTTCTTGTGGAATAGCTGAAATACTGATCTGGAGGGAATGCTTGTTCTCAGTGACTTTGCAGCTGGTTTGGTTAAATAAAAAAACAAGTCGTGCAAAACAGCTTTGTAAGGAAACTCATTTCCACTGCTGTCCTAGGGTGGTGAGCAGGCTCTGATCGCTGTAGACTTTGTAGAGGTCAGAGGAGGAGAAATGGGAACAAGCAGCTCTTAAATAGAGAGGACCATCATTTTTAAATTGTCCCCTTCTCTATTTTCCCGGTTTGTGAAGCTCACACATTTGCATGGAGATATACAGATCTTCAGTCTGCCATCTTTGCCTGGCGCTTGATCTGCTGCCATTTTTAGCTGCTTGGAAATATTCCCTCTGAAATAAAACTGAGAAATATTATGTTTCCCTGCTTTCTTGGTCAGTTAAAAGAAAAAGTTCGATGCAGGAGGGAGGGGAATGTGAAATACAGATGTCAGTACATCTCTCTTGACAGCACAAATCGGAAGTAGAAACTAATTTGTTTATGTTTGGACTTGCAGATTAAATAAACTTGAAGACATTATTACATTAGTCAAAGGAAGAATTGAAGAAGTAGATCTGCCTTTGGAAAAAGTGGATGTAATTATATCTGAATGGATGGTAAGATGCATGAATATTCCTTTCAAAGTGCAGTTATCTTCAGGAAAATATGTTTTATTTAATTTGAAAAGTTATTCTTTAAGTGATGCTATTTTCTTTTAACTGAAGCATCTGTCATGCTTTCAGCAGTGTCTTTGACAATGTGAGAGATGGGATGGCAGTCCTGATTATGTGGTATTTGGATACAATTCCTGATCTCTCTCGTTCAAACTCTTTAAAGTCCAGGTTCTCTAAGTACAGTTGAGCTGCTTTGGGTGCAGCAGTAAGTTTCTGTTAGGTAGCTGGTTTGCAGATCTCTAAAGCCCTCTATTCCTCAATCACTGCTCAGGTGAAAGTAATGGAGAAATATTGTATTAGTCATCTGTCTGGATCATTCTGATGAGTAAAATGCCTTTAGTCTGCAGATTCAGCTGAGGACTGTCCTGGCTGCAAGAGAAAGGCAATAAGTAGATGAGGTGCTTACTCTGGAAATCTGCAAATAGAGTCACAGCTTGAAAACAGTGTTACTATTCATTGCCTTTTTTTTTTTTAGTGTAGCAATAAAGTTACTGATTTTAAAAGTACGAAAGAGATAGGATGGACAACAGGAAAGGCAGTGTCTAAATGAGCCATCTCCTGGAATCCATTTGATTTCAGCTGTTGGCCTGTTCCCTTTCTTTCCTGTGCTGGCTGGTAGCTGTTACACACTTTGTGCTTGCTGCCTGCACTTCAAAATACAGGTTTTCTTCATGCTAGTTCCAGCTGCTGGGACTTAAAGATTCTTTTCGAGTTCAAATTTAAGATCAATAACAAAAACTTACGTTCAAAGGTACTTGCTTCTTTGGTGGGTTTTGGTTTTTTCTTTTTACAAACTGTGGCCATTCTACTACATACAAGGGCCTTTGGGAGAGAGGCCAAATATTCACTACAGATCCATATGTATGTATCTGTATGTTTCCAGAGGTGAAAATAAATTGTTTTGCCTTTTTTTTGTGTGTATTTTTTTTTCTTTTAAAGCTATGTATTTTAGGGAGCTGGAAATCTGCAGGTTTTTCCTCCACTGCTATAATGCAGATTTGAAACGTGGGCTTAGTTTAATGTTGAGGTCACGAGTTTCAAGGGAGGTTTAAGCCACTGGATTAAACTAGTGGTTTAAAAATAGCACATTATGGTTGGTGATTTCTGGCAGTATAGTGCCTTCACTAGAAATGTAATTACAGTTCTTTCAGAGAAACCTTTGATCAGTTGCCTAATGTGTGCACCAAGATTAATGTTCCCAAAATCACATCTCTCACTCTAGAGCCCAAGATTTGGTTTTAAAAAGGAACTGGAGCAGTTGAGCTGAAGTCATGTTGTAAATCAGTGCCTCTAAGGTGAAGTAAAGGATTTCAGAAACAGCTCTTGTAAGGAATGAAGTATTGAATGTTCCGTGGTTTTCATTTGAGTGCTGATTTATCCTTTAATGTCATAATTACATAGCCACGTGCATTTCACTTAATTAGGCATTCTAAATATTTAGGAATGTTAGGATTTTTATAGGTTGCTGCAATACAGAGATAAAGAGGACAATGCTGTGGAAGTAAGATTGATAGCTGGACAGTGTACACGCTGTTCCAATGCTGTTCAGAAAGGAACATTATGTTGCCTAGATGCAGATGAAGATTTCTCTTTGTCTGGCTTTCTTGTGTGAATTTGCTTTTCCATTTCCTTCCCCGGTGTGAAATCTGTTGTTAATATGTGAATATAAGGGCTTGAAAATGTGGGAAATGTTGAAGCATGAGAGCAAAAAAGGAGTTCAGTGTATGTCAGTTTTCAGCTCTTTATGTAGAGAATCCATATGGGCTGGCAGGAAAACTCTCTTGGGAACAGTTGTTTTTCTTGGTAACAGAAATATGGAAAGCTGCTGTTCTGTTTAGGAAACAAACTGCTTTTAGATTAGTAAACATCAAACCCTTTTGTGGAGCCATAGCTTTGTTTTGCTTGGTGCAGAGCAGTAAGCTCTTTTTTAGAGCTGTGTCTGGACCATCAGAAAATGTGGAATCAGAAAATCAAAAAAGTGTGAGGCAACAGAGAAGAAAAATATTGCATTCTCCCAGGGTGGTTTTTAGGTTAGGCTTTCTGAGAAAGATGTCGCATAGAATAGTGTCTTGTAAAAGATGCAGCATTGCATTATGAGCATCTCCAGTGTAATGGTTTCTGATGATTATTCTCTTAATTGCAGAAGTGACCTATGACTCACAAGTGCTGTTCTTCCCTTTAATTTTTAAATTGGTCCCCTTAAACTCTGGAAAAATGGAAGAAGCATCTTAAGTATTATGCAACGGACAAGGGGTGGGTTTGAGTTCATGTGTGTATATGTAGAGATCTATATTTCAAATGTCTACTTGGCATCTTCCAAAATAATATTTTCCCATTTTAAATCCATCTGGATATGGTTTTGTCACGTGTCAGGTTTAGAGACTGAGTGATGAGCAGCTATCTCTTTGGTGCTTTTATTTAAGCCTGTGAAAGAAATTAGAAGTGATCCTGGTTTTAATGTGCTGGATGCAGTTTGTGACATCTGAAGTACGTGTGTTTGACAGTGTTAAAATCAGACCACGAGCAGGACATCCCTGTGATTTGTGTTCAACTAAAACCAGCGTGGAAGGCACAGACAAACACACTGGGAGGTGCGATGAGCCGTGAGCTGTTCTCCTGGTGTCCAAAAGGCAGATTGCTGAACATCGAGGGCCCGCTGGACTGCCAGAGACCTCCTGGCCATCCCTTTAGGCTTTTCCATTCCCAAGACAGCTGTATATTGTTTTTAGCAAAGCATTGGTGCAGTGTGCAGCCTGACACAGGGGATTCTTGTGTGCTGTGGACCAGGAGCACAGGGAGAGGGCAGGTGGACTGGAGGACCACTTCCCCCAAATAGGCCACGTTATCTTAAGAAAGAGTGGCCAAATCAGAGCGTGTTCTAGAACTAGACTGGGTCTGTGAGGAGAAAGTACTTCAATTCATAGGGAAAGGTTATTTAAATGTAAGAATGGGTGAACTTTGTGTAAGATATCCCTGCTGGCCTTGTTTTTGTAGAGGTTTCCCTGAGCAGAATTCTTTGGTACTCTGTATCAGGGCTTCAAGCTTCTGATGCACCATCAAAGCCTGAATTTGTGAAACTACGAGTTTTATTGTTAGTGACTACAGGTACCATCTCTAACATTTTTTTGCTTGTCTGCTTATACCATAGGTCACCTACAGATAAATCTCTTACTTGTTGTTCAAACTGTAAACTTACATGAATTAACCTGGGCAGCAAAATATCTGCTGTAAAGATTCAAAAAAGGTGGCTGTGTTATTGCTGACTTATTTTGGTAGGGAAATTGTGAACTTCACAGGCTGCTTGTTGAAAGGATGAGTGCAGAAAGAAACAAAAAAATGTAGGTAATGCTTTTCTGGAATGTTCCTGCACAGCTGCATCTGTATGCAGAGTTGTTTTTTTTTTTGCTGTCAGTATGCTTTTACTTCCCTTCTCCAGCTAAAACTACAGAGCTAAAGGTTGCAAGAGTTATTCGCTCGAAAATATCTGCATTTCTTGTGCGTAAAGGGGTTTTAATGTGAGAGACAATTGCCTGAGATGGTTGTCTCAAGTAGAGTGTTAGTGTACAGCGTGTTCTCATAGATTGGTTTTTTAATGCAGTACTGAATATGCAGCAGAGTTCTGTACAGGGAAAAACTCGGAAAGAGGTAGACTGTCAGACTAAAATAAACTGAGGATACAGTCCAGTACTCCTGTGTTTTAATCATATCTCCGGTCAGATAGATAATATTTTTTTCCTCGTTTTTCTTTTCTTCTTTTTGTATTTCTTTTAGACAGTTTTGAAATGGTATGAGGATGGGCTGAGGATATCAGGATCTGTGGAAAAAGACTAGGAAGCGAGCATGTCTGAAACACTGGAAACCATCTTTTCTCTCCTTCCTCCTTTCCGCTATTTCTATGAGATACACAGTGATGGTGCTTTTTTAACACACACTACTCATTCTGTAATCTTAATATTCTCTATTGTTTTAATATTTGGAGGTGCATTAATACAGGTGCTCTATTTGTGTAACAGTTACAATTTATAACTATTCATGAGAACTGAGCTTTTCTCTTTTTGTGTTCTTAATACTCTGGTGTGAAGAGCATGCTAAGTAGCTGAATGCCTTATTTTCTTTATAGCAAAATGGTTTTTGTAAAGGAATGTAATGTCCTTGCTTTAATGTTTTTTTTTTCTTTTTGCCAACACCAGTAATGGGTATCACTTTTCACATCCCTTCCATTTGGTGTTCTCACTCCTGTTTGTTTAAGGGCACAACAGGGTGTGCATAATGGCAAAGTCAAGCTGCGGTTCTGAAATTTGTGAGCTTGCTCTTTCAGTAATGATTTTTTTTTTTAAATTAAATCATACATGAGAGATCAGCATGAAGGCTGACCTAGCATGTGGGAAATGGTTCTGCAGCAGAGCATGCAGAAGAGTTTGTGTAGCTGCTGCTTGTCATTTAAATGCACCACAGCTTTTGGGGAGATTTTGTCAAGTAAAAAGTCATTTTTCACAGTGTTGAGTGGGCCACATCAGTTTTGTGTACCTGTTAATGCCAGATTACATGTTATGTCTGAAATCATAATCTCTTGTCCAATCTGTGTTGGATGTTGTAACGTATTTTACTCTGTAGGCCAGTGGGAATCTTGTAGTTAGAAACTTCAGCTTCAGAAAAGAATGCACTTTTTTTCTACCACTAGGGATTAAAAAAATATAAAATCCATTCTCTGGGCCAGTGTTTTGGCCTTTCGTCTCATTAAATATTTAGTATTAAACCATACTGAATCTGGAGAGCCAGGCCAGAAAAAAATAAAATGCATCTTTGATAGAAGGTAGAGGGGAAACAACAACCCTTATTCAAGTAGTTAAATATTTCTTCTCAATTCTATCTTTACATGTTTTGTTCTGCTGTACTGAAAATTCTGCCAATTCTTGCTGTTGTGAGCATGGTAATGGCACTGTCTGATGCTTTTAAAGACTTAATTTCTTTTTCTCCACAAAGGTTATCCTGATGAATACCGAAACATTCAAGTTAAAAGAACTTGCCATACTTACGTTTTGATCTGTTGGCAAAATATTTTTATGCAGCTTTGAATTAAAATGAAAATAAACACAAGAATGCTGTGGTGTAGTTGAATAATAGGGAAAAATTTAACAGCAGGATATTAAGGCATCAAAGCTTTGTGAACCTTTTATAATTCTGTTATGAACAGACAATACAGATATAAAGGATATATAAGAAATGTGGCAATACTCACATTCCTCTGGATTCAGATGTGCCAGTGGGCTCATGCATTTTTGATGGGTGTCTTGGGCAGACATGATGTGGGGCAGGTGTTACTGCACAGTGCTGTGTGCTTCTATTCCTGCCCACATCTGTTTATGTGTTTTGGGGTTTTTTTTGTTATCTGGAGAACTTTTCGTTTCGGCTTTTCAACTTATAACAAAATAAGGAACTTTACGTTCACTTTGAGAAGGAAATGGCCGGCTTTTTAGTAGAAAACGCACGTTATGACAGCATAACACTTAAGATGTTCTGTGCATTCAGTTTGCCTTTAACAGAGAAAGTGCCTCAGCTGAGTCACTATCAAAATGGTACTAATAATTTGCAGCTCACAGATTTGTACCCTGGAGATCTCTTTGCAGTAATTAATTCTGAGGATGTTAATACAAGCTGAAGAAAAAGCAAACCCCTGAGCACTGTTGGGGTGGCCAGCAGTGGTGCCCCCACGGCATCGCGGGGAAAGCACGTCAGGTGTGATTTGTTTTCCAGGGGCACCCCCACAGGTGGGGCAGCAGCCTGTGAAATTGCATTCCAAATTACACCACGGAGGAGCACAGCACACTGAGCACAGGGCTTTGGGATAAGTAATAAATGACTTGACTCAGTACCACTGATGCTTTATGTAACTTGCAAGAAGGCTGTAATGAGTTTGGGGGAACGATAGAGCTGGGACAGTTGGGGGACAAGCAACAGTGCCAGGGTGGAAAGGTCAGGGGAAGGATGGTGAGAATTTCTCTGCATTTCTCACGAGGAGGGGTGTCTTCCAGCTGTGCTGCTTGCACTTGGTTGGCAGGCAGAGGTGATGGACAGAAAGGAGAAAGTGAAGAGCTGAGCCATAAAAACGTCACGTTGTAGGTCACAGGCTCTTGCTGTTAACTGGACTTTAAGGTATGTCCTAGAAGTTACACTTAAAGTACTGTGAAAACAACTCATTTTCAGTTAAAGGCATCTAAAAATAATTCTTCCTAGCTAAACACATTGTATTTTTAAAACTGTAAGAATAATGCTATAAAAAAGAAAACTGTGGTTCCAATTCTGTGGTTTTGGCTTGCTGTAGGGTATCAAATAATCTCTGCCTGGTACAGGGTGAGCTCTTGGCCTTTTCAGCTGTTCAGCAAAGCTTACTCACAAAGCAGTAGTCTTCCTTCTGGGCCTTATTCTAAGGACTTACAGAAGTTGGGCAGTACAGTGGAAGAACAGGCAACAGTTGGAAGAAAAGCTTCCAGTGGAGCACTGCCCTGTTACCACAGGAAACGGTTTGAGAAGAGGACATGGCCACTATTTTCACACTGTATTCTTGTTGAATACAAATATGTCAAGTTTCTGGGTTTTCCAGTTTTGTTTTTGATCCCAAAGACTGCAGGTAGTGATGTTACGTGCATTTCTAAACTGGCAGCATTTTTTATTCTAAGAGTCTTAGGTAAAATTAACATCCAAGGTGGCACAAGTGTGAAGTAAACTCGGTGGTCTTAGAAGTGCAGTTTCATGAAGTGCTGTCTGTCTTTAGTAGTATGTGATGATGACTTAAAAAATAAATTCCAAGAAATGACTACGCAAATATGGAAGTGTAGGAAAAACAAAGGGAAATACCTTAGAGTTGTTTAGGTTGGGAAAGATCCCTAAGATCGTTTAGTCTCCAGCCATTAATCCATCACTGCCAAGCCCATCACTAACCATGTCCCCAGGTGCCACATCTACATGTCTTTGAAATACCTCCAGTGATGGTGACTCCACCACTGCCCTAAGCAGCCTATTCCAGTGCTTGACAATCCTTTCAGTGAACAAATTTTCCCCAGTATCCAACCTGAAACTTCCCTGGAGCAGCTTCCTTTGTTAGGTTACTGCTGGCTGGGCTTGTGGGACTGCAGGTCCAAAGTCTGGACTTCGGTTGTTAATTTTGTTCTTTCCTGATTGAGCCATGTGGCTAATCTGTGTTTTAAGCAAAATGAGAATTAGGGTGTTAAGTGAAAATTCAAGACCTATGTTGGTATTTGTTTTAATTGATTTGATGTGGTAAGGATGTAGGTGAAATATGTTTACCGTATTGAGTAAGAATAAGGATCATAGTCAAACTTGGAAGACAGGAAGGGTATAAAATCAGTAAATCTGTTGGGAAACAAAGGGCTGTATATCTCATAAATCTGCAGCTTATTTAAAAATAGTTGAGAAACTGGATATTTTCTATGAAGTGCTAATTTTATTTGATACTGTCATATGGGTTTTTTAATATCTCAGATATTTAAGGAATGTTTTTCTGTTTCAGAAAATTACTTGCTCAACCTTACAATGTGTTACTCTAAACACTAGTAGCAGTATGATTAACCTGCCACAAAATTAATCCCAACACAAGAAAAACCCTTGTGCAAACCTAAATCTAACCATTTTTATCTTGGAAAGTCCGGATGCTGCTAAATGATCTCCCAGAGTGCACGATTTATTTCCACCTCCCTTGGTGAGCATTGCCCAGGGTGATACAGGGCACCACGAGGTTGCAAATATGAAGCAGCAAAGATGCATTTGGTGTTTCTCTGACAGTAGGTTTTAGTGTTACTTGCAGTTCTAAGGGGGATTTTTTTTTTTTTTAACCTCCCAGTTATTACTAAAAAATCAAAGCATGCAGCTTTTCACTTGGTTGGAGTTGAATTTGATTTTTTTTTGATGTTGTAGGACTCTTCTCAGGTAAATATTGGTGGAGATGGGATATTTATTGTCTATAGTTTATTAATTTAGTATGTGTTACATCGCTGTAGTTTGGGATTAATTAGAGGTGATACTTTATATAACTGAAGTTTGAAGAGACAACACTGCTGTTGAGAAGCTCACCAGGTGCTGGCTCTCCTTGAGGCATATGGGCATATAAAGTTCTTTAAAATGTGTTGATAAAATCTCTCTGTGAAGTGATTCAATAGGCTGCATAACAAGCATGATGATTTCTAAATTCTTTCCCTTCTTCTATGAACAGGGTTATTTCCTTCTCTTTGAGTCGATGCTGGATTCTGTCATCTATGCAAAGGACAAGTACCTGGCAGAGGGAGGCTCAGGTTGGTGCTCAGTTCCTTTAATAAATTTAGCTCTGGGGAGAAGCTAAATGAACTCAGAGGCTTAGAATAAGCTATGCATGGATGAGAAAGTTGCCAGTCTCAATGAAAAATGTTTTCATTAGTGTGAGCTTCAAGGCATTAATTTATTGTATGGGTAATAGAAGAACACTAGATGGGATATCAAGGTCTCAAGTTAATGGTATTTTTAAGAATAGACAGGCTTATTTATTCTTAAGTACAGGCTAAATTTTTCCTCCCTAATTTTTCCCACACATATGGGCATTTGTTTTCCACTCCTGAAATCCCAGTTTCTGCATAACTGTGAACAGAGGAAAGTAAGTCCTATCCTGTAGGATGTGATACTGTTTGAGTAAGCTACTGTGGATGAGAGGAAAAGTGAATAGGGTGTTTTTCTGGAGGAGGGATGTTGTGGAGGAAGGACACAGTTTCAAACACAAGAGACCACAGGAAATAACTAGTGGAATTACACTGATTCAGTTCAACATGTTTATCCTGGTGGTAATATGCTGTTTCTCTTTATAGTTGGAGGGTAAGGCTGTGACAAAAGGGTTTATTTTGAAGTAATGTTCTCTTACCCTGTTAAGTAGCTTAGACAGTGTCATCTGAAGCACCGTTTTAAGTGTCAGTAAATATGAATTCCTCACGTGATGCAGTTTTCTGCCCGAGTTCTGCATGTGCTTTATTCCTTGGGCTTAATTCCTTTGTCAGTATTGTATTTCATATTGACCTTTTCAATCGTAGTCATCAGTCTGGGGTTTTTTTTTCCCCCCTTTGTGCTAACCACACACACAGTCTCACTACACTGGCTTAATGATTGGATTAATGACTGTGTCACAGGGCTTGCTGCAGTGCTTCCCTTCGGTTGCAGTGAGCTTTCATACTCTACATAGAGTGCAGCAGGAAAAAGGGGGTTGTACAGTTGTTCAGCATTTGGTCACAAAGCTGAATATACAGGCAAGAGGATATTTAGTAACCACTTGAAGGACATGACAGAGTAAGAGCTTTTTTTTGTTTTCAGTAATGTAGAATAGTCCAGCCAGATCAGGAACACATTGAGTGCTCTGTATAGATACATGCTGATAATTTTACACTGTGGTACAAGTAAATGCAAGGACATTCCCTAAAGTCATAAGTACTCATTTTGTGTTTAGCTACTACTTCCAAAGCCCTCTGGAAAGGGCCAGAATTTTTTAACCTCTATTTAAACTGTATTGTTGGTAAGTTTGCCATTGGTTTGTGACTCCCAGAGATTCCTTTGAGCAGACAGGGTATGCTGGTTCTGCAATACTTATCCTTTGTTGTCTGAGGATGGTCTTGGGCCCTTCTTTGACTCTTCACAAAGCACACAGTGTTGTACAGGCACTGATTGGTAAGGCCACATTTTAATTTTCGTTAATACTGTTTCATTAAGGTAGTTGCAATTACTGCTCTGCCGCCAGCACGTCTGGCAGGTCAGTGGCTGCGTCCAGGGTTTGTGGGAAAGCTCAGCAATCACCTTAGCAACACAGACTCTCCTGCAGTGGAGATGAACAGCAGCAGAACTGTGGGCACGTCCAAATTCAGATGAACCAAAACCAAGAGCTCACTCTGAGGTGAAGTCTCACCAGAGGAACTCCTAAATCTGCTTAGTTTTGTTTTAAGCCACTTGGTACTATTAGCCCAAGATCGTTATTACAGGGTTTTGAAAGCTGAAAAAGACAGCAGAAGCAGCTGTGACTTTGGCCAGATCTCTCAGTGATTGAGCTGGGAGCAGAGTCCAAATTTCTAGATTTGTGTTCAGTCAGTCATATCGTCATTACTTCGATTTTTAGCCTATTAGCATGCTGAAGTGGATTGTACCAAACTGTCTAGGGCAATGTGTACAGTATATAATAGCTTTATTTGGGAACATAAAATTTTTCTGACCAGGACCCATCTGTTTGTTCCTTGGAGCTGTTACTCGAGTGTAGGGTGTTTCACATACATGATTGCAGCTCACATTGGTGAGGGGTGACACGGGCGAGGGAGGTGTCATTCAAAACATAACATTGTTTGCTCATTCAGTGGAGGTATTTCTGTGTATCTGGAGGATTGCTGCCTTGCTCTTCAGTGTCCTGAAGTTTGTGAGGCATTGCTGAGGGATAAAGGATTTCCCATCATATCCTGCTCACCACGTGAGCTGCTCCTGGAGTTGTGGGCACTGAATCGAGAAGGACACAGATGGTCAAAGCGATGAATCTGGGAGAGCTCTGAGGAGTGTGTGCTTCTGTCCAATCAGCATTTTGCTCATTTCACCTGCAAGGAGGAATAATTACTAAATTATAGGCTGAATGAGGAAGGAAAAAAAAAAAAGGCAAGTCTGTCAGGATTGCAAAGGGAAGTGTTAAAGGGCTGCAGAAAGAACTCAGGATTTCCAGGGGAATTGAGGATAATGGTGAAATGGCAAATGCAATTTTATGCAGATGTTTTTAAACATTTACAAAATGCTACAGTGTTTTGATGATTTAGGCTGATTTTAGATAACACTGCTTACATTTCCAGTCAAACCTCAGGATAGCATATGCTTCTGGATGTGGGTGGGGGTGTAAATTCCAAAGTTAATGTATCGCTACAGTCTTTGCCTGAGCCCTGTTGGTGGAACACAGGTTTCTTTTTGTGAAGTCTGAACAGACATTGTCTACTTTTGTTGATATTAATAGATTAACGTAAAAATGCAGATGAGATTGGAGCATTTAGTGTTTACATTTGCCCTTGTTCTTGAGGGCTTTGTACGATTGATCATGAGGTCCACTGCTGATGTAAGAATTTGCTGTGTGAACGAAGACATTTAATATAAACTGATTACGATCCAGTTCAAATATTTCACGCTTGATAGAGGTGATAAATTTCTTTGTTATTTCCCTGAAAAACAGTCCCTCAAAGGCCGTTGTCACTTGCTTTTGTAGTCCGTGTCACACTGTCTTTTCATTTTTGGAGCATCAGTGGTGGCTCTTGAAGGGAAGGGGAAGCCAAGTGCGATGCAGTTGTTACACCAGTGAACAGCGGCGTGAAAGCTCTGAGAAATAGACATCCCTTACTGATGGCTCCAGAAACTCCCTGCAGATACTCCCACCAGCAGATGCTGGTGTCTTGTGCTTGTTTGACAGCTGTCAGGTGTGCTGGCACCAAGGGATTTGTTTCGGAGAAGGCAGTTGGAATGCCTTCCCACTTGGATTCTCCTCAAACTGCCTTTTTACTGCTGAGTTAGTTGTAGGCTGTTCCTGGAGAAGCCTCCTCAGGGTTCCTCAGTTGCAAAGTAGGGGTGATAATAGGATTCCAGCTGAAGCTTGCTGGCGTTTGTTTATTCTGTTTTAAACAGTCAGAAAGGGACAAAGATGACAGTGTGCTTACTTTCATGTCTTTATATAACAAATAAAAAGCTTCTGTGAAGAAGACTATTCTCTATCATCAATATTTATGAGATTATTTCCTTTAGGCTACAACTACTCTGACTACTAAAAGGTCTAATTTCAATTTGTTGTTTCTATCTTCAGTGTTTTACAGGGCAGTAGGTACTGCTTTTCTGACTTACCATGCCATACCAATGATTTCTCCCTATCCATTTTGCTAAACTATAATTTTAAACAGAGCAGAAGACAAAATTAATTTTACAGTTCACCAGATTTTTGGGGAGGAAAAGACAAACTTAGCTTCAGTTTTAATAACACTGCCACATTCAGGTATTCATAAAAAATAAAATAAGGTGTTTATTAGAAGCCAGACCAAGAATTCAATGTAGGTGGCTTTAGAGGCTTTAATACTCTTAAGAAAAAACCTTCTTCTTTGTGAAAAGAAGCCTTGCTAGATATAAATTGAGTTTCTTTTACTACTTGATAGTGCTACGGACAGCCATGTTCATGGCAGCTGTTCTTTGTGGGTTTTCCAAGTATTTGAGATTGCCAAGAGATTGATTGACTTTGTTGGCAGCTGTTAAAAAGGCAAATGTCAGTCTTCATCTACTGTTTGGAAAAACTGTAAATAGTTAATTTGCTCTGAAGATATTCCTGGGAGAAGGGAAGGCACAAATGTGAATAATGATAGGGTAAGAACAAGAGTTGTTAGCCTAAAAGTGGGAGGGAGGGAGTTGATGAGTTTCTCTGCTGTCTGTTTGTTTACTTCTTCACTTCAGGTGCAGACAGAAAAGTGGTTATTCTTTTCCAGTACCCAGAAATAATTTCTTAGCTATGAGGCAAATATCAGCTAGAGCTGATAACAAAAAGGAATAAGAATTAAACTCCTGAGTAAGAATATTTACTGTTTTCTGGAAGTCAGGTCTTTTCACAGAGGTTTCTTGTTATTGCAAAACCTTCATCTGAATTTTCTTTTGAGTGTCTGCCCACGGTTATTAAATATATTTTAGGTCAGTCTCTGCATAGAAGCCAGAATAGGATGGTCCAAATTATTTTCTTCAGACATCAAGTTTCCAATCATTTCCTTGGGGTAGGATTCAACTACAAGGATATTTTGTCATTAATAGAAAATACTGTTAACAGAGTTGTGTGGGAAAGTTAAATTTTTGTGTCTAGTCTCCCCTGAGGACAAATGGAACTCTACAAAGTAAAGTAGCAGAAAAAGTGTCTTGTCCAAGAGCTAAAAAAAGTTCTTCTGTTTGTTCTTTTAAGCTGTTAATTGCTTGGAAAGGAAAAAAGTCCTCTTTACATGTGTCTAAAATAAAATTTCACTACTCTCTTTCTGTTACAGTTTATCCTGACATTTGCACCATTAGTCTGGTGGCTGTTGGGGATATGAATAAACATGTGGACAAGCTACTTTTCTGGGAGGATGTGTATGGCTTCAACATGTCTTGTATGAAGAAAGCAGTAATTCCTGAAGCTGTCGTGGAGGTGCTGGATCCAAACACGCTGATATCTGCAGCCAGTGTCATTAAGGTACCATCCTACTTAATGAGTAGTAGTCAGATTAGAGGGTTGCTTGGTTTAGGGGAGAGGGTGGCTAAATAACCGTGGCTGAAAAAGCAGTAGTTCCTACAGTACTTCCTGAATTGTTTATGCCTGCTTTTCTGCCCTGTCTCTTGTAATGGCAGTGTTATGATGGGGAATAGCAGCAAAGCTGGGCAGGATTCATATGAGAGAACATCTACATGACAAGGTGTAGACCCAGAGCACTGACTAGTTTGAACTTCTGGTGAACTTTGTGATTAGTAATGATTTGAACAGCTCAGATCAAATTGAGAGAAGGGCTTTTCTAGACCAAGAATGTTTTGCCACAATGATATTCTAATTATTGTTCATATAGTTACTTTTCTACTGTAAAGCACTCAAAGCAGCAATATTACTGCACTCAGTGGGAATTACCTGTTTAGTAAGGAGATAATTTCTGTTTAAATGTATTGTAACAGGGGAAGTGCAACTCAGTTGTAAGTATATCCAAGTGCAAGTTACTTAAGCTTTTCTTGCCTATAATTTTATTACAGAGAAGATTTAAAAGTATTCATTTTTTTTAAACCAGGTATTCAAATAAAGGAAGTGCTAAGACTGGGATTTCTTCAACTTTAATCACTACTTCAGTATTCTTGTGCATCTAGTTTCTTTTTTCGGGATTTACTTCAGGATTCTTTTTCTCATCGATGAGGGAGTCTTTACAGATGTGTCATACATACTCTCTGAGCTTGTTGACTGGACCCCTTCCAGAGTCAGTGAAATAAAATTCCTAAGCACATCTATAATAAATTGTATCATTTGACGCTTGCAAGTGTCTTTGTTCCTTGAGTGTAAGGAGAGATCAGTGTGATCAACTCAGTTGTTGAAATACACTTTATAGTCCTGTCATTATAGGGAGGATAAAATTCCAGCCTCAGTGAACGAGTGTGCACAAAACAAAGGTACTGAGATAAGAATCTGAGGCGGTCACTGTTTGCCATTTGACAGGTTTGGTGGTGCACTGAGTGAGTGATCAGTTGGTTAGGCAAGCAAATAAATTAAAACAACATCTTAACCTGTAGAGTGTTGATAACAATAAGTAAAGATAAATATACCCGATGCAGTTTATAAGCCATGGTCATTTCAGAAGCAAAATGCTTTACTGGTAATAGTGCACGCATGTCTCTGTTTAATATGTGTGCTGTTCATGAGAAATCACTGTCCAGCTCAGAGGTGTGTGCTTAGCAAATTTTGTCATGCAGCCTGTAGCATAACTGTTGTGTGTAATGGCTTTTTATGCTCATTTGTTCTCATTAACCATCATGGTTTTTAAAATAACCCAAAATCAATGCATGTGCTCCTTTGCTGGAGTTTCAATGCAAAGTAGTAAAATTGATGAGTTGAGAAACAGTGGCATTATAGGTGAATTGTTTTAATCAATAGCCATTCCACAGAACAAATGAACTATATTTTTTTGTAGGGTAAGTTTAAAAATGTTCCAATTTATCATTATGATTATTGCAGAAGATACTTTGGTGTATTTGTTCAGGTCAGGTACTGCTTGTTTTATGGAGTTCATAAGGTAACTTTTCTGGAAGCAAAACATTCCCTAAGAAAGATGTGGCAGCATGAAGAATCATAGAAAGCTTTGGGTTAAAGATCATGCAGTTCCAGCCTCCCTGCCAGGGTCAGGGACACCTTTCACTAGACCAGGTTGCTCAGAGCCCAATCCAGCCTGGCCTGGAACACTTCCAGGGATGGTGCATCCACAGCTTCTCTGGGCAACCTGTGCCAGGGCCTCCCTGCCCTCAGGTGCAGCACTTTGGCCTTGTTCTTGTTAAACCTCATGAAAGGCCCAATTCTGTAGCTTGTCCAGGCCCCTCTGGACACACCTGTGAGAGCTGAATTAGTATTGCCCTATAAAACTTGTCCTATTATGGGAGCAACTGAACAACCTTCATCCAAAGGGAGATCTTAATTGACATTAATCACTGTTACTGACAGAATTTTATTATTCTTTTTGACAGCATATCGACTGTAATACTGCGTCCACTCCAGACTTGGAATTCTCTTCGGATTTCACCCTGAGCATTACAAAGAGCACAGAGTGTACAGTAAGACAATTTTAGTTTCTTCGTATATGGTCAGTGTTGCACCGGACTGAGAGACAATACACTAATTATGCTTCATTTATCATCAGTCCTTGCCTTGAAACATTCATTTCTGCAGTACAGAGGTGTCAAATGAGCCCTTTCTGTAAAGGGAGATGGATGTAAAACTCCAGTAATGGTGTTACAGGATAATAGAGGTAGGTGAGGAGAGGGAAGGGGAAGGAGCTGTAGCATTAGAATCATTCTGTTCTGTTCTCTAGCCCATTTTCTGAAATACAAGTTTTCTGTTTAGACACATTGTTTACCCCTGTGCTCAAAAATGATGCACTCACTGCTCTCAGAAGAGCTTTTCTGAGTCTAGTAAAAATGGGAAAAACAAAGTAGATATGGGAAAGGTGTAGATTATAGCTAATGAATTAAACACCCAGCAGTTCATATGGCAAAGACAGCTTCTCCAACAGGGAGGCTCATGAACTTTGGATGCGAAGGCTGGGGGGAACAAATACAGCATTAGAATCTGAATCTGATAACCAGGGTTTTTACTAGGTCTGTTTTATTTGTTGTATGCAAGTTAGTGTTCGCATTTTATGTAAATTAATGTGACTTAGTTCAATGGAACACTAATTCTAGAAAGGCTGTGGAATTCGGCT
Source organism: Lophotriccus pileatus (assembly GCA_035583135.1). Lineage (NCBI taxonomy): Eukaryota > Metazoa > Chordata > Aves > Passeriformes > Tyrannidae > Lophotriccus > Lophotriccus pileatus. Next base: position 3,384,400 of record JAWWES010000168.1, read on the forward strand.
GGAGGGGAGTTGTAATTACAGTGAACACATCCTAGTTTTACAGATTATGCTGGATTAGAGTGAAGAATCTCAGCAAACTTGAGTGTGATATTACTTAGTTGAGTTTTTGTCTATCAGACACTAGTCAATATGAAAAGAAAGAAAAGAAGAAATAAAGTTTTCAATCTGAGCTTTAGAATTAAATGAAAACTGTACTAGGGCATACTTCAAACACTTCATTGAAGTTCTGCCTACACTGTTCAGTATGAATTCCCATAAATACACATTCATCCTGTGACAATTCTTCATCATTCAGTATCTGGTAGTTAGGAGAAAACAGAGAGAAACACTGATTTTTTTTTGGTTAATGAAATGTGTCCCTTGTTTTTTTTTCTGCAGGGGCTCATGCCTGCATTTGTGTTGTGTATTTTGTGTTCCATTTTTGAAGTACAGGTCAGGGAAGATAAACCAAATATTTTTATGTAACATACTTCACTGGGAGGCTGTGAGTGACTTCTGAAATAAAGATGTTAGGAGTGTGTTTAAAGCTAAAATAAATTAGGTGTTCCAACGTGAACATTTAAAAGTGTTTAGATTGATGCCTCTGTGAGGATACCTTTATGATTTGACTTAGTTATGGGTGCACAGCTCTCTTAATTTTGGTGGAGTAAGTGTTGGTGTCATAAAGTGACATTTTCCCCTGCGTATAGTTCAAATCATTGTTATAATTTTGAATTGAAGCACAAACACTTCATATTTATTTGTCAATTATCACCAAATTAAGTGAAGACACAATACCTTCTTGGGTTTTATTAGGTGGAAATCTGTGTGTTTTATTGTGTGTCCACAAAAAAAACCCCATCCTGTTTTTAGTTGTCATAGAATCATAGGATAATTCTGGTTGCCTCAAGGCAGGGTCAGATTTGACTTGAGATCAAGCTCCACAGCAGCCCTGGTTTGATTTTCTTAATATGGCCACATTTAAATAATTGATTCAACAGAAATCTTCACAAAATCTTGGCCATCTCTGATATTTGGGTGAAGTAAAATAGCTTATTTTATAAATACTGTTTTCCCCAGCACCAGACTCTTAAAGAAACTTTCTCTTTTGTGATTCTGTGGTATCTTTGACTTATAAATCAAGATGTATTACCTGCATTTTATGACTTCCAGGGAGAAGGGGAGGGAAGTGGGGGAAGAGCAGTGTTTCTGAAATTTTGCAGCAAATGCAGGTTCTAAAAAATGATCAGAATGCTGTAAAGTATTTTGCACTTCATCATTTAGGTTTATTGACACTTCGAGTGAAATTTCCAGTCTTTCTATGATGGATTGTAGAAGTTTAGTTGAGAGTTGACAGTTCATCCATCATATCAGGCTGCCTAACCTTGCAGTAAATGAACAATAAAAGTCCATTATTTATGTTGAGGATTTTTGAGGAGATGTTTTAAGGTTGCAATTTGTCCTTTGAAAATAATATTTAATGTTTTTCTTTGTTTGCATAAGTGTTTTGTTTTTCTACTGGCTTTTCATTTTCTGCACAAAAAGAGAAAGTTGCTTACATCTCCCCACCATTCTGTGCTTTTGTACTTATGATTTTTACAGGTTTGGTTTTTTTTTTTTTAATACGAACATTTTAAAATATTGTTGGTTTATTTACAAAAAAGAAATATTCCAGCAAAATGGCAATTTGGAAATCCATCCTTAAACACTTGTATATGTCTGGGTTTTTAAAATCCACAGCGTGAAGTTCATTTCAAAGCAGCTTTTTCTCAGCCACAGAGGTGTGGAAACGGATTTGGTTGTCTTATTCATTGTTGCCATCAACAGGGATTTCTGTGGCAAAATCACAGAATAGTTTGGATTGGAAGGGACTCAGAAGGTCATTTTGTTCCAAGCCCCCTGCCGTGGGCAGGGATGCCACCCACTGGATCAGGTTGCTCAGAGCCCCATCCAACCTGGCCTTGGACACTCCCAGGGATGGAGCAGCCACAGCTTCTCCGGGCAACCTGTGCCAGGGCCTCCCCACCCTCACAGTAAGAATTTCTTCCTGGTACCTAATCTAAATCTCTCCTTGTCCTACCATTACCTGCACATGTTAAAAAGATGTTAAATTCCTCTAAAATTTGTCCTTGGTTCTTTCTCAGTAGGCAATGGGCTGTTTTCTGGTCATGAGGACGCGAAGCCCAGACATGGTGATGAGCTTGTGTGAAACAGAAAACCCAAGAGCACAGCACTGGCACATTGATCTCTCTGTCCTCCCCACCTGTAAATTATTTGAAATTACTCTCATACTTTTGTATGACTGAAAAAAAGACCTGTCAGAGTAATAAGTTGTGCTTGTAGGAGATCAGCCTCATGTCTTGCTGTAGGTGCATCTTGAGTGCATTGCAGATGATGCTGCGATGTATTGAGTCATATCCTTAAAAATGCTTAAGGCTCTAAATAGCTTTTTCTTCCAGATGTTCAAGAAATTATCAGGTCTTCAAGAAAAAAAAAAATCCTAATAAACCTGAGAAATATGAAATGATTGAGCAAAAAAAAAAAAAAATGTTTTAGATGTGACCTGGTATGTGATGCTGAGTCTTTCAAAAGTTGTGGGGGGGTTTAGTTATGGCTTTCTTCAGAGCACATGTTGTTTCCGTTAATTTTTCCTTCATTCCTGGCATGGTTTGCTGCAAAGTAGTGTCTTCCAGCATTAATTTTATTTATCATTATTTTAGCTTTCAAAGACTGAAAGATTTTCAAAGCATGGAACGGTTGCACAGAATTATTACATGCAAACATTCCAAAGCACTTTTTTTGCAAGCTGACTTTGATTTCAGTCTTACAAACGTAATGGCCAAAAAAAAAAATTTAATTAGCCTGCAAAAGTGTGTTTTGCTGGTAAAGAGCTAAGGTTTGTCACTGCTGATTTTAATGAGACATCTGGCTAATATCAGTCAGTAGATGCTGCTAGAAAAATACCCCATTAATTGTATTCCAAGTTGATCAGTGTGTGAGCTTTTGAGATAAAATATAATGGTGATTTACCCTTGGTATAGAAATCAATTGACAAACTTCCTCTTTTGTTTGCGAGCATTTCCCCTGTGAGCCCATCAAGGTTGATCTTTCCTAGCTGAATAACAATATCCCCTGAGAGGAAAATGGCAGTATCTCTTCATTGCTCCCAGGAGATGTTGTCAAAGAGCAGGGGATGTGTATAAAAAGTGGGAGGGAGGGAGGAAGGGGGTGAAAGAAGGATAATGAACCAGAGGACGTGACTGATGTATTAAAACCTTCAGGAAGGAAATGGAAGTTAAGGGGACTAGAGAAAATTATTCTGACTAAATTCTGCTTAAATGTGGAGGTAGTTGAATATCTCAGTGTCCAGTCGTCCACTTGGGGGCCAACAGTAAGTATTATCATAGGAGCCTTTGGTTCTCACATGCGATGAGAAACTGAATTTTTTAAGCAAAAAGTTGGAAATCTGGATTTGAGTACCACAGTTAAACACACCTCGAATGCCTGATTTCTGAGTAAAGAAGATACTACTCCACTGTGTTACAAAGCAGGATTTCTCCTTCTCATTTGTTATCTGCAGCCTCCTCTGTGGTGAGCTCCAGATTTTTAATCTTGAAAACACAAAATTGTTGGGTTTTAATAGCCAGGGCTTTCTTTTCCCTGTGATAAAAACGCATCAACTCCGCTGCATGGATGACAAACATTCCATCTCCATGCTTGGATAAACTCCATCAAAAGCACATTATCTCCCACTTCTGTGGCCAGCTGTCTAATTGTATTTGTTGTAGCCACTCACTGTTGGAACATGATACTGGTGAAGAGCAAGAATGATAAATTACTCACTGCAGGTGATAGTGATGATGATAATTTTTAATTTCCTTGCTCCTAAGTGAATTGGTAGGGTTGCCTCTGAGTTCTCACAAGGAGCCAAGCAGTCTCATTTGTTTTGTCCTGTTAAAATGCTGCATCCACAGCCAGCCATTTTCTTTAGGAAAAAAGCCTTTGTATCAGCTATATTTGAATTAAAATTTAGACTCTTTTTCCCGTTTCAGCTAAGGGCTCTAAGTGGAAGACTGTAAATAATATGTACTAATACTCATTTATAACATATATGTTAAGGCTTTTTGTGACTTTAATGTATTTGGTACATGTTATGTGAATAAATGGGGAGAAAAATAGTCTCAAAATTATTTATCGGTGGGGGAAGAAATAGGTTGAAGAGAAGTGACTGTGCTTAATTTACAGGGTTTCTGCTGAACACCTTAGGAACCCTCGGTGATGGATGAAGATTTTAAGGGGCATGAGCTCTTCAAAATGTGGGTTTGACAAAATCAGGTAGAAATTAGTGGCTGCTATTCTAATTTCAGGAATCTTTTATTCTTAGTTGAGTGAGGTTTTTCTTGACCTTCCTAGGATGTTGCTTTGCAGTTTCAGTAATGAGCATCTATTTCTAAATGTTTCCTCTGTTCTTTATTACACGTTCTTAGTTGCCTGGGTAAATATATTGACTTTCTTCTGGAGTTGGAGTTTTTGTCCTTGTAGCTCAGCTTTTCTCCTGGCAAGTTATTGGAGAACAGGAAGAATAATATTTTGGTAGTGTTTCCTAATATTTAACATCCTTTGAGATTAGAGCATATGTCAGGCTGGAGCTGTAGTTATTTATTACCGGTTTAGAAGTCATTATTTTTGTTTTGCTCTTTCATGCTGTTCAAGAGACTGCCACTTGAAAAATTTTTCCAGAGCAGGCTTAAGTTCTCACTGATTAGTTGTTGGTAAAGTTGTAAATGAGCTGTCAAAGGTGGAGCAAAAAGATGAGGGAAGTTACAGTAGGAGAAATAACTGTTATCATTATGCTTAAAAAAAAAAAAAAAAGAAGAAAAAGAAACCAAGTCAGTAGTTGTAAAACATCATCTAGAATTTATGGGGGAGTAATTTGCTTGTTCTTTCTCTTTAGGTTGACTTCTTGTAAAAAAAAGATGTCACCTTTAATGAAAATCTGGCCGGCCCTATATTTCATTTTAATACACTTGTGTCTGTGATTGCTTCTAGTATGCCAGTTAAGTGATTTTTTTTTTCATCATATTTTGCTGCATGTCATAAATTATACAACAAGAGGGGAGGACTTAATCTTCCTTCAAGCTGTAATCATTGGAAATCTTAGTTTGTAGCATTGCATATTTAATAGGTGTTTGTGATTATTATAGCTACTGCAATTTGTGGTGGTGTTCAAAAGTGAAATGAAAGGAAAATATTTTGAACTTCACTTTTGCAGAATTATTTCTCTGAAGTGCACTTGAAAATAAAAGATATGTATTGTGCATTTTGGCATAAACTCACCAAGTAATGAATGAATAAAGAGAAGCTAAGATGTGAGGGAAGATTCAAACTCCTTAAAGAAGATAGTAAATAACCAAACCCACAATTTTATAGTCGTTTATTATTATCAAGTACTTAAACTTTGATTTGCGTTGGATTTTAGATTTGTAAAATTTTGGTTTTAGTAAATATACAGGACTACTGATTGTAGATAAAATTGTGGGAAACATCATCTGCACATACTTCACTTCAGACCCTTTTTCCCCTTTTCCCAGTGTATCAACGTGGAGCACCAGATCATTTCTGGAGGGGTGCAGTGCTTACAGTAATACACTTTAAAAGGGATAGTAGTTGTTTTGGTTTAGGGGTTTTTTGAGTATGTTGAAACAGACTTCTTAGTGCTGCCAGACATTTTAGTTTTGCCCAGCTCTTTCAAGGAGAGCACCAAACAGGTGAGCTCAGTTGGTTGGAGCATGGTGCTGATAATGCCCAGGTTGCAGGTTCCATCCCCATGTGGGCCATTCACTTAAGAGCTGGGCTCGAGAATCCTTGTGGGTCCCTTCCAACTCAGAGTATTCTGTGATTCCTGCCGCTTCATGTAGAAGCAGAAATTCTAATGTTTTATAGAAAGCTTTTTGCAAAACACTGAGAGCATTGCACTTTTGTGGCCTTCAGTACTTTTCCAGAGACATAAAATCATGGAATCGTTTAGGCTGGAAAAGATCTTTGAGTCCAGCATTAAACTATGTTCCCAAGTGCCACGTTCATGTGACTTTTAAATTGCTCCAGGGATGGTGACTCCACCCCTTCCCTGGGCAGTCGGTTCCAATGCCTGACAGCCCTTTCTGTGAAGGAATTATTCCTAATATCTGATCTAAACCATCCTTGGTGCAACTTCAGGCCATTTCCTCAAGACTGGCCCCCACCTGGCTCTGCCCTCCTGTCAGGCAGTTGTAGAGAGTGAGAAGGTCCCCCCTGAGCCTCCTTTTCTCCAGGCTGAGCCCCCCCAGCTCTCTCAGCCACTCCTCATCACACTTGTGCTCCAGCCCCTTCCCCAGCTCCATTCCCTTCTCTGGACACCCTCCAGCCCCTCAATGTCTGTCTTGCAGTGAAGGGCCCAAAACTGTGCCCAGGATTTGAGGTGCAGCCTCACCAGTGCTGAATGCAGAGGGTTGATCGCTGCCCGGGTCCTGCTGAATTTAACTTCGTTCACCACTGCTTTTTGGGCTCTGCCCTCCAGCTGGTGGTGTACTCAGTGAAGAACACAGTCCAAGCCAGGAGCAGCCAGTTGCTCCAGTGGCTTTTGTTGCTCTGCAGAATCACCTGGCAGGTTTTAGGAAGGCCAGGTGTGCTCTTTGTAATGAGTCTGTGGGTATCTGTATAGCTGGCTTGAGATCCCTTAGATCCCTAGGCCTATGACAGAACAGCTCAAAAGCAGAAAGATCTCAAAACACCAACAGTATAATTAAAAATTGAAGCATTGCTTAGTGTTTGGATGAGCATAGGAATGTACATAAGCTATAGAGGACCATACAGAACAATCCTTTTCTTCAAAGGGGCTGGTGAATTTAATAATGCCTGTAGGGTGTCTGTTCAGAAATAAAACTGAACTTAGTTCACGATAACATTCTACAATTTGGATAAATTGAATACCTTTCAAGGAGATGTTACTGGCAGGGGAACACGCGTAATCTTAACACGTGAGACCTTCCATGTGAAATCAAAAAGAGGAAAAGAAGAAGGTAGTTAATGTCTGGGAGTTACTGGGAGGCTTCAGCATAGACTTGAGCTTACCCTTATTCCCTCGGTAGCTGAAAAGAAATGTGTTTCTGTTGAACTGCAGGTTTAAATTTTTTTTTAGTTTCTTATTTTACAGGGTCAGCCACACGTTCATCAAAGCGGGATATATTTATTCTGTGCTTTTTCACTCTCTGTATTTCCTCAACTGCAGTTGGGTTGTAGAATAGCTGTTGCAGGGAATGCTAGACAAATTTTGCAGGTGGTCGGTAACTCTCTTGGGTTTGGTGTTAGATTTCTTGTTTTCCCAAAGGTTTAAAATATGAGGGAGATAATGTGTGGAGATTAAACACAGTGTTGGTAAGTGATGGCAGGTTGCCTAAAAATGTTTTTTGAAAGCGAATTGCACAGTTGTAACCAATTTCACAAAGAAAATCATCAAGTTTTTGGTTCTTTTACATGGCTTAAAACCATTTTGAAAATGTATTAATGAAAGGTACTCATTAGACCTCTCAATTGCAATATATGTTCTTACAGTTAGTTTTCAAAACATCATTCAAACTCTCTCCTCTATGTATTTAACTTAAAATATATAATTTCTACTTTGCTGTGTAGGACTGTGTAGGTTGCCTGTTGACATAACTCACTGGGGTGTGTGTTTTGATTTTGGGTTCCCTCCACTGCCCCAGTTTTAACTGACAGAATTTTGGGAAATGCCTGATGCTGTTCACAGGAACTTGAGGAATAATGTTTTTCTATATTTTCTTTCTTTTGGCTCAACAATTATTTCAGTATTCAGTACTGAAGGATGTTATCCATTTAGAACATAACAAAAAGAAATTAGTGTATCAGTGTAGAACTCTTGCTCTCTGTCATCCCCATCTCTGATTAAGGTGGTTTTTGTGATGTGTAATAATTACTGTTACTACCTCAAAATCAGTGTTTGGGGTTATTTCAGATGGGTAAACATTGTTACTGTAAAGAATTAAGTGTTTGTTTATCTGAGTCATTTACAGAAGATATAAATCCTGTTTCCCTGAACACCAGAGGCAGCGGCGAACAGTTTTGCTTGTAACTGAGTTTCTTTTCGACCCGAACTTGTCCCCAAAAATTAGTTGTGTGGGGAAGTTTTCTCAGAGTAGCATATAGGGTGTTTCTGTTACCTCTTGTTACCAAGTGTGTAGATGCTTGACTGTGGTCTGTCTGCTTGGAGCTTTTAGCTTTTTGATCCAAGATGTGGCTTGATTGTCTTGTTTTCTCTGGAAACCAGATTTTTTGTTTTTTTCTCCTCAATGTGTTTTTGTTTTCACAACCTTGTTTTCCTGCAGTGAGCTTATCTTAGGTCTTATTTGTAAGCCTAGCAGCAGTATTGACCTGATGATGGAAAAATACTTTTATGACTTAGTAGATCTCTGACTAATGTCCAGAAAACTTTGTGCATCAATAAAAGTGGTCTGATGGGTCAATAAAACTTTGTCAAAACCTTCTCAGTCTTTACTCAAAATTAGAGGCAAGGCTGCAATTCACTTGGGAATGAGATTCTCAGCATTGAGTGATAGGACTTTACTGAGGGACTGGAAGAGTCACTATTTACACTATCTGATGCTCATTTGTCATGAAGGTCTATTGGTGTCTCCATAGTTGGGTTTTTTGAACTCTTTGGCCATGTTGGAATTTGGAACTTAGCAGGCTTCTCTGGAATCTCTTGGTTGAAAAGCTAACACAGGTGCTTTAGCACTGTTTTACTGCTTTAACACATTGTATCCTCCACTGTGTTGGTGAAATCTGTTCTGGATGTAGACTAGAGAGGAAAAAAACCAGAATGGCCTAGCTGTTATTCAGATCATATATTTCATAATGGCAAAGCCCTAATTTTGTAAGCATGTTTGACTTTGTTTTTCCTTCACAATCTATGTGTGGATCTGTATGAAGGGCATGCTACAGGACTCATCCTTTTAACTATTCAGAACAACCGGTTTCCTAACCTTGGAGTAGGAGAGAAATACTGGTGCAGTGGGAGGGAGGTTATAGTAGGTGGTTTCCAGTGGGTTTTCATGCCACAGGCTTTGCCATCATTGAACTGGGACATGTTTTGTTTGAGTGCTTTACAGCATACCTGGGGAGAATCCCTCCCTCCCATGACAGGGATGCAGGGAGTCCCCAGTTGAGTAACCTTAACACAGCTGTGGTTGCAGTGACTCAAAAGCTCCATTCTGGGTCATTTCTCCAGGCTGACATGTAATAGAAAAGCACAGCTGCCTTGGGCCCAGGGACTGAGATGCTTTAGCCTTTCTCATTTGACAGCAGAAAGCAAATAAAGGTGAGCATGGACAGGATTTCAGGGGTGGATGCTCTTTCATTAGCATCTTCCAGTTGTGTATTTGGATACTTTGGATTTCTGGGATTTTCACAAGGCTTTTTTTTTTTTTTTTTTTTTTTTTTGTCAAAAAAGCAGTCCAGCATTAAAAAACTGTGTAACTAATAGTGTGAGTACACTGCTTTGTGTGTGAATATTTGGTATCTATTAGATATTGGAAGAAATTCTTCCCTGTTAGGGTGGGGAGGCCCTGGCACAGGTTGCCCAAAGAAGCTGTGGCTGCCCCATCCCTGTTAGTGTTCAAAGCCATGTTACATGGGACTTTGAGCAACCTGGGATAGTGGAAGGTGTCCCTGCCCATGGCAGGGGCTTGGAACTGATGATCTTTAAGGTCCCTTCCAACCCAGACCATTCTGTGATTTTTTTTTCCCCTCAGACTGGAAGTCCCACTATGGAATTGGGCACTGGAGAGAAAGGCTCTTCTTGAAGTTAGGAGTGGGATGACAGGAGGGACAGAGGAGGAATCCTATGGAGAGTTACAACTAGAAACTATGAGCTGTTGGAAGGGCCAGCAGGAACCATTTATGAATCTTTTTTTCCTTATCTGTGTGTGTGGTAGAGGAAGAAAAACCATTCCCTGCCTGGCTGTGCTCTGTTCACAGGGAGCTTCTGTGGAAAACACTGTTCAGCTACACCAGGAGTGACCTCGTCATGCAATGCCCTCGTACTGTGTGTGTGTTTACTGAGGGTCCCGGGAGCCCTGCAGGGCAAGGGCTGAGTTTTATGCTCGTGGGTTTGCACATCTGAAAGGCTGTGTTCTGATCTATGATTCTGGTTGCAGCTAGCTGTGTGGGTTATTTTGGAAGCTCATACTGAAATTTGATACGTAGTAAAATGCAGTTGCAGTGGGCTGAATATTCTCAAGTAGAGGAAAGGTGTGTTGACAGCTTAGGGGGTTTTTTTGACTTGTGCTTTCAAGCATGCTAGAAATCCTAAATGTAAGTTTGTTCCTCTTGGTAAAGGCTTGAAAATGAGTAGAAATTCCAATAAATGTATCTCTAAATCATAGATTTTTTTTCTTGAGTGTCACTGTTATTCCTTTACCATATTTACATCTTCCTCTTTTTGTTTATAGGCAGTTGCTGGTTACTTTGATATATTTTTTGAGAAGAACTGTCAGAACAAGGTGAGTATTTGGAGTTATGCATTTTAATGAGAAATGAGGATGGTGTGGTTTTTTTCTGCCTCAAGGTGTTTGTCAGAGAATCTCTTTTGCTGTAGCAAAGACTTCATATGCGTGTGTGTGTTTGATAAATGATTGATGTGCTGTGATATCAGAAAGGTTGTTCTTAATCAAACTCTTGAACTCTTCTGTTGCAGGTCTCATTTTCAACTGGTCCCCAGTGTACCAAAACACACTGGAAACAGACAGTTTTTCTCCTGGAGAAACCAATTCCTGTAGAAGCAGGTATATTTAAATTCAGTTCTGGCACAGCAATGGTTGTGTTACACTGCTGTTACCATGAAATTTACGCCTGAAATACTTTAAAAACTACCTAAGTGTTAAAAAGAGTAATAAATAATAATTTGAAATAAAAATGAAATAGAAAATAAATAATAAATCTTTCAGCTGCTGTTGAAGAAATTTTTTTTGTCTCAGCAAAGCACTGGAAATATCCATTTGTACAAAATTAATGTTAAAACCACTCATAAATGTATGCATAAGTATGGAAGTGGGCATGTAAGTGGGCATATAATTTCTACTTGTATGGCTCCATACTGTGACTTTGGTGGGAAAACTTCTGTATCAAAGCATTTATGAGGCAGAAAAATGTAAGACCAGAACACTGCTATTAACAGTCTCTTAATTTTAACATTGCTAAGATGCCAAAGTATCAAATTTGCCAAGTGATTGCACAGTATTTTTTTTTGTAGCACTCTTGAACTATGGTGTATTTGTTAAATGCATCTTGAATACATGCATGGCTTGTGCCTGCCACCGTGGGATTCCTCTGTAAACTGAGAACAGTTTTAAAGAACTCACAGCCATGAACTTGATCCATCTGAAGTATCAAAAATGTTAGTTTGATACACTGTAAATTTTTATAAAATGGTTAAGTCCTGTAATAAGTTTCACCTGGGATTTGATGCAAGTAGAAAGGTTTTTGTTGTCATCAGGGATAATGTAAAATTCAGATGATAAATTGTTCTAAAAGTAAGGTTTTGAAGGCTAAAGTGATGCTTGTTAGTGCTTTTTAATTAATTCTATTTGGAAAGTCTTAAATGTACATTTTTATACAAGTAGTCAAATATTTCTTGCTTTATAGGCACAAGTATATTCATGGCCATCATCGAGTAGCAGGTCAAGGATTAAAAGTCTTGGCCTTGTATTCCTATAAAACTTTCTTGCAGACTCTCAATAGTCTTTTCATGATCAAAGGAAGGAGTTACATTTTTATGCTGTTACTTTATTTTTGTCCGCTTAGCAACTAGATATTTTACTTCTTGGGATGCACCTATGCCTCGGTGCATTTGTGCTTGGCTTGTGTCCTCTTCAGATTCTCTCTCTGGACAAGGCTGACTGGGGTCTCCTTTGCTGCTACTCATTAAATTTCAATGTCATAGAGCGCAAAGTGAATTTTTTTTTTTTAAAGTGCAGTGACATTTGTTAAAATATGCACATTACATAGATCATTTGACATTTACCAAACGTGTGAAATTACTTGGAGGTGGTGCCTCAAACCCAGATCTCTGGTCTAGGTGCGGTGACTTTCTGAAGACAACTGCAGAAACAGTGTGCTTTGAAGCAGTGAACACAACCCAGCTGACCTTCAAAATCACTTGTACTGTAACTCTTTTCCTTTTAGTATTATTAGTTAATATTTCTTGAAATTATCCCCGTAAGAAATCTTGTTACAGCTGTGTTTCTCTTTTTGCTTCACCCCTTCTCTTTGTAATTATTTGAGTTCCCCTTTCCCATCCTTTTACCCATTGCCTAGTTTCATATCTTATGTAAAATTACCACTTAAATTTGGGATTGTCTACCTGTTTCTTCTAGTGTTAGAGAGGATTCTGAGAGAAACTCTTGGTGTAACTTCCTTTTCTTTTTTAATCCCAGTTTTAATTTCTGTGGGATATTTGGTGCTCACAGATGACACAAACCCACCAGGGTGGAAGGTACTTCCTGATACAGGAACGTCTTAATTTAGGTGGTTTTCTTGGAAAACCATTCCCTCTGACATTGATCCTTCTCCTTCTTGTTCCAAAAATCTCTTTCCCTTAAGACATGTTTGAAGTGCAGATTCCCCTATTTTTCTTCTTTATATTTTTTTCTTTGTCGTAACAGAGACTTGAATATTCATCTTGGTAATTTGTGGTTAACCATATATTTTGTTTCTTCAGTCTTTCCATTTTTTCAGCTGAACAAACCGTTCAAACTTATTTTGCAGTATACTTAATTTATATTTATATTTGCACTTCCAGCTGTTTCTTATCTGCCACTTGTTAATGAACCGGCAGTGCTTGCTACTATTTTTGCTGTGCATTGCATCAGCCTGGCACGTTGAACTGAGCTCCACTCCAATTTTGGGGAAACTTTGTCCTCAAATGGACTTTCCTCCAGTGCAAGTTAACAGAAGACAGAAGTAACTGTATTAGATTAAAAACATTTGCACCATTTGAATGTTTCAGCTTTCCATCCATCCCTCTGCTTACCAGTATTCATCAACCCTCAGAGTAAATTCTTATATTCAGAACTACATGTATGGCAATGGGAGAAACAGCAAAGAAGATGCACTTGTGACTATAGATGTCTTCGTAGAATCATTTAGGTTGGAAAAAGTCCTTTAGGATTGAGATCAGCCACTAACCCAGCACTTCCAGGACCACCACTAAACCATATCATTATCTGTCACATCTGGGTGGCTTGTCCTGATGCTTCACAGCCCTTTCCATGAAGGAATTATTCCTAATGTCTAATCTAAACGTCTCTTGGTGCAACTTGAGGCCATTTCTTGTCCTGTGGCTTGTTACTCCCACCTGGCTCCACCCTCCTGTCAGGGAGTTGTAGAGAGTGAGAATGTCCCCCCTGAGCCTCCTTTTCTCCAGGCTGAGCCCCCCCAGCTCCCTCAGCCACCCCTCACAGGACTTGAACTCCAGCCCCTTCCCCAGCTCCATTCCCTTCTCTGGACACCCTCCAGCCACTCAATGTCTTTCATGTATTGAGGGGCCCAGAACTGAAGACAGGATTTGAGGAGGGATTTCATCAGTGAGCAGGGGGATGGTCACTTCCCTAGTCCTTTGGCCACACTGTTGCTGATTCAAGCCAGAATGCCAAGCTCTTCTTTTTTTTTTTTCAGTAAATAAATAGAAATAATATGATTTGAGCCTTGTAATGATCTGACCAGTGTACCCATGGTGGCATTTGCTTTTAGTATTTTAATAGGTTGTGAAAGGGGAATTTGCTGGATATAAAATGTAATTTAAATGTTTCCTTGTTTTGAAAGCATCTTTCAGACTGGGCAGTGGTTGTTTTTCCCCAGTAAAGAACAATGGTTCCCTCAGATTTTTAATTCCGAGTAAAATAGTAAGGCTGACTAAAAGTCTCTATCAGATGCTTTATAGCTTTTGGGGCTGTGCCTGGAGTGGTGATAAAGCCCTGATTGTATTTGGATTTGCTCTGTAAAAGAAGCTGAGCTTATAGATGTCTGAACCTGTTGGGTATTTAACTGGAAAATGCTCCTTTATGCCGTGGCAAAATTGTTTTGTTCTGCAGCGTGAACCAGCTAATTTTCTCAGCTGTTTGATGCCAGGTTATTTTTTGTAAAAATAGATCTATTTTCTCAGCCATAAAAAAAAGACTGAATGTTTGGAGCCATTCTAATGATAAACAGAATCAAGCAACTGCAAGCCAGAGGATGGGTCTTGCAGCTTTGTGTGAGTGGGAGGTTTCCATGTTCTGGAAAGCTGGTTTTCCTCCTCACAGACTGTGGCAAGAGACTTGAAACTGAGGTACAGTCAAGTAGAACAAAATAGCATCAGCCTGTTGGGTATGTTTTAACTGTTTAGGAACCAGTAAAAATAAAGAAACTGGAGCAAGAAGCCGTATATTTTATTGCCAGACAAACTGGGTTTTCTCAGACAAACAGCATTGTGTTGTAGATTCCATACAGACTACAAGGCTTCTCTTAGCAGCCCTTTTAACAGCTTGGACTAAAGAATAGTCTTTATTTGGAAGATTGAAATTGAGATGCCAAAGCAGTATCTCTTTTTTTTATTAATGGTCCAAAAATGATCTTATGAATGGTCTCCTCCTTTTGTTGAAATATTCCTGCTAAGTAAACAAAACATGACATCATTCTCATTTGGTTGTCTCAAGAATTTACTAAATAAATAAAATACTTCCAAAAATTATTTTAGAGGGCCCACAGAACCTTTTCAGTGCATTAAGTTAAAACCCAGATCTGTATGCAAGCAAACTCTATTAGCAGTAAAACAGCATATGGTCAGTATTTCATGTTCTTGATATTGCCTTGCAGTAAAAATAAACCCTTGATTTGTTTTTCTGTGGTCCTACAAGGGGCTAGCACAGTGAAGCTAAGCAGAACTCACATGACTAAGCCCCTGTAAAATCCTTGATTATCTTTTAACTCCCCAGTCTCTGTAATTGGAAAGCTGTTTGTAAATTTACAAACTCAGAGAATGTTGATTTGTCTACCTAGACAGCATTATTAAAAGTAGGAAAACGACACTGGGACGATTAATCTGTCTGAATGTTTTGATCCTATACTGAAATACTTCAATATTGTGCATCCCAGTTGGATAATTTGGTGCCTAATTAAGATTTTAGTGTCTGTTTTGCCTGTCTACAGCTGCAACATCGTGTCTGTAGAGTGCTGTCACTTGTTTATTTACAAGTGGCACCTCCAAAAATGATGCTGGCTTTTAAAATCTGGTAGATATTAAAACTTGAATTTTGAGTCACATGAAATCTGGCTTGTCATATGCTGTATTTTTTAAAACCTGCAGTTTAAAATGGTCCTGCTGACTTTTCAAAAACATTTCTAAGTGTGTGTTTCAGGCACTGAATTGAGAGAATCTCTTCCCATGGCTGTTCTGTCTCACTGAAAGATAACGGAAATTCTGTATCTAGACAGGAAAACTTGGATAGACTTCTTGTGCTGTTTTGTGTGCCTCCCGTTGCGAGGTCTGCAGCTGCCAGGGGGTATGGCTCAAGCAGTGACAACAATCCAGTTTTCTCGGAGTTTTGTCACTGCTGCTGAGAGAGAAAGCTTGGGACGACGCTGTACAGTTTAGAGTCTCTACTACAAAAAGCAATGAATTAAGACTAGTTCTAGGTGAGTGAGGTTGGCCACTGCAGCTGTACTTTTCGGAGGACCTGGCCCTCATCATTCCCTGTGGCAACTGTTTCTGGTACCTGAGCTGTCTGGGAATCTTAGTCACAGTGCTTGCACATTTTCCTAGGCAACCATACAAGCCTGTCTTGCCTTACTCAGGCAGTGCAGACTTTGCAGCGCGGCTCAGAGTTTGTCCTGGGGAGCTGGAACATGACAATTTGTTACCAAAACTCTTCTGAGAATATACTCAAAGCATGAACTGAAAAAGCAGAACCTCAGCATAGTTTCAGAAGAGGGTGAACAGTGGCATGTAACAGAAAGGAGCTGGCAAACAGCTACCTAGTTTATGGAACACCAAAATACTGCTCAGAACAGAAACTGTTCCTTGGAGCAGTTGGGCTGAAGATTTGGGACAAAATGGAAAGGTGGCACTCTGTGCACGGCTGCAGGTGCCTGCAGTTTAAGAAGGTGAATGGGAGGATTAAGAATAAGTTACTGAGTTTAAGAGAAGTGCTCCTGGTCCACCCACAAACTATTTCAGTTGTTCTTTTTCTTTTTCATAAGATAGATGGGATATGGAAACCATTTCCTACCCATCTCTTTGAGAGCAATCCTTTTGAGACTTGCTGGGTTTTTTCTGTTGCATGCTATGCCTCAGTGTTGCATTAGATAGTGGGTCCAGTTAATCTAAACTAGAGTGGAAAACTTAATCATGTTTGAATTGTCAGCCTCCAACAAGGACAATCTTATTGTGCAGTATTGTCTTATCTTACTGTTTGGTGGCTGTGAAGGAATGAGTGACTACCACTAAGTGATTCTTTACAGTGTAGGGGATTTGTGAAGATACTTTTCACCAGCACTTAGGGTGTTTTTAGCCTAGATCCACTACAGTTCTCTAGCAGCTCTCTTTGAAACAGTTCCAGTGAGCTCTTTCATAAGATTCTTAAATATTGATGGGTTTCAGAATAAGGAATGGTTTGAGGGCTGTGTTCTTACTTGTCCCTCTGTTGGCTTCATAAAGCTCTTCCCCAGAAAGAAAAGGAGGAAACCTGAAAGAACTTGCTTGCTGGCTGCCTTTGGTGACTCTTTCAGTCCTTTCTGTGATCAGAAAGGGAAGAGACACCAAGCTGTATTGAAAGGCAGAGCAGTTCTTCATACTGCAAGCTCATTGCCATGTGAGTAGATGTTATGGTTGTGTATGCAAGGGGAGACCGTGTGGAATCTTTGGGTTTGATCAAATCCTATCCACGCTGAAAAAAAAACATGACTTGTTGGGCCTGAGCACTCTCAGTGATGGGGCTTTTGCACTGAGAAGTGCCTGGGCTCACAGGCTGCAGGCCTGCCCTGTGTGTGATTGTACTGCACAAACATAAGTGACAGGTGCCATTGCTTACAGTTCTACTGATGGTAATAAACTGATTTGAGTTTGAGCACATGTCCAGGGTGTTCTCTAGGGCCTGTAATCAAACATGGGGGTTTTTTTGATAGTGAGTCAGTACGGACACAGGGATGCATTTTCTCCTGTGCTAGCAAGCTGATGCAGCACTTCTGCTGGATTCTTCTGCTTTTTCTGTTTGGGGACAAATTTCAGGCCTCCCCAAGGGATAATAAAAATGCAGGAGGGGGGGATTGTAATGGATTCAGTTTTGTCCTAATCAAACTGCAATGGCACTGTGTGGTTTACTTGCATTCAACTGAGCGTGATAAGAGCAAGGTGATGCAGCTGAGTCCCAGTCCCAGCTTCCTCCAGGCAGCTCCTAGGACAGCAGAGTGGGGGAAAAACATCCGTCATTTTCTATCTGCATGACATTGATTAATTGGTCAGAACTGCCTCTCTGTTACTCGGTTGCACTGCTGTTGTTTGCCTCAGCCCTCAGAAAAGTCTTGTTCAGAAAGGCAGGTTTAAATGTGGTTACCGCATAAGGAAAGCTGAATGGAATGCTTTGTTTCATTAACTGCCCCTACAAACAGAATCCGAGGGTTCTGTTCTATGAAGCCAGCTGTAATTTATGGAATTATGTTTAAACTTTTGCTTCGTTTATAGTGTTTTATTAATGTTTTAAGTTGGGAGATTGAAGTATGGATTAATTTAAATCATGGAATTTTGGTTCCCAGAGGCTCTTTAGCCTTACTGAATTGTTATTAAAATAAATCAAATAAATCATTCTGTAGCGGTTTCGAAAATCTATATGTTCAAACTAGGTTAAAATTCCTACCTGAAACGAAGCTATAATGCCCTTTTTTTTAACCTTGTCCTTCTGTCTGGCAAATCTCAGTTTAAATAATCTGTGAAACTATTTGCACCGTTCTTTGCAAATTGCGCTGTGTTATGTCAGTCATTTGACTCCTAATAACAAAGCTGCACAGGAATTATAGTGGAATCTCCAACTAACTGTTAAATGATTTTAAAAAAAGCCCCTATCAAATAATATGGGTTTTTTTTCTGATTTTTGGTACCACGGTCATTCTTGTTGATAAGCTTTCTTTGATACTTATGCTGCAGCCTTTGACAAAATATCCTCAACTTGTAATGTGGACCTTCACTCAGTTTACTGTTTGGGGATGTGACTGAAAATTGTGCCAAATGGAGAACTCTCAAATCCTTCCTGAATTTGAAACCAGCTTAGTTTTGAAATTGCTGTTTGTTTTCATTTTTGCATTAAGCTTTTCAGCAGAATATTAACACTGGCTTTTAACATCACAGTGGGTGATGAACAGTTGGGAAATACTTTGGATCCAGTGGGATAGCAAAGTAGTAACAGTAGGTGTGGCTGGTGTGAGGGATGAAAATGAATGGGGCAAAGGAAGCCTGATGGAAGAATAATACAGAACTACTGCTGTAGACTGGGATCACACCCTCCTGTAATGTTTTTGGTAGATTAATCTGTTTAGATTAATGTGTTTTGTTATATTGTATATTCCTAAATTTGCAATTATACCTTAAATGGAAGATATATATAGGATTATGTATATAAGTTGAATGTGTGTGTGTATATATATATATATATATAAGGACTGAAAATAAACTGAGATTATTTTCCTTTCCTTCTGTGTGAAAGCATTTGCTCTGGATGTAACTGCAGGACATACCTATCAGATGTTATGGTCAAGAGAGCCTGACACTTTGTAAAACAAAACCTGCAATTAATAATGTCTAGACTTGAAATGCCATGAAGGTTTCTGTTAATATTTCCTGCCAGATAAAAACATTACCCAGTTAGAGCTTAAATGAGATGCAGCACAAATGCAAACCACAGGGCACACAGAACAGGAATATTTTTTTGTGGTTACGTGGTTTCCCTCCAAGTTGGTTAATATGGTTTTCCCCAGTCACAAGGGAAATATTTGGCATATCAGCTCTTTGGGTAGGCCATCTGAGAAGAGAAGCATCCAACAGAAGTCAGCACCTCACCAGGTTTAACTGCAGTTAGTTTGACTTAGGTTTGTTGTCAAGGCCATTGCTTAGGGCTTTGAAAACTTAAAGGAAACCTTTGCAGCCTTTTTAATCCTGATTAATTTGGAACAGCTTCTCATGCAACATGTGCATCTTTGCTGTTACTGTGTGCGTTTCGGTGCAGTAACCACAATAATTTCCTTTTTGCTGTTGCAGGAGAGGCCCTGAGAGGGAAGATCACAGTCCGCAAAAACAGGAAGGACCCTCGGTCCCTCTTCATAACCCTTTCTGTGAAGGACACACAGCAGACCTACAGCCTCCAGTGAACGTCCTGGGCACGGAACTCCGGGAGGTGTTAAAGTCAAATCACCGTTTTTAAATATCTCCAGATGGCAAACTCTTGGATTTACGTGTCTGTGTGTGCACACGCAGAGGAGTGTGGAAAATTTGCCTGGAATTGAGAGAGCGAGCCCTGTTTGGATGCTTTTGCCTGATTCTGCTGCTTTACTTCTGTGAGGAAGGCAAGAAAGATGGGTTTGGGTTACGGGAGACTGCTGGGTGAGAAAAATGAGTGTGAAGTCTTGCTGCGAGGAACAATAAATATGATCTCTCAATATTTTTTTATTCTTCCACCGGCAAAATCCTTGCCTAGTATGTTTTTTATGAAAGAAGAAGCTAAATCGTGTGCCAGTGCGCCTCAACAGTATCTGGAAAATCCTAATGGGACTAATTTTGGAATTCCAACTGCGGGATTGCAGCACCAAAGACCATATTTTTATTACACTCTGTAATTAAAAAGTTGTACGCAGTTACATTTATCTGAATAAATGAACCCGGTATGATACAGAATGTAGTTGCCAGTTTCCTTGTTTTCTGTGTAATGGGAAGTTCTCCTGTTTATCCAACGGTGGCTCATATAGTTGTGCCTACAGTTTTTTTCTGTACTAGCCTGTTGGGACGCAGGTGGATGGAAGCGTGGGTTTTAGCAGCTTTTGGAAAAGTACTGCAAACAAAGAGCAGTTGCTAAAAGCGTGGATTTGGTTTGGCTTCTGGTACAGAAACACTCTGGACAGCCAAGGGTTGACTGTTCAAGGGAGGAGGGGTTTCGTGAAGATATTCATTGCTGTGTGAAAACTGCTTTCATTTTGGGTGGTCTAGTTCAACTTGAACGACTTTGTGCTTCTGCAGATTTTATGTTTGTATAAATGTTGCCACAGTAGGCAAAAAAAAGGAAGAAAGTGCAAAGGGAGAGCAGTGCAAAGCGCTGGAGAGAGCTTGTGTAGCCCTCAGTAGCAGGGCTGAAAATGAAAAAAAGAAGGTTGAAAAATGTGTAAAAGGAAAAGGTAAGTGCTATTGTAAAATAAATATATGAGAACTAAACCCACAACCTGTGTAAAGAACAAAGGATTTGCCATCATTTAACCAGAAGGAAAATGTCCTGAAAAGACTAATTAATGTAAAGCCTGAGGGAGGGTCATTTGATGAAGGCTTTGGAGTTTCAAAGGAATTTACATACACGAGTGGACATAGATCTAATAGCCAGTGTCTCACAGCATCCTGTGGAAGTAACCCATCAATTTAGGTGGCTTTTTTTCAACCTAGCAGTTGAATAATATGGGATTCATCTCACAGCACAGTCAGTTATTTACATATCCTAGTTGTAACTCTAAGAATTAAATGTCGTAGGAAATGTGATCAATAAATATTCTTTTAAAAGGATTCTAACGATTGAGGCAGAAAAGTGGAAAGTAACTGCTTAAGAGTAGAAATGCCCTTGAATTTGTCCAGTGAGAGATAGTAATTCTTTGAACTTCATTCAAAATGTGATCCTTTATTCTAAGGCACATGGTCAGTGTGGCCAAAGATACCAATGATCTGTAACTGAATTAAAAATAAATAGATAAACAAACTAGTGTGACAGTGGCTGGACAGGTCAGTTGTACAATCTGCATAGTTCGTGGAAACATTTCTTTCTCCAGGTGATGGTACCAACTTGTCTTCCATCTGTCTCTGCTGTGGGCGGATTCCAGGTCATGGCATCAGGTACTTCTTCTGCAGACCTGTTTAAGAAGTGTCTGCAAGTCATTGCTGTGGAAAAGCAAACAGAATCATCCTTATCTTGGGTATTTTCTTCCTAGGGAGGCTGAAGACACTAATGCAGATTTATCCATGTTGGGTGTTGGTGGTCTCTGTGTGTCAGTGCTGGTTATGTGGAGATGCACAGGCAGAGTTGTGCTTCATCAAACACATTTCCAGCTCCTCTGCTCATCTTTACAACTTCTATTTTTCTCTGTCCTGGAGTTACAAAGCCCTAACCTATCTGCCAAATCCTCTTTAAATTCCCTTTGTGATATGGTGATAAAGTCCAGTTGTCGTTGTAGAAAATCTGTCAGTCAGTCATTGGTGTATAGGTTTTTTTAAAATACTTTTTAACAGCTGGGATAGTCACAATTTCAGACCTAAATTTATTACTTCAAGTGTGTGCTCCTGTATTCAAAAAAGAAAAAAAAAGTAAATTGTAGGAGACTGAATTTTTCTTTACCATCTGACAGCATTTTTCTGGTAAGACCAGCTCGTATAAATTGAGCTGCTCATCTCCCAGGATTTATTTTTTAGCAGCAACACCTTAATGTGACAAAGTCTTTATTTTTCCTTTTTCCTGGCTAAGAAATATCAAAATGATATATTCTGTGGGTTAGATCTCCCTAACTTGGCAATTCAAATGTGGCAGTTCTTTACCTGCCCCTCTTGGAGGTCTGTTTTCTCCTGTTGCTTCCCTCTCCTTCTGTGTGGTGGGTTGATCCTGGCTGGATGCCATGCCAGGATGCTACAGCCGCTCCCTCCCAAAAGATTGAATTATCTTTAATATCCCATAATTATTTCTACACTTTATTGAATGGGAAATCATTCAGGAAAAGTGCTGGTTTGGCTAAGAATGGTTTGGTGGTTGTTTTTTGGGTTTTTTTTTAATTGGAAAAGTCTGGTTTTTACCATGCTTAATAATGAAGTCCAGCAGTTCTGAAGAACGTTGAACGGACAGAAGTTTTTAATGTTTAATCCCATAGTTAACCTTTTTCTCAAGGAGTATTCTTAACTAGCAGTTATCAATCTCTATTCGTGCTTAAGTAATTTACATTATACTTAGCCCAAGGTCAGATGTGTTAAAAATGCCTAGTGATTCATATAAGTTCTGTTAATATTCAGATAAAAACTGAAGGTTGGCCCGCCTTCTTCTTGCAAATCTGTGCCCAGAGTGTGGATACTTGAAGATAAATAACCCACCTGAGAAGAGTATGGATGTGCCCACAGCCCCACTTCTTATTTAGATGTTAATGACATGTTGTGGGTTTTTGTTTGTTTGTTTTTAATCCTGTCTTCTGCAGTGCTTTTAAATGTTTAGCTAAGCTGTAAAACTGTCTTCCTGCTTCTACCCATCAGAGAGCAGGTAAGCAAGACAAACTTGGAAGCTTCTGGTCCTTTGCTACTGAATGTCCCTTCAGTGAGCATCATGCTGTGGTCTGTTAATAGGATTTTTGTGTGTACACCTCAGTTTGACCTTCTAAATTCTGTCCTGTGGGGTGTGCTGTAATGAGACAGATCCAGATAAAAGCAAACCCACAATTTCAAATAAAGCTCTACAGAGGATTCAGGAAGCTGGTTTGGGAGATAGAGTTGCTAACTTAAAAAGGTAAGCTGCTGGCAAGGTTTTAAGACTTTTATTTCAAGGATGTTCCTCTGCTCTCTGTTTAATAGTGCCTGAAGTTCCCTGTAGTAATGACTCTTAGCATTTTCTGTGCCTTGTTTAAATTATTTGAAGGAAAAAATTGCAGCAGCGTGTCTTCACCGAGGTTAGTGGAATGGCACAGCCCGGCTATGGCTGGCTGTCTGGAAAAAGGAGGGGGAGTTGGAAGATCAGGAGTTGAAGGTAAAGGCTTATATGAAGACTGAAGTGATGATCTTATTTTTAGAGAACAGGTTTTTAGAGGTACGTTTTACAGCGTTGATTGACTGCGTAATAACGGCATTTAAGGGTTTTCAAAGAAAACCAAAAATAAAGTCATGGGCATATCTCTGAATGTACAAACTTACAAAGAAATTACAAAGAGGTTTTATGTCATCCTGTTTATTCAGACACTTGGCAGATGATGGTGCTGCTGAAGTAGTGACATCTAATTAAAAGACAAATACCAGAGACAAAATTCCCTTGCAAAGGCAGGGAAAACAGAGAGAAAAGCTGGCTTGTAGGGATGTGAGCACTGCAGACAAATTTGCAGGAGGGCTTATGTGATTAAATAGGTGTAAAAAACCATCCAGTTTGAATTACTTTTGTATAGTTGGGCTGGGACCTGAAGATGGTTTCGTTTTCCAGGTTTACTAAAAGTTTAAACACCTACTGTTTGGTATACTTTTTTTACCTTCTATAAAATTCATGGGTAGATAATTAACTTCCTAGGGAAAAGCAGCGTTTTTAGTGGTATTGTTGAGCAGCAAAGACAGAAGGGTCAAGGAGAAGCCTTACTGCTGGGGAGGTACTATGCACATAGAAATTTCAGTTTTGTTAATAGAATATTTAAAAAGGTCATGCTTTTCCAGCACATGGATCTGTAAGTAACTGCCTGTTCCCTGATGTGTACCAACTGGCTCTGAATCTTTTATCTGCTTTGCTAATTCTCATATATCAAAATAGAAACAAACTTCATTTCTATGCCTTTCTGAATGGCAAGAGTGTTACTCAGTTCTTGGAGTTACTAATGCCTCCAGGTTCCAGCACTCTGAACTCCTTGGTGATAAATGAAAAAGACTCATCCCGTGGAAAAACTGTGCTATGAAACAACTTACAGATTTATAACATTTCTACTGCTGTTCCTGTAACAATTAGCCAAAGTAAAATAAAAGACTCTTAATGACAGTGATAACAAATTAAAGAGGAATAAAGCTTACTCAACATGTTAATTCTATTTGCCACTTGGGTACTACTCAAAACATCAGTGCAAACAGAGTGAGAGCAAATATGTCCCATGGAAAGCAAACTAACCAGAGTTAGGCTTTCAGAAGTGAGACCCACAACCCAAATAAAATTATTCTCCTTGGATTCAATTGGCAGATGCTAAAACAATCCTGCTTTAAGTGGTGGTCTGAAAGGTTTTTCAAATTATTTTGTTTTCTTCCATGGAGAGCCAGGTGAAGCTGGGGATGTCCATTTTCTCAGGTTTGTTTTTTTCCTGACCACTCTGCCATCCTGATATGTCATGGCCTACACAAAATAAGGAATAGATTTTTCCAAAGACAGTTGTGTTAACTGAAGAGAGATCACGTCTGTTCACCAGATTAATGTGCAGTGAGGAGCAAGGCTGTGAGTGATTCAAGTACCCACATTTGGGAAGTTACTGTTGGTAAATCCCATCTCATGGACGTAATGCTGTGCTACCGGGGTATAATTTGTGCCAGGTATGCTCCTCTTGGTGTCACTACACCTGGCTTCATTTTTGTCCCACTTGAGCAGGTGATAGTCATAGCATATATCATATATATAATTAATGCCCTAGATTTAAAAAGAAAAATCTTGAAATTGACACAGTTCATCCAGTATTATCCATTTGCTTAGCTCTTTAGTACCATCCATTCTCTAGTAACTGCTGTTTGCAGTAGTTATCATTACAAAGTTAATCTTGCTAAGAATTAACAGTTTTTGCTTGTATTTCCCTGAGTGTTGCAGATTGCCTGGATGAAAGGAGTTCTAGGGGTGGCAGGAGAGGAAAGTGAGCTGGTGGGAGACACTCCAGAAGACTACAAGTCCTGGGTGGCACATACCACAAAGAGCTCCCTTGAAGGAGTGTTGATCCACTTTGGGTAATGATGGTTTAGGTAATTAAGCCTGAAATACCAGTAAGAATAAGTAAGTAGAATTGAATTTTGATTTAACCTTCTGATGGGTTATGCAAAGGGAAGAGCACTGAAAAGCGGGAATTTCTTAATAATATTGACTCCTGTCACAACACTGGACATTCTTGAAGCAAAGTCTACTCAAGTGGAAAATTGGATGTGAGGAGCAGGAGGACTTCTCTGTGAGTCAGGTGTTGCTGAGCTGTACTGCTTGCTTGGGAATTAATACAAAGCTTTACACTGAGAAGAAAAAGCGGTGGAAAGTTAGGTTTCTTGCCTCCTATCAATACCTGCACTGATGTTAATTTTGGGAGCATTGTGTAGACACCAAAATGGATTTAGCCTAGAGAGTAACAGATATTATTTTGTTCTGTCCCTAGAGGTAGAAATAATGCTCTTGCAGTTGTTTTGCATGTGATTTTGACCACCTTTAGGGTATCAGATGACAATGACCCCGGACTGTGCAGCCTCGCTGGGGGTGGGTATCCCCAGTCTTTTTTTATTTGTCACCTGGGACAAACCAGTGTCTTTTGCAAATGACAGCAAATTGCAGCAGGGAACTCGCTGCCATGGAAGGAAAACAGAGGGAGAGGCGTTTTGTTGAAATGGACACCTTGCCAAAGAAGCTTAGTATTGTAAAAACTATATGCTGTTGAGATAAAAAATGGCAAGCTCCTTCTTTAACTATCAAACCATTAAGCTCTGATCAAAATTTTCTGAAGTGATTAGTGATTTTATTTTATTATTTATTGCTCTGATGAAACTGGGATTTATCTTTTTACAAAAGTTTACCTCCCTGAAAAACCTGAATGAAAGCCCCTTTGTAGTGCCTTAAGTGAAAGGTAGTTTAAGATTGTTTTCTCTAAAGCAGTCTCCCTGAATGTTACTTCTGTGGAATAAGTTGATCCATGTTTTTTTATTTAAAAGGTGTCGTGCTTTTTCTCATCTTCCTATATTAAAAAAAAAAAACCAAAAAACACAAAAACACAAGCAGATGACACATGCTGTAAAGGAGGCAGTAAGTAATCAATTTTCATGGCTTTCAAGTTGCTTCTTAATCCGTTATTTTGGTCAATTCTCAAGTTAAACCCTATTTGTGACATCTAGGTAAGGAATACACCATGGAGTTAGGGTTGTGATTGAACCCATTTCTTAATGGACTTCTGTGTTTTTCACACAAAACTGTTTTTCTGAATCAGATGTTTCACACCTGACTTATTCATCCATGTGACAGTTAATTACTTTTGAAGTAATTGAGACATTACAGGAGGAGGAGGGTAAGAGAGCTGTCAGCAGGAAAACCTTCACGAAATCAACAGCGTAAGATCGTCTGGAACAGGTTGCCCAGAAAAGTTGAGGATTCCCCATCCCTGGAAGGATTCAAGGCCAGGTTGGACAGGGCTTTGAGGAACCTGGTGTAGTGGAAGGTTGGCAGGGGGTTGGAACTGGATAATCTTTAGCGCCCCTTCTGACCCAAACAGTTTTATGACTCTGTGATCTTGCAGTCTGCTTTTGTAGTTGCCATCTGAAAACATTGTTTGAGTCAAGCAATGGCTGATCTGTTACAACAGTGTCATCATTTCTCTGCTCATGTGGATTTATTCCCCGCAAGAAATTGTCGTGGTAGTCCACAGAGTTGGGGAAAGACGTTTGATAAACATACAGGAGAGTTTATTAGGTTTTAGATAAAACACTTCTCTCTGAGATGCCTGCCAGGACATGGCTGCTTCTACTGAGTTCTGCCATTGCTCCTCTGGGGGCCTCTCTGTGCTTGAATGTTTTCAGTAACCTCCTGTTTTTGTCCATCACGTTACAGCACCGTGAGCAAAGTGGGAACCCTGCCTTTTAGTCACCATGTCCAGCTAATACATTATCAGTGGAGTAAACCTTGTTTTCAACAGGTCATTGCTAGTCAATCTGTTTTTCAGCATATTGTTGCTAGCTGTGCCTTTAAAACACTGAAGTGTACTGATGCTTTGGAAGAGGACAAACACATATTTTCAAATCTCCCTCCCCATCTGCATTCATTGTTTGACATGGGCAGCTTTCGTTATCTGGGGAGGAGGGGAAATGGTCCAGCATCAAACTTAGATTTATTTGGTGTGTACTGTGCATTAAGCAATACGTCACCAGTCTCTTTGGGATGGTGGTGTGGTGAAGAACCAGAGAGGCTGGGGAGCTGGGTAGAGCTGTCATGTGCTTTTTTTTGCACAAAATATTGTAGATACAGAGTCTCTTTCCAGAGTTCTTCACCTCTATCTGCTCTCCCCTGTCTTCCATAAAGAATAAAAACTTAGATGGAGTGAACCAAGTGTGGTTTACCTTTTTTCTAGAGGTGAAGCTGAATTGAGGAGAAGGATGCATAAGCCTAGCTGGTAACAAGAGCATAGATGGTAGGAAAATTTAATACAAGGCCCTTGGTATGGTAATTATCTCAAAGCAGCGTGTGGTTTAAGAAAACATCCCCAGATCCTATT
The DNA here is from genome assembly GCA_035583135.1 of Lophotriccus pileatus. Lineage (NCBI taxonomy): Eukaryota > Metazoa > Chordata > Aves > Passeriformes > Tyrannidae > Lophotriccus > Lophotriccus pileatus. The sequence goes on from JAWWES010000168.1 coordinate 3,411,859, forward strand.
GCGTTTTCCTGTACTCCACAGAAGCCTCAGCAGGTCATATTTCTTTTCCTGCAGTCTGTTGCAGCTCACACTGTGAAGCTATTTTTCATGCTCAGTAGTGTGGAAATGGAAGGGAGAGTATGAGGTATCACCTGGAGGATTTTTACAGGGGGTTACAGGTGGATCTGATGAAGGGCCAGAGGGAGATCGTGCAGATGACATTTGCTCTTTCTGTAGTACATTCTGTGGGCTGCAGCTTGCACTGGCTTGCTTCCCTCTGATTGAGTGGGATTTGAAAGGGAAAAGAAACTGGCTGTGGGTGTTAATAGTACTCTGGCTCTGCATACAAGCTTTCTAGGCTCAGTGTGGTCAGTGGTAGTCACATCAAAAGTAAGTACTGAGCATGCATATATCTGTCTTCCACTTGCCTGGGACTGCCCAAGGGGAAGCCATAAGTTCAAGTCCTCTTGCTTGCTGTATCTAAATCTGAGTTTTGGAGCAGGTTTTGGTGAGCTTGCTAGCCTAAAGAAAATAATTAAGAGTTTCAGGGTCAACCCTGTTTGAACCCCACCGACTCTGTTGGCTGACATCATGGGCTGCTGGTAGTTTTCAGATCATCTCTGCAGAATACACAGTTGTGTCTTGCAGACTTTATTGCTGCTTCTCCTTGAACTGTACATTCATTTCCAGTCTGTTTTTTGTTTATTGAGTTTTGATTTTTGGGGTTTTTTACCCTGTATCTGATACATGCTCCCAAATTGTATCTGTCTTGATCAAAATTGCATTGAAGTTTGTGTCTGTATGCTCTTCCACTTCCTTGGGGGCTCTTTGCTTTTCCCCAGGATCAGTGCTCTGTGATACCTGGAATTTGCTTCTCTGTCTGCTACAGTCCAAGCTGACTTGGTTTCTTTATGCCTGAAGAGGAATCACCAATAATTGTCAACCCCAGCAGAAAGCTGGAGAAAGGAACATCTGGCCAAGTTCTGTGAAGTTCCCCAGGCTAAAGTCCCCAGACATCAAAATCAATTTAATTTATCTGTCTAAATGTTATTGCTCCAAGTTGAGTAATGATGTGTTGCTTGAAGATGAGTAAGTTGGGTAGAAAGAGGCAGGAGCCATCCTCTAGATCTAAGGTATCTCTGTGTTGACAGTTTTTGTAACAATTCCTGTGAAGGGCTGAAAAAATTCCTCTGATATGGGAGAGATGAGAGTGCTGACACTGGAGTTACTGGTTGGTGCTGGTGGCTGCATTGCAGACATCCAGGCAGTCAGAACTTGTGTCTGGGGTTTGACCATCAGATAGCTCATCATACCTTGCAAGCCCCTGCTTTGAGTGACCCCCCCGTGGCTGTTCCTTTGTTGGGGCTGGAATGGTGAGAATTCAGGTCCAACACCCATGAGGAGGTGGCAGAATAGTAAAGCAAATATTTCCACTGTCAAAACATCTCTTCCAAGCACATCATCTTACTAAATATGATATAAAGTGGCCCCCAAAAGACTTCTTAGACTTCTCCCCCTAACAGGAAGACAAAAAAGTGCTAGGGTGTCAAGCACACACATCAGCTGTTGCTCCCTCATTGCACAGTGCATAGAGAAAAAATAAAAGAGCAGATAAGTGTCAGAGAATGAATCCATAAGAATGGATACAAATCCATAAAACTTCGAGGGCCTGTTTTGGATGGAGCAGTCTTACTTTCTGGCTGTCTCTTGTTTTTTTCATCGATGTCTCTTGTGTCGTATGTTTTCACCTTTTTTTAAAAGGGGAGTTGTGTGTGAGCACAATGGCAGGACAACATGGCAAAGTCAGCAGAGATTCCCTCAGAACTGATGTGTTTATTGAGGAAAAGAAAGGCAGTCAGCTGGGAATGCCTGAGCCCAGAGGTGTTTGTAAAGAGATGCTTTACCATTTTCTTTTGGTTTAATTACTTAAACACATGAAATCTCATCCTGGCTGCCAGTATAACCATGTCCTCGTGGAATTGCATAAAATGAAGATGTCTAATATTTTTTAAAGTTAGTTACATAGGTGTTTTTATCCCAGACTACTGAGATGCAGTGAGAAGTCACACAAGACGATATGAAATTGGATGAAGTCCTTGGAGTTAGACTTGATCTCAGAATATATTGCTGAGCAGGAGGAGAAAGAATAGTGGTTGCCCCTGTTCACTCAAACTCTCAGTTGAAGGGGTGTGCCTGAGGTCACCTGGGCAACTTGAGGCAGAGCTAAGCTCCAGTCTCACATCATCCTTGATAGGTTCCTCCCTTCCTCAGTTCATCCACTTGCTGCCTGCTTGCTTCTTTAGCTGCAGAAGAGAAATTATGGTATTTAGCTGTATTCTGCTAAGCTCTTTGCAATGCAACGAGAAAACTCCCTCTGAGTGTCCCAGATAAACAGGGCTTTATTAGGAGAGTGTAAAGAAAGATTAAATGGAAAAGGTACTCAGGAGAAACTGAGGTACCTCTGGTGATCCTTTTTTTTTTTTTTTGGGTACCTCTTACCATCTCCCTGACAAGCACAGGAGTGAGCTGAGAATCTTGTTAAGAAAATGATCTTGACCCTGAAGTCAGACTTCAGTTTTCCATCACCTTAGATAGTGGATCACCTTGAATTTTTCATATGACCAAGGCGTTAAGTATATTTGGAGTGGAAGCCACCCAGAATGTCAGAAGATGAAGCACAGGAATTAACAAAGTGATCATTTAAACAATGATTCTTGTACCTTGGGAGCACAGTATCATTCTAATTACTTGGAAATTTGTGCTCAAGGAAATGCTTAAAGCTGATTCCAGGTTATAGACCTAGAGAGGCTTACTTGCTTTTTTTCAATTTTTAAGCAATTCAATGTCTTTGATTTAAATCAAATACCCCAAGTGGAAGGCACAGATCACCTGAGGATGTGTAAGTTTTTTATTGCAAAAAACGTTGGAGTTCTCTCTTCAGAATTAAAATTGAAAGTAAGCTACAGCTCGAGTCTAGTTCAGCATGACCAGATAAGCACTGAGGGGTTATAGAGCAGAGTTCTGTGCTTAGTGAAGTGCAGACACTATGGGATTATGGAGTTCTGACTAACAGCTGAGGAGGCTTTGAATAAGAGCCACATGTGTACGAGCTGTAAGCCAGATTCTCTGCTGTGATGGCAGCCCCTTCGAGCCATCTGATGGTGTAATGGAGCTGAAAAGTGGCTCTGTAATAAATCCCCATCTCCTGCTCCTCAGCTCTGGGGTGGTTCCCAGCTGCACACTGCTGGCATACACGGCACTCCCACACCTAAGGCTTAGAGCCCAGAATAGGGACTCCCTCTGGATTTACACCGGGAAACTGCTAAGGATTGAAATGTTTCCACCAGTATATTCCCACAGAGCTGTTCCAAGCATACTGGGACCAATTTGATTCAGAAAGGGGAGTAATTACTAATGTCCTCCAAATAGATGGCCCAGGGAGAGAAGCTGTAGCTGAAAATTTGCCCTTAGCATTTATTCTTCAGGCAAAATAAGGTTAGATTTAACTTATGACCTTAAAAGTTCACTGCTTATGAATGTCCTACAAACTACTCACATCTCGGTGCTGGGGTGACTTAGCAATCCTGAGCAAGTGGGTTTCTTCAGCTGACACTTAGTGAGATGAAGGGTGGGATTTCTTCATGCTGATGGAGGGATCATAGTTTTGTTATCTCTGTGTGACAGTCACCATGCCCAATTCAGTCTGTACTGGGGCATTTCCCCTTTAACAGTGAAAGAGGAAAAAAAAATGTAATGTGGTGCACTCTTGTTTAAACAAACCTAGAACTTTCTATGAGAGACCACAGAAGCAGTTCAAGGATTTTGGTTTTGTTTTTTTTTTTTTTTTTCCAGTCAGAATCCTGATGACTTGCCTTATGAAATACTGAAGTACTTACTTTACTACGTTTATTATGTTTTTTCTTAAAATAGGACTGGGTAGTCAGTGTTGCTGACTCCTGGGAAAGCTCCTCACAGAGGTGGATGCCATGATTTTTTGTTTTGACTCAACAGTCAAAAGTGAAAAAGGCAGTGAGTGAGAGGTGTTAAAATGGACTGCCTGTCTGCTAGAGTCTGGACTGTGCTGATAATTGTGATATCCTCACAGGGAATCTACTTAGAAAATCAACTTTCTCTTGTTTTGTGGTATTTGAGATATTTTCTTTCCTGATTTCTGATCAGGAGTTCAAACTTTAATGTATATTCACATGGTAACACGTGACCAAAATACCACAGTTTGGAGGATTGCTCTTTTCAGACAGTGTTCTTTAGGGTGTTATTCTCTATTAATATTGAAATTTAGCTGGGTTGGTGCCTCATGGCTCAACAATGAGTCAGTGTGCCAAGCAAACCCACCTCTGCAGGTGGTTTGAGCACTTTTCTGTAGGTGAAGCTTCCCTGTGGATGTGCTGTGATTCAGTGTCCCCCCTCACGCAGTCCCTTGTCCCTAATTTCCCTGCCCTGTTTTGTCTGGCATTGGGGCTGCTGCCACTCTCTGCTCAGCCGTGATCTGCTTCTGTTCCAGCCTCTCTTGTCCCTCAGCTCCCATGGCCACTGTCCATCACCCCTCTTAGATTTGTGCCAAGACTGAGATAAAGTGACCCTGTTGATGACATCCAGAAGCACTTGGATTGCTCTGCCAAACCTTTCTGGATGTGTTCCTGCAGCTCTCCCTGCACAGGGTCAGCATGGACTCAAGGAGGCTTATCTGTCTGTTCTCTGTCATAAACAGACTTCTTGTGTATTTGTAGAATTAGAAGAAACTACTGCTTTTAATCCAGTTTTGAGCACCACTAGGTCTTGTTTATCTTGTTTGCCATGTAGAGGTTAGACTTGATGATCTAAGGCTTGGATTTGATGATCTCAAAGGTCCTTTCCAACCCATCTGATTCTATGATTCTATAATTCTATGACAGGTACAATCTTACCTGAAGAGGGAGAATTGTGACTGGGCTTGGCTAAGTCTGGAGCTTGCTGTGGCACCAGAACAAGAATAGCCTTGACTTGACTGCTCATGGTTAAATCATGGAAATCTATTTAGAGCTCTAAATAGCATCTACTTTTTTTTTCCCCATTAAATACATTTTTTTTTTTTTAATGCCCTGTTCTATTGCAAAGTGGAAGTTCAAACCTGTGGTATTATACCATATATTGAGACCATGCCCTGTGTTTAAGGCAAATGAAGAAACTTGCATATCTGGGTGAAATAGCTGTCAGGAGCACAAATGCCTGGCCAGTGGTGCAGAAATTTCCTACAGATGCCTCTGTTTTCCCCCCACCTGATCCCCCTTTCTTTTAATTCTGTTATTTACAGTGGTCTCCAGTGAAGAAGCTAAACCACTCAGGGAAGAGACCTCCTTTTACAAGAAGTATGCTAGACCTTGACAGTTATCTGAAAATCCAAGGGCCTTCAGTGAGTTATGGAAGTGCAGGCAATTGGAAGGAAGCTAATCAGAAAGTGTACAGCGGGAGCTAATAAATAACAGGATGAGCCTGAGGCATTTCACAGGAGAAAAATAACAGGTAATTATCACCTGAAAGATTTTTACAGTCTCTTCATTATTTGAGTATAATTAACTGAGAGAGACAAAATGCTGCAGCCTGGGAAGGTGAATCTCTGCCTTGAGAAAAGGTCCATGCTCTCTGCACGGGAAAACTGTTCAGTTGAGTTAAGGCTATACAATTGGGGTTTTTTTGTATATAGATAGAATTAAAAGGGAAATACAAAAAATTGAAGGTGAGGTATCTCTTGGCAGGATCTGGCTTGTTGATATCTGCTTTTGCTGGTGTGTGTGTCTATCTTAGCTGAGCGAGTACAGTATTGCCCTTGGCTCTGCATTATAGATTGCTATAGTTAAATCATAATGGTTTTAAACCACTGTTGGTTATAAGAAAAGCTGTAATGTTTTTTACACGTGTATTACCTTTCCCGTGTTACCCAAAGCCGTGATTTCTCTGCAAGATTCCAAAGCCCGGGGTAAGGGCCGGTTTATTCAGCAGGGAGCAGTTGTGCGTCCTCAGAGATCCGACGAGATGGGACCTGGCCATCTCTCGGGCTCCTGAACTGCAGCAAGAGCCCTTCACACTTGCCGATGACCTCCCTGAATTCGGTGTCCTCTCCCCACGTAAGGGACAAGGGACGCGATCGGATGAAAAACACATTTGACTGCAAATCCAGTCAAATCCGCAAAGTACTTGGTCGGATTGAACCACTGCATTTCACAGCTAACGTTTAACATCTCTAATCTAATTACCTTTCTGTTCAATCAGGCTGCTTTATCGCAGTCTTAAATGGTTAATTAAGGGCATTCCCCGGGGTCTTCACACCCTTCCTTGTCCTCGCTATTGGATCTGCCTTTTAGGTTTAAGGGAGAAAAGAGTGTAAATGGCCGTCTGCTATGGAGAACTCCCACCGGAGGGGTTTTCTCTGGATTTGCGTGGAAGCTCCCTGACCAAGAAATAGGAAAAAAAAAAAAAAGCCCAAGGACAGGAGGGAAGAAGAAAACATCCCGCGAGGTGCGTGGATTAATGTGCTGTGGGAATTACTTGATACAAGCTGATCTCCTCTTCCCGGCACTTCAGAAGGTGGCACTTGCGGAGGTCGCAAAGGCTGCGCTTGAGGGTCGTGGGAGAAGCCAGAGGAGAAGAGGGTGCGGGCTCTTGTCGCGGCTGCCTCCATCCCTTTTAGGCAAACTTTCCACTGGGAAGGACGGATTTAGGATCAACGACTGCAATGCTTAACTCATAAAGTAGCCAAGAGGAGGGATTTTAGCGCAGGAATGGCTGTCTGTGTGGGTGCCTGTGGGCGTGTTTGGGGTGTTTGGGGAGAGCTGTCATCGCTCGCTCCTGTCGTGACTTGGCTGTTTTCCACTGAGGCACGGCACGAATGCGGCATAAAGACAGGAAAGTGCGTGTGATGAGGGGGAAGGGCCGGCGGGCGGGGGGGGACCTTCCGAGCCAGCGGGGGCCCCGGCACAGCCCGACAACCGCTCCCGGGGCTTCAGCTCCCCCGCCTTCCTTCGTGTATTTGCTTATCTGCGAAGAAGGGGCAGGGGAAGAGGAAGGATGGCCAGCGAGGACAGAAAAATAAATCAATTGCTATTTTTCACCTTTGACAAAGTAATTAAGAATTGCTCCGCTGCTCCACGGGCCGCAGAGGGCGCCGGTTTGCGGGCAGCCCTGGCCCCGTGGCGGGGGGAGCACCGCACGCAGGGGGTCCCCAGGGGGCTCTTTCGGGGAAGGGAAGGGCTGTCTTGGCTTTATTTGGAAAGACCGCGAGGCCCCTGCCCTGGAGCAGCCGCCTTCCTTCTCAGCTCCCTTTGGGAAGCAGACAGGGGCTCCTCCAGACAGAGGATTTTTACGTCGAGGGTGGGTGGCTTCCCCACGGCCCCCGAGGAGGGATGTGTGTTTGGTGTGAGCTGCAGGCAGGCGCTTTGCCTTAATCCCTTAGGGACGTGGGCTGGGAGGGGTGGTTCACCTGCGGGAGAGGTTTTTGGGAGGGACGGTGAGAAGGAGCTCGGGAAAATCGTTTTGATGAACCTTGTGGTTGTTAACTGGGAAGTTAAAACTCCACACTGGAGGGATTTGGTTTGGTTTTGAAAGGAACCGGGAATCCAAACTCGGGGTTTGGACCAAGAGCAGGTGTGTCCATCCCAAACCGCGTGGGAGAGGGCAGCGGCAGTTCGGAGCTGGGCTGTACGGCCCCGAGGGCCAGACACGGAGGGATAGGACAAGGGAAAATGTGTGGAAACAGAGGCGTGTTTCTCCGTGGGTTTCCCTCTTGATCAAGAACGGATCCCTGGCTCCGGTCCTCAGCGAGAGCCTCCGACCGTGCTCCTCCATTAGCCTTCCAAGGGGCACAGAGGGGTGCTCTTGCCTCTTCTGAAATTGGAGGAGATCGATTCCCCTTTTCCAGGTGTGAAACTTCGATGTCACGTTTCAGTGCTGACGGAGAAATAAAAAAATACCGCTTTGGAAAAGAACGTGAAGGACGACTTTAGCCGATTTTTTGAGAAAACAAAACAAGTCAACTCTGTGAGTCCAGAAGAGGTTTGGTGGCCTTGACGACCAGAATACTTCTTGGACTGCCGCCTTGTCGCTTTTGATTTGGTCCGTGCCTTCAGAGGCGCTAATGTAAGCTGAAGGGCAGCACAGCGGAGCTAACGACCAGAGGCTGGAGGATGCCTCGAGAAGGAAATACTGCAAAACACCACCGATTTCTTCCCCTCCCGACTACAGCCAGCTTCTGTGTGCGCCCCTCGATCTCTGAATAGGCCCGTGGAGAGCACACAGGGTCGCAGAATGGCTTGGCTTGGAAGGGATGTTAAAGCTCATCCAAGTTCTACCACACCCCTGCCATGTGCAGGGACACCTTCCACTAGACCAAGGTGCTGTTCTACGTGGTAGAACAGAGGCAGAAAAGTGTCTTTGAAGACGGGAACATACAACAATCTACACACGCAGTGTGTGTGTGTGTGTGTGTGTGTGTGTGTGTGTGTAAAAACACCTACGTGTGCATATTGCAATTATCTATCTGTGGTGTAGGTAAGATCTTACGCCTGAACATGTTCGAAGCAAGATCACTTCGTTTACGTAAGTAAACGATGGATGTGTTAAAAACGTGCCCTGGAGCTCTGCTGCGGAGCAAAAGCATTTTTCAGCTGGGAGACAGAGTGATCTTCGAAAACCGATTTTAAACGTTCTGCTCTGCCGCCTCCTCGGCTTTCGTGGGGCTTTCAATAACTTTCGAAGTGAGTCTCGGCTGACACGCGCAGTGACGAGGTGGAACGTGAAGGAGTTGGAGCGGGCGCTGCCTGCGGTGGAACAAAGCTCCCCGGCCCCTGACGGGGGTGGTAGCTCCTGCTGGAAGCCAAGGGCTCTGCGGAATGGTCTGGGCTGCCGCGGGTGTTTTATTTGCTTTGTCCGCTGAAGCAAACGTTGGTAACCCCGTAAAACCAAGGACATAGAAGAAGCGCGTGTGCTGCTGGCGAGTTGAGCCCCCCTCCACCTCTCCCCTCCCGCGCGTGGGCGCACACACTTGGCGCTGCTTACGCTAAAATGTAAAACACTCTCCGGAGGAGCTGACGCCAGCAAGGTCTATGCGGACGGCACCTCTGACGCTGGGAAGGTTGCTTAGGGAGCGCCCCGGTTTGCCAATGCGATTTTTAATTTTTTTTTTTTTTTTTTTTTTTTGGTCAGCGAGGACAAAATTATCCTGAGAGGAACAAATCTTTGAGAAAGCCCTTCAAATAGCAACACGCTTACGAGGGGTGGTTATGTGTGTGAATTACTTCGTTACAAAAGCGGTTCTGAGTTAGTACCTTTACTTTTAACGATGAGTAATTCCCCTCTTTCCCCCTCCCCCCCCCAGCCCCCAATAATCAGACATAAATGCATCAACAACTTCACGGCTGTTACCATCATCTCTGCTCCCACTTAACTGCTCTTAAGACAGTTTCGATGAAAGAAAAAATTGCTTTATTGCGTGTATCGTTTAAATTTAATTGGGGTTTCCCCCCGAGAGGCACAGTAAAAATAGACGATATAATGTTATTTTGAGCAAGGAGACCAAGTAAGATGCAATTTACATGTATTTGTTTGGTTTATACACTTGGAACTTCTCACTCGGTGTGTAGCTATGCGGTTCGATATAAAATTCGTATTTTTTATGTTTATTTTCATATCCATACATATGGATATATAAAATGATCATGTACATAAACAAGCTATTAGGATGTCTGATCCGCCCGCGAACTGCAGAAATGCAGGAAAGAAAAAGGGAGCTGAATAGCGGTACAATAAGAGGGAGGAGGGAGAGGGAGAGGAATACAAATGGAAGGTTTCTCCCCATTTCTCTCTTGCTTCGGGTGCAGTAGTACGTGTTTCTCACATGTTCCTCCTAATTAGCAGCAAGAAAGTTCTCCCATGCTCTTGCTGGATTTGGTTTAGTAGTCAGCCCCCACATGAGTCACAGGGAACACGCAATGCCACTGCCGCGTGAGTGACAGCAGCCGGCGCTCTGGCTTCTCGTTGTCCCTTTAAAATCTGAAAGCAAGGCTAATGATTTATCAAACTCTTATTATCAAGAAAATGTCACGCGAAGGGCACCTTGCTATGCACTGACGCAAACCCAGTCTTTCCCAAGGAAGTATAGAAAGCTTTGCTCTGGACTGGGCAAAATCCAGTCTGCCAATTGCCCGTACCGCCATTTTTACCTCTATCGACTCGATCTGTGGCTATTTAAGACATGGTAAGTGCTTGATTTTTGATCTTCGATATCCACAAGGGTTGGAGGAGGGAAGAGTTGGCGAAGGGGGAGCTGTCCGCGGTGCTGCCGGCGGAGCCAGCGCGGGAAGGCTCCCGCGGACCGGGGTAGGGATGCTGCCGGGGAAGGAAGGGGGCGAGGGAGGGAGAAAACGGCGGTACCCCAAAATGCACTCGGTTAGTGACTGAGTCCTTGCAGATCTTATCCTGGATGCCGGGAGATGGGATTACGATGGAGAGGAAACTTTTGAGGAAAATGCCGACTGGCAGTTTTGTGAAACATTCTGGAAAAAAAAAAAAAAAAAAAAAGAAAGTGTATTTGTAAATATTAACCCTTATATAATCGTAATATTAAACTGATGGAAAATGTAGGGGTTTTCTGCCGATTGTTTAATGTACATATAAAAAAAGATGCGTTTTAAATTATAATTTTAAACTGAGAGGAAAGGCACGGGTGAGCGAGAAATTGTCATAAATAATCTGTTTAATTAATAGGAAATAGTTAAAAAAATCTTTGGAGATATGCAAGTAGGAAATATAAGAAAAAGATTAGGGAAAAGCCCGCTGTTATTGGCTGTAATTCCACTCTGGCAGTGAGGGGTAGTGTAATGTTTTGTGGGGGTTTTTTTGCGTTTCACCGTCTTGCTGACAGGCTTTGAAGCGTGGCAGCCAGCTCAGAAATGTTCACGAGCACTATTTCACTTGTTTTTTAACATTCTCTGCTGCCTACAGGGCAGCTTGTCTCTTGCTCATATATATAAAAAAAAAGTCGATGTGCATTGTTGAATGACAGAAAGGAAATGGGGCGTAAAATTAAAGAATCTTTCTACACTGGTGATAGGGAAGGGAGCATCCTACAGTCGTGATGTGAAATCCAACGAGGTCTGGCGGTGCAGTGCTGTAGAGACACTTATTTAAACTTGAGTTACGGGTTTGCAGATGCTGGTGCTGGTTTTTATTTGACGGTTTGGTGTTGTTTGTTTGTTGGGTTTTTTTTTTTCCGTGTACCGTACTGTTTTTCCCCCAGAATATTGAGTGGGAGGGCAGGCAGGCGAGCCGGGGCTCCTCGAAATTCTGCAACACTCCTGTATCCACATTTTCCAGCGCATGCGTTTTGTGCGCGGGGACAGAAATTCGTAGAATCTCTGCAGCACCAACATTTTTTTTTCCGCCTCCTTCTTCTTTTGGTAAAATATGTGACGTTCTCATTTTAGGATTACGCCAGTCAAAGGGATATGAGCAAGCAGGCTTTGAACAATCCTGAACCCGTGGCTCATGGACCCAGTGAAGGCGCGGGGGTCGTAAGAATCAGTCCCGAAAACGAGCAGCAGAATGCCCCGCCGCAAACCCCCGCCGCGATGGCCAGGCTTCCCCGATCGCTCTCTAACGACAACAAAACGCTTCCCTTCGAAGCAGCTAAACCAAATGATTTCGAGAGGACCAAAGTCGGGATCTGCAAGCTCAGCAGCACCCCGGTGCAAGCCAACTCCACCCTGCGGAGGGAATCTGTGGAAGCCTTTCCCTGCAAGCACAGCGCTGGGGTAGGGACCGCCGGGCAAGATGCTGTCCCTCACTGCAAAATTCCCGCTTTGCAGAGCACGGACGGGGACGCTAATCTAAGCCTCGGTAAGAGCACGCTGGAGCAAAACAACACCAAGGGCGCCTGGGTGACTTTGAGCCAGAGCACCGTGGTACTGGGCACAGATGGCAACACTTCTGTCCTTCCCGGCAGAGTGGAGGGGGTGAGTTGTCTCCTTACAGGTTTTCTTCCCCCCACTACCCGCAGCTTCAGCTCGTGGGAGCTCTTTGCCACTCGGCAGCGATTTGGGGCTGAAGTTCTAAAAGCAGGTCCCAGTCAGCCGGGGATGGGGCTGTGCGGCGGGGAGGAGGGAAGGGGAGAGAGGACCTTAGATCCAGAGCTGTAATGCCGGCGAGTGCTAATACTGTAACATCGTACAAAGGGCCATCCTGTGTCATTCCTGTCTGTTCCCCAGGCCGTGCCTGTCGCTGTACCCCGGCTCCGGCCCTCGCAGCCCCTTAACGCCTTCCTGAGTGAGGTCAGGTCCTGTTCCCAGCATCAGACGGGAAGGGCGCCTTGCCCTTCCCCTCCTCAGGCTCGGCCGCCTGCCCCAACCCCCGGTGGCTGCGTGCCTTGGGCCTTGTAACCAAACCCAGGGCCGAATAATCCAGCCCGAATCCCGTAAGAGGTCGAACCAGCCCGGGGGTTCCGCGGGTGGGACGAGAGGCCGGGAAGGTGCAGCGCCCGCCCCTCTCCCCGTCGTTCCGCGGATCTGCATTTACCCTGGGTCGGGGTCGGGGGCGGGGGGGGCTGTTCGTTCCGCAAAAGAGCTTCTTTAGTTCGTCTGCGTGTGCTGGGCCCCTGCTGGCGATCCGTCCTTACCCTTCTGAGGGCACTCAGGGCTTCAACTCGCGGAGGTGGAGATGAGACTTCCCAGGAGACCTTCACTCCCCTTTTCCCCCCGAGCCCTCAGTGGTGGGCTGTGGTTTGAACCCACCTTTGGTGTGGGGGTTTTTTTGGACAGAAGAGAAGCCTGGCAGCCGTGGCGGGGGTTGCGGGGGGGCCTCCCGGGAGGGTCCCTCTGGTCCGGCCGCTGCTCGCCGGGTGCAGCCGCAGCACCGCGGGGCTTGTCTGCAAAAGTAGCTGCTTTCCCATCTCTCTCTCTTCTTCTTCTTCTTCTTTTTTATTTTTTTTTTTCTTTTTGTTCTCCCCCTCCATTTTTCCTTCCCTTTCTCCCCTTTTAGGAAGACGATGTGGGGGATGAAAATAAAGCCCGAGGGAACTGGTCTAGCAAGCTGGATTTCATCCTCTCCATGGTGGGTTATGCAGTGGGGCTGGGCAATGTCTGGAGGTTCCCGTACCTGGCCTTTAAGAATGGGGGAGGTATGATGGCTTTTTCCTGTCTCTCTACCTGCAGTGCCGTACGGGTCTGAGCCAGTCCCTGCCTTTTTGGTGGGGAGAAAAAGGAGGGAAAAGGGGGCTGGCGGCTCCCTATTGCCAGGCAGCCAGCCCCGGGCTGAGCCGAAGTGCGGGGGCACCTTCGGACCATCAGCGACGTGGTGAAGCTTCTGCCAGGGTTTTTTTGTTTTGTATTTCTTGTTTTGTTTGTTTTTGTTTTTGTTTTGGTGATGGTCACCTCTGAAAGTAAGAAAGCTCCGACGAGATTTCGTTAAAATGCAGCGCTTTCCTTAAAAACACATGCAATTGGTGCTGCCCGGAGGGGGAGGAAAACGAAGAGACCGGTTGTTCACAGAGGGAGGGCTCCGGGACTTCACTCGCCTCATTTATGCACAGTTGGGTCTGAATCCGCAGTCGGTGGGATAGGGAAAGAGGAGGGAGGAAAGGTCTGTACACAGGACTTTAGAATCGAGATAGTCACAGGAGGAAGTTTGATTTTGTTATTTTGTTATTTCGTGAAGTTTGCGAGAATTATTTTAAATCTCTCAATGATCCGTTTGAAAAATAGTCGTTTGAAACAGAACGAATGCTGCTCAGCAGAAGAGCAGAGATATTAGGGGAGGGTTTGTGCCGTTAATAGTTTTCAAGGAGAAGAAAAAGTTTATTTGCGAGGATTCTCCTACCAGAGGCTCTTATTTAAGTGGAGAATCGGTGGGTGTTACTGGATTCAACCCCCTGCAACTGGAAAACCCTTCCCTCTCCCAAAGGTCTATCAGCAGTGGGTATTGGCGCTGCGACCATCGAAAACAGTTGTGCAGAGCCTATTTTCTGTGAGGGCAGATGTGATTTTAAACTAATTCTTTTTTAATTGTCAGCATTTTTTTTCTGTTTACAAGTAAGGGCTTCTAAATGGGAGGTGTTAAAGTACTCCTTTAACAATAATATTGTCTCGAGCAAATGCTGGAAACATAGAAAGCTGTCGCCCACCTTCCCCCACCCTATTCCCGCCCTGTCGAGGCCGGTGGCACCGCGGATCGATTACAAATAGAAAAATTTTACTAGCTGCATGTCTTGACTGACTTGTCCCCAATATCGCGGAGTGATTCAGGATGCTCTCTCTTCTCTCCCCTCCTGCCCCCCAAGGTGCGTTTCTCATCCCCTATTTGATGATGTTGGCTCTAGCTGGGATCCCCATTTTCTTCCTGGAAGTCTCCCTGGGGCAGTTTGCTAGTCAGGGCCCCGTGTCGGTCTGGAAAGCCATCCCGGCCTTGCAAGGTGAGCGGAGCAGGAGCCGGCCCGGTTTTGGGGAGCATGACCTGCACTCCCTCTCTCGCATGGCTTCAGCCGCATGTCCTTGCGCGGTCCTTGCGGGGGAAGCCTCTCAAAGCAGGGGGACCCCCCTCGTACCTGTGCCGGTTGCGGGGAAAACCCCTCAAAGCAGGGGGACCCCCGTGCCTGTGCCGGAGGAAGCCGATGCTTTGCAGCCGCCGGGCCCCGCCGCTCCCCCGGCTGCGGCCGCTGCGCCGCCCCCTCCTTTCCCCGGGATTAATAGCCGTGTTCTCCTGTCTCCCATCTCTGTTCCCAGGCTGCGGCATCGCCATGCTGATCATCTCGGTTCTAATAGCCATATATTACAATATTATCCTGTGCTACACACTTTTCTACCTTTTTGCGTCCTTTGTACCTGTGCTGCCCTGGGCTTCCTGCAACAACCCGTGGAACACGCCAGACTGTAAAGATAAAAACAAACTTTTGCTAGGTGAGCTGGGACGTGGGTTTTAATTTATTTATTTATTTATTTTAAAATTTATGGCCGTGGTGATTTTTCCAGAGCTTTCTTCAGCTCAGCTGCGCCCCTGGGAGATGCCAGAGGAGACTGCGGATGACCGTGGCCGGGCGAAGCTCCCAGCACGGAGGAACGGTCCTTTTTAAAACCACTTTGAAATGATCTGTATCACAAATGATCTGTATCACATTTATTTAAATTTTTCCTCATCAAGGATGAATGAGATTTGTCAATTAAAATTATAATAAAAGCCCAACTTCCCCCCCGGGGAGGCAGGAAAAGCTTTGTGTAGGGGAGCAATCACAGAACAAAATACCATAGCTGGCAGCCTCGGGTGTCGGCTAAAGACGAATTATTTGTCTTTAGAGAAGCTTCTCTTAATAACGAAAAAACCCCCAAGAAAACCGTTTTTGCAAACGGCCAAAAACTCACAGTGACATGAAAGGGGGAAAAGTAAACCCAGTGAACAACCTTCCGGAAAAGGTATTGGCACTTGAACAAAAGTTCAAGTAGTTATGTGTGACCTACTGCTTTCTTCTAATTAAAAAAAAAATAAAATAAAATCTATGCACCTTTTTATTTATTTATTTATTTATTTATTTAAATTTTCATTTTCCTTGTTTCTTCCTAGATTCCTGCATTATTGGTGACCATCCAAAAATACAAATCAAGAACTCTACTTTCTGTATGAGTGCCTATCCAAACTTAACCATGGTTAACTTCACCAGGGAAGGAAACAAAACATTTGTCAGTGGAAGCGAAGAATATTTCAAGTAAGATCTTTCTTTGTCTACTGACCGTTCTGTTAATCTTTCTTTAAAATCCCCTGGAACAGGCAAAAAATCGCTGCTTGGAAAACTAGAAATGTAATAGTTATGGACAACAAATAGTGCTAATTTTTTATGGTTGGAATGATGAAAAGCAGTTCAAATGCTGGATTACTTGTGTTCTGTTCCTGTGGTGCTCAGCACAGCTGGGGTGTTGGCCCATACCCGGCAGTTTTATCTACTACTGCATTGCAGATAAATAAAATAATACATGGTGAGAATCACTGGAACCTTCTAGAGAAACTGCTGAGGATGCTGGAGCAAAACAAAATACTCCAGGAATTTGCACTCAATTACTGCCTCCAGTTGCTTTATAATGCTGGCATTATTTTTTCTATTCTTTTTCCCCCGATTTTAATTTTTTTTTATTATTATTTTTTATTCTTAGGTACTTTGTATTGAAGATTTCAGCAGGGATTGAATATCCTGGTGAGATCAGATGGCCCTTGGCACTGTCTCTTTTTCTAGCTTGGGTGATTGTGTATGCCTCCCTTGCCAAAGGAATCAAGTCATCAGGAAAAGTAAGAACAGTATTTGAGATTGTACACTCACAAGAAAGCAGGGTGATGTTTTAAGGAAATCACGCTCATTTAAAGCACTGAATTAATGAAAATATTGTCAGTAAATGACTAAGTCTTAATTGAAATGCCTTTTTCCTGTCTGTGTTTTCAGTCAAAACATACACAAAGACAATTTTGATTCAGCATTTGTTCCCTAATCTTCAACCAGTTTGAAAGGAGCCCTTGAGCTGCACTCAGCAGTGGGATGGCAAAAAAGGGGAACCTTCCAGCCTTCCCTAGTCTGTGTGGTGTTCATTAAATTTCTGCAGTCATCTCACATTTCACTGGCATCCAAAATCTAACTGCAGAAAAATAACTAGGTATTTCATGGGATAAAGATAGTGGAAGTGCAGGCATGAACTTCCTAGAGCTGAATCACAAACCCCAGAGTTTGTGATTCCAAGCTTTGCTTCTGGAAGCTGACATCATCTGTTGGGAGATAACTTGGCAATTAAAAATCCAGAGATTCAGAGTGCCAGGGGAAAATTTAGATGTTTTTTCCTACCCCCTTCTCTGTGATAGAAAAAAATGTTTTGTGAAAGATAAGAGACTGGATAATAACTTTGGTTTGGATATGGCAATAGATATTTCTTCAAGTGTATCTTAGTGGCCAAGAAAAATACTGACTCTTCAAGGTCAGAGAGAAAAAAACCCCCTGAGTTCTTTGTGCCAGAGGTAGAAATCCTGTATTTATACAGAGATTAGACTGCACAAAATTTCATCAGGGCAACTTGTTGAAACACCTTTTGAAACAGCCAAGAGGAGGTTAGGAAAGCAGTTACTGGGAGGGTGGGGAGGCCCTGGCACAGGTTACCCAGAGGAGCTGTGGCCACCCCTCATCCCTGGAAGTGTCCAAAGCCAGGCTGGATGGGGTTCTGAGTAACCTGGTCCAGTGGAAGGTGTCCCTGCCTGTGGAAGGGGGTTGGAATGAGATGGACCTCTCTGTCTAGAATCCTAGCTCTTATCTTTATTGCTATTAGTGTTATGCCTGTTTCCAGCAGCAAGGAAAGCTGTAAAATTTCAGTTTTCCTGGGAAATAACCCTGTTGTTTTCCTAGTTTATCCCCTGACAGTTGTCTCTGAGCTCGAGTAATTGCTTTCTTCAGGCAACAGTGTAGCACTTACATCTTCCCTTCCTCTCTTCTTATCCAAAATAATCCCTTTCAACAACCTTTCCTTTGGTCTGTCCAGGTGGTGTATTTTACAGCTACGTTCCCCTATGTAGTTCTCATCATCCTTCTTATAAGAGGAGTAACTCTCCCTGGAGCTGGAGATGGAATCTGGTACTTCATCACGCCAAAGTGGGAGAAGCTAATTGATGCTATGGTGGGTTTACTGCTGCACTTCTAACTGCTGGGATGAATAAGTCATCTCTTGGTGTCTGCTGCAAGCATTTTATGCGTGCAGGGGTGGTATTGTCATCTGTGGAAACTTGTTCTTCATCTTACGTGGATCAAGTATTATTTAGGGTCACTGGTATCAGTGTCTGGTGCAGATTTTTCCTCTTGATTTGTATTTTTTTTTTCTGAATGTATTTGGATTGATAGGTATAAAACAATGTAGTTTGGATACTTGTGTGTTCCACATACAGCAAAGTTAATATGGTCCTTTTGTATGGGCTCAACAAGAACAGTACTCCTCATCAAATGGGCACGATGTATTCCATAGCAGGGCTCTACTTTTAAATATTCTATTGACCCCCATTTAATTTAAAGCTCATTCGAAGTACTTAAGTGTCAATCCCCTCACAGTAACATTTAACAGTATTATTGAACTTTCTAACCCTCCAGTATTCTTTCCTTAAGCTGACGCTGTTTCCTCTCCTGTTTGTCTTACTTAGGTTTGGAAGGATGCCGCCACTCAGATTTTCTTCTCCTTATCTGCAGCATGGGGAGGTCTAATTACTCTCTCTTCTTACAACAAATTCCATAATAATTGCTACAGGTATGTAAGAGTGTAATACATCAATTTTATTAAACAGATTTGTCCAAAACCAGGTGTCTCCCAACTTACAGAAATCTGGTTTTTAAGACCCTCCCCTCATGTTTTTTTTCTCTCGTGTCTTTTTTTCTCTCATGCTTTTTTCTTTGATGTCTTTTTTTTTCTCTTTTGTTCTCCCATCTTTCCCTTTCTCCCTTTCCCCCTTTCCCTCTTCCCCTTTTCCCCTTCCCCTTTTCCTTTCTCATCTCTGTGTGTGGTTTTTTTTTCCATTTAATCCTTTTGGCTTTGTGTATTGTCTCCTCTCCCCGGGCCCTAATCTACTAGTCTTGAGAGGAGCCTTAGGCTTATTAGAGCTCCTCTTGGCTCTTCATTTTCAGAATCAGCAGGATGAGGTTGAAAGGCAATCTGGGAAGTTGTCAACAGCTGTGAGCAGTGGCACGAAACAGTCAGTTGGCAGCCCCTGCTGAAGAACAGCCCATGTGCAGAACAGGCTGAGCTTTGCTGTTGTCAGGCATGCAGGAGTTTAACTTGCACCTTCCAGATATATGATTCTTATATCTCCTAAATGTTTGTTTGTTTGTTTGTTTTTTCCCAATTGCTCTTAGGGTGGTTTTACACGTACAAAGTTGTTTCTTGTTGTGAAATTTAAAATCACTTTTATTTGAAGTCGCTCAAAGTTGGTTTTGTTTTTGTTTTTTTTACAAGGAGAAAAGTCAATGTTCTAGTAGCATTGTAGAGTTTTTCATCCAAAAGCCTGCCAGATAAACGTCTGCAGGTGGAAGAAACAAAAAGAAGTGGCACCAGGAGAGTGCTTTCCTGTTATTTTACTCTCTTTAAAGCTAATCTGAAGCAAACCTTTACCAATTCCTGCAGTGATGGAGGCGCTGATTCAGGACATGCAGCAGCGTTGCAGGAGCTGTCCCGAGAGGAGGCTTAATAACTTTCTCAACTCAAGATTGTAAAGGACACACTCCTTGGGATTTGGACTACCTTATCCTATGACTTCTAAGAAAATACTTATCTTTAAAAATCACCTTTCTTTTTAACAAGGAATTTAAAAACCTTGCGCTCAAAAGTAATTTAACATAATTATCCCAAAATATTGATGGAAAGTAACAGTGCTGCGTACTCAGTAACTCCCACCCAAAAATCCTTCGGCTCTTATTTTTGACAATGCTATTTCTGGCGTTGGGTTTTTTTGGTTGATGAATGAATACAATCACAATATCAGGGCAACAAAAAAAAAAAAAAAAAAAAGGGAGAAGCATCATGCCTAATTTCAGTATTAATTTAGCAATGCTTTGTGGAGTTTGGAAAATGTTAATGAAAATTTTGAAGGGATTACCTGGTAATGAGGTGTAAAAATTCTACAACTCTAATACCCAATACCTGCTTTACCTGTGTTAGAGAGGAATATGGGAGACTGAAGTAGAAATAATTAGAAAAGCTTGCTTACTTCTAATAGTTTTAATTTTACAACACAACTTGAATACTGAGATGAAGCATGACTATTTTCTTTTTTAATTTTTATATTCATGACATTCTAATACTGCAGATAAATTTGTACTTTTAAGGCACATAATAAACATAGTTCAATAATCCATACTTGCAATATATTTACACAGATTGACTTTGTAGCGAATACCTGAAATATTTCTAACTTATATGTAAATTTTGGAAGAAGATTAACACATGATGTTTCCAAACCAAATATTGTCTTTTTTTCTTTTTCTGTAGACCCAAAGAATTAACCAAGTCATTTCTGTTAAGAGATGTTTTCTTAGAAATTCTAGAAGCTGGCCAGCTCAGTGAGGTTCTTGACAGCTTTTCAGGTTGTATTTAATTCTGTTCCTGACAAGCAAATAACAACAGGAATAAGCAATTCTAGCCAACATAAGAATCCCAAACATTGAAAGGGAGTGACCTATTTGTGCCTAAGTTGTAGTAGTTTATGGGGAAGTCCTCTGGACACACATATTGTTAAAAAAAAATCCCATCAGGAATGTAATAATAACGACTATGGCTGGGCTTCATGAGGGCTGGTTTGCTGACAAGTCACATGTCTTGACACTCCCAGCACAGTAAGACATTTGGGTATAGATTTCTTGAGATTCATTTAACAATATCAGCAGGGGAAAAATGTACCCAGGAATGCTCAGAAGATGGGAAGTTGTTTGAGTGAGTTCTGCAAGGTACAGAAAACTAAACCCTGGAAGTTTGTGTATAAATACGAGAAGGATACAGGACAAAAACTGTCTTACCTGGATGGTGGTAGTTAGTCCATAGGTAATATAGTCAGCAGATATGCTTCTGAGGCAAAGAGCTAAAAAATGTGCTATGAATCTTGTCATCTTCTTTGGAGAGGCCAGGAGTAGAAATGTTTGTCCTCCTGCACAACTTCTGGTTCCTACACGGCACGTGGGTGATGGGAGCTCACACAGCTGAGGTGAAGACTTCTGTGCCCTCTGATCAGCATCAAATGCACCTGATAAGTACAAAAGTGTGCCTTCACCAGCACTCCCACAGATGTGTGTGCTCATGAGAGACTCCTGAAACATGTACAAACCCTTCCTTGCATGTATCCAACAAGGTGTCACAGCTTGTTTTTATTTTTCTTTCCAGGGACACATTGATAGTCACATGTACCAACAGTGCCACAAGTATATTTGCAGGCTTTGTCATCTTCTCAGTTATTGGCTTCATGGCAAATGAACTCAAAGTGAACATTGAAGCTGTGGCAGACCAAGGTAGGGTACATTGGCATTTTGTTGCTTAGGCAGGCACTCGGTGGCACCTTCAGCTCTGTTATCAATGATGATACTGATACTGGAAGAGGGAATTATGGCTTCAAACTGGTGTGGATTAGTAAACCACATGCAGACATTTCTGTACAGGAGGAAGTACACTGGGAAGTCAAAATCTTTCTTGAAACCTCTTTATCACTTGTTTGGTAAGAGAAGGGAGGAAGCTGAGATTCATTTCAAATCTTTGTGTAAATGACTGATGGAGGGTAATGAGGGATGGTCCCTTCTCATAGTGTGAGGGGTTATTGGCCTTTTCATTTGTCTTTGCTGTTGTTTGTCAAATCCTCTTCAAGGTAAAAGTTGTTCTGATGGTAGGAATTTTTGATGGGAGGGGGGTGGCCTTTGTAGTGTAGAAGGTGGGAGAAATACAGCGTGAAAGGTGAATTGAGCTTCTGAACTGTAGAGGGATACAGGGTCTGAGAGGAGAATGTCATAGTATGGTCAGCTGATTAACTGTTTCTTGACAGCAAGTGGTAGGGGATACTGAACTTGCAGGCTAATGTAATGTCAGTTCAGTATTCAGTGCCTCATCTCTTCTTTTTAGTTTGGAATCACTAAGTAGCAACAGAAAAGTTTCATTTTTTCTCCTATTTTCTGGACAGATTAGCCCATTATGTTTGAAAAACTCCATGTGAGGCCAGGTGTTTTTAGGAGTAATTGTTTACATTAGTATTTTTATTTTAGCCTTTACTTCCATTCTGGAACAAACAAAGCAAACCCCAAAAAGCTAAACCACAGTGCACTCACCAAAATTATTTGTAAGGAATTTAAGAAGCTGGGCCTGAGTGGAGCTGCAGTGGAAGCTCCAAAGAGATGCACAGAGGTGGGATGGAGAGACAGGTCTGGTGGTGGAGGAAACACTTGGTTCAGCTGTCTCATGCATCTCCTTGGAGATGGTGTAAAATTTTAAGTTCTAAAGTTTTTTTTTTGTTTGTTTTGTTTTATTTTCAAAACCTTGAATGAAAATATTAATGGAAATAGGAAGGGTTTTTTCTGTTTGTTTTTTTTTTTTTTTTTTTTTTTATACAAAAATGTTAATATGAAAAACATAGCATGTTTTTTTCATTTAGAATCCTCTTTTCAGGAAAAGCTAATCTATCTGATGAACAAATAAAACACTTACCGTGGAGGGAGGGACAGAACAATCTCTTTTTGTCCTTCTGTCTAAGAAAACACAGTGCAGTTGAAAAATGTTAGTAATTTAAAATGAAAGTTAGTAATTTAAAATGAAAGTTCGAGGTCATTTGACTTTTTAAATTTTAACACATATAAAATATTTGGAGTTTCCCTGTCTTTAATAGGCTTTTAGAAAGAGTTCACACCCACCTAAATTTCCAAAGATGGAAAGGATGTGAGCCCTTGTCTCTAATAATCAAGAAAAAATATTTAATCCAGAGGTGAAAGAAGTGTTTGTGAATACACAGTAGTCCTACGTGCACCTTCTTATTTCAATAAGTCATTTTTTTCTGCAGCACGTTTTAAAGGCAGCAACACTGAGTCGCGTACAGTGTTGGCTTTGTCTCTTTTTGTGCTGCGTTGTTAACTCCCGTGTTTGCCTTTTGTTCAGAAGGAACCCCAAACACTCCACGTGTTGCCCGAGGAGATGATGTGACGTGCTGCTAAAAGCTGTGTTTGCCCCAGCACATGAGCAAACTGCAGCTGTGTCTTGAAGAGAAGCAGCTGTGGAGCTGGAGGAAACTGGGGTGCAATGATTCGATCAGAAATAACCAGGACAGAGTAGGTGGGGAGCCCGTTCTCTTGCCCTGAGGCATCAGTACAACTTGGCTCTCATTTGTGTCTCTCCTGGCAGGAAACACCTTTGGAAGTGGGAATTCCTTTAGCTGGGATGAGTAGAGAAGAAGTGCCATCTACTGTAATGTTGACACTGCATTCCTGCAGCCTTTGCTCCCGGGCAAATCCGAGCACACTTGTAAAAATACCTTTTCTTTACAGTTGACAGAAATTAAAGCCCAATATATAAAACCAGGAAATAACTGGAAATTCCTGGTTAAGGCTTTAAAAGACCCCATCTCCTTATTTTTTGTGCCCTGTGTTATTTCAGGTTTTCCTGTGGATTTTTTTTTTTAGATTCACAGTAGTTATTACCTTGTATCTGATGTCAGGTTTGGGCATCTTTCTTGTTCTCTGCTCCTCATTTCACTGTGTGCTGACGAGTTAAAGAAGAAGGGCTTTTGCTTTTCCATTCATCCTTGTAGCACTGAGGCTGTTTGCCATGTTGGCCTAGGGATGGATTGGTAGCTGGCAGGAATTTGATCACAGAGCAGGACAGAAACATAGCTACAGCATGCAATTGTTGCTTATTCTTTTATTTGTTTGGTCCAGTGTATTGGTATACTCATTGCATATGTATTCTGCTTGGAAAGTAGGAGCAAATGAGTGAGTTGAATCTTACAGTGAAAATAGAGATTAATCAGGTGAGGCTAAGTTCTGTAATGCTTAAATCTTTCTGTAAATAAGAGAGACTGAATCTGATAACCTTTATTTTTCTTATTTCTAGGTCCCGGAATTGCTTTTGTGGTTTACCCGGAAGCCTTAACGAGGCTTCCCCTCTCTCCCTTCTGGGCCATAATATTCTTTTTGATGCTTCTAACTCTTGGATTAGACACCATGGTAAACTGCTTTTGTGTCCCACTGTTTTCCTACTCGTCTGTTTGGGGGACCATGAGATTAATTGCTTATTTCCATGTGGGCAGTTTCTAAAAAGAGGAACAAAGTAAGGCCATCACTGCTGAAATTATTCGGGCAGAGCTCTGGCGTTGACACCTGAGCATTTAACACGTAGGATTCAAAATGCTCCCTGATACTCTTTTACATCCAGCTGGACCACTTTGTGTGCACTGAAACGAATCCTTTCCTCTTGCCTTGCAGTTTGCCACCATCGAGACTATCGTGACCTCTGTTTCAGACGAGTTCCCCAAGTACTTGCGTACGCACAAGGCACTGTTCACTCTTGGGTGCTGCGTGGCCTTTTTCGTCATGGGATTTCCTATGATCACTCAGGTAACAGCACTGCATTTGAGCGATCACCGTCTGTCCCCAATCCCCCTCTGGTGGCCGTTTTCCTCCTGCACAACTTGCAAAAAAGATTTTAGCTGAGTTGTGCCACACAGTGACACAGGGTGAGTCTGAGAGCCCTTTTTTTTTTAATGGATGCTCTGTCTGAGATACATTTGCAAGACTCTGCTGTTCAAATCTTTCTGGGAATCAGATTTTAAAAATTTTTCCCTAGTCAAACATCTCCAAAGTAGTAATGTAAACTAGGTATTCAACCCACACTGACAGACGGCAGGTTTAGTTTAGGTATTAGGAAGAAATTGCTTCCTGTGAGGCTGGGGAGGCCCTGGCACAGGTTGCCCAGAGAAGCTGTGGCTGCCCCATCCCTGGAAGTGTTCAAGGCCGGGTTGGATGGGGCTTGGAGCAACCTGGGATAGTGGAAGGTGTCCCTGCCCCCCTACAGGGGGGTTGGAACAAGATCATCTTTAAAGTCCCTTCCAACAAAACCCATTCTATGAATTAAGGAAAAAGCCCCAGCTTTGATAATCATGTAAACATGTAACCTGTTTGGGGTGCCTTTCCTCCAAGATTAAACATATACTGACAGTCTTGGCAAACAGTGGAGTTAACAATGGAATTCCCATCTACCATTGATAATCTTCAGTGTCTTCTCTCCACTAACACCTCCAGCATTATAAACTCAGCAACTTCAAGACAAGATGCACAAAATTGGACTATTTTTTCCTCCCCTTTCTTCCCTTTCTCTCTCCCTTTACCTCTTCCCCTACCAGCCCAATTTCACTGTTCTAAAGCCTAGGGTGGATTCAGTCCTTCCTCCTTATGCTACTTAACCTCTGCCCTGGAGATAGGACATTGTATCCTTTCCAAACAGATGAACTGGATTCATTATTAGGGTAGTTCTGGTTTCAAAGGTGATTTTGCTTTTCATGTAGTATTAAGGGTTAGAGACACTACAGGTGGAAGGTCTGATGGCGGTTCAGTCCTTAGTCTTAAAGGACTGGAGTCGAAGTCTTCCCGAGCTGTGTTGGCTGCCAGAATCAGGGGTACCATCTGTTGGTTTTTTTTTTGGATTTGATATTCATTCAGCCAGAAGGAAGGAACTGTAGTGCAGCATGAGCCTGCACTTGGTCGATGTTTGGATGCTGACTTGGCCCCTGTTCCTCTCTGCTCTGCCCACCTCAATGCCACAAGTGATGGCTCTTTTATCTCTTTTTCCTTAGGGTGGAATGTATATGTTACAGCTTGTGGACACTTATGCAGCTTCTTACTCTCTTGTCATCATTGCCATCTTCGAGCTTGTTGGAGTTTCCTATATTTATGGTAAGAGAAAAAGCTGGTAATGGACAGCCCATGTCAAAGTAACATTTTAGCATATGACAAAGTGAAGTTCTTAGGGAAAGGAGTATTTTTTTTTAATAAAAAGCCTCAAAATTCTTTTGTTTTGGACAAAGAATGATAGGACCTCATTACTGCAGGATACCTTCAAATACCAGTATTCAGAAGACTTTCATACAGTCTCAAGTCCTTTTCCATCAATAGCTTAAAGCCAATGCTTAGAGATGAGAACAGACCAAGCAGTTGGTGACACTATCTGTCCATAACACAGACTCAAGGCTAAGCAGCCACTCAGAGTGACTAATTATCCCTGGTGATAACAGCACTTATATTGATCCATGTTGATGCACATTGAAATGTGAGGAAGATCCTCAGTTGGTACAAAGCAGTGCGATTACCGTGAGGCTGTTGTAGCTGCAGCAACTGATACCAGCTGGTGATGTGCCTCCAAACTTCCAGGATGTGCTTTCAGGAGACTAATTCTTGGAAATGTGAAGATCTCCCTGCATCCCAGATGGCTGATTTGTGTCTGGAGTGTGGCGCTGCCGCTTAAGACTTGCCTTCAAAAGCAAAGGAAGAGGTGAATCTCAGTGTGAAAAATGACAAAGATAAGGCTGGTCACTGTGTGCAGGAACCAATTATGTAGTTTATATCAGCTGGGCATAAAAACCCCAGATGTTCTGTTGAAGGTGCATGAATAGCAGCATGGCCTTTAGGTTCTGGGCCTGTGCACTGAATACTTACATCTACCTGTGTTGTGGAGCCCACTCTGTAACAGAAGTGCTCTAAAAAAACAGCACAAAATTCAACAAATGCAGAATTTGTTGCTCTCACTTGAGGCATAAACATTCTAGACAGGACAGGGAATCAGCCCTTTCTTGTTTTCCCTAATTTCATGGAAATACAGCAGTGTGTTTTATCTCCACTGACATCTAATCCAGTGAGCAGGACTGAGTGGTTGACAGCTAAGTCAGGTATGACTAGTGTTACAGAATATGATGGAAAAATTCAAAATACAGAGAGAAAAGCTGATTTTGACCAATGATCTTCTGTTTAATCAAAATTCTTCTGTTTTTTTTTTTTTTTTTTAATGCCCCTGGAACGTAAGTAATTTGATTACAGTTGGCTTAGAAGTGAGATGAAACCCAGCTTCTCTAAAATCAATACGATTCCGTAAGAGATTAGTGGGGATGCTCAAGAAGAGTATAAGGGTTTGTTGGGTTTTCTTTTTGCCTTTCTTCTCCTCCTCAGTTTGTTGGGAGCATGCCTGTACAATGCTGTAATGCTTGAAATATTTTTAGTATTTTAAAAACTACTTAATTCTGTAAAATTTCTTTGTTTTTGTGAATGTTTTTAAACAAGGATGAACGTAACAGGGAGCAGGTGCTGGTTCTGTTCCTCCTCTGAGCACTGTGTGGCAGAAGCACTGCAAACCTGCCTTAGTGGAATGACATTTTATTAGGCTTGGAAGCAAAAAATTGCTCTGGCTTGTGTCTGCTTTGCCCAGCAAATTCAGTGTCCATTAAAACACTAACTTTAATGAAAAATATAAAACAATGCATAAACAGTTTTGCAAAGGAAGGACTTGAATAGAGAAGGGTTTCTTTTAGTTAGATATTATTTCACTGTAATCACGTGTGGAAAAGAACTGACAAATTACAAATTATGCTTTCCATACTTTCTGTACCAACTGGTTATTCATCAGCAGATCCGGGTAAAGCCTTTGCTATAAACTATTTCAAAGGTTATTCCCTGAAATCAACCTTTTGCTGGACTAAGGAGCTTCCAGTCTTTTAAATGAAAAAGGAAAGATTTACCTTGCAATCATTACCTGCTGGCTAATGTACCAAAGCTACTTCTACTGTGTTAAAGCTACTTTTGTAAGGACTGTTCATGGGAGTACATCCTGTACATTTGTGATTTGTGTGTTGTAAATACAAGCAAAGCTGCTGCTCTGGTTATACTCCTTCAAGCAGGGCTTAAAATTGGCATAATATATTTTCAAGCTCTGACAGCTGCTGTTTTACACTCCACTGACACCTTTCTCTGTGTACTTGTACTCTTCATGGCAAGCAGGTTGGCACAATAGTGGCAGGCGCTTTTATGATGAAATAAATTTGTCCTTATTTCTTGTTACATGTTCTGCTTGCTGAGCTCGTTGAGATTTTTAAATTAAAAAGGGACACACTTGGTTATTTCCTTGTAATTGCTTATTTTTTTCAGCAGAGTCAGTGCTCCACAAACCAATCAAATGTGGCTTTTTTATCTCCCATGCCAGTAGAAATGTTTATTCTCCAGTTGTTTAGGTTATGATGCATGGTTGGTAAAGAACAGCTTAGAGCTGGGGGTATTAATTTAATCATCAGCCTAATTCCCCCTGCTGCGTTTTGTAACGTGAGGCTAAAGACAAAAATCCTCGTGTTTGAGCTGAAAATGTATGATCGTAACTTTGTCTGTGCTCCTTCTAGATCTGGGGTTTTTGACATTTTGTTTTTTGGGGGGAAGGTTTGTTGTCAGAGTGAGTGGTAACTGCTGCAGTGTGTTTGTAAGAGACATCAGTAGTTTTGAACATTTTACCTGTAGCAGAACAGCAAAGTGGTTGCCTGACTAGGTTTGCAGGCTCCTTTTTTTTAATGGGTTTTATATCTGCAGCACTTGTGAATACATCATTCTACTTTAGGAGGGAGAAATCAGATATGGAATATCACATATTGTTTATTTCTCGAAGTTATTCAGCAGGCCTGACTGACCTGAGGGGGAGACCAGATTTGCTAGGATTTAAAAAAAAGTAACAAATTGGTGTTCCGTTAAGCAAAGCATCCCTGGCATTTTTCTGTGGGACTTTCACTAGAGAGAGATAAGTAGTGTGTAATCCCTGTATCTGCTTGCATGTATTTTTGACTCCTGAACTGCTAATAATAAAAAGTGCCTTAAACTGTGAATATCTGCTGATGATTCCAAGAAGGAACTGATTTTTTAAATTGGAGTTTCAAGCAAATCTGTGCAAGTTTACATGACTTTTGGAGGCAGAAGCCCCTTGTAACTCTCAGTTAGGTATCCCTTCTTTGCAGCAGCAAATGTGGCTGGAGTAGAGACTTTAAATGAGATTTAAACTTGGTGGAAAGACCCATCAGCCTGTACCTTGTGCTGCTGCAATTATTTTAAAGCCAACTTTGTCCCCAGCACAGCACATGGCTGGCTGCTGTGTGAGAACCTCCCTCACAGCTCACTGCAGGTAAATCAAACACAGGGGCAAATTGTTCAGCTGCAGCAAAAAATACCCTCTCAGGTCCATCACACAATGACCTTGGGGGTTATATTTGATCCAGACACAAAAACTTCTATTACAAAATAGAGAAGGGCACCATGATTCAGACTGGTGCTGAAGTACAGTGATTCCATGGGTAATAAAAATTACATGTACTTTACAGAGAAGAGGCTTTCTGAAAAAGAACACTGGCTGTAGTCAGTAGGAAAGAGAAAAAGAGGGTGAGAAACTACAGTTACTGAAAAAAAAAAAGTGACATCTGGGTTACCTTGGCTTAGTTTTTTAAGCTTACATCCAGTACAGGTTGTAATTTTTTTCCTCTTCCCTAAATTTAGTTCTTGCAATATCACCTCATTGTTTAATTTCTGGATTTTTCTTCTCTGTTTTTCACCATAATCTGGTTCTTGAGCTTTTCTCTCACATGCTATCTGCCTGAGCTGGGCCTTTAGGGCTGCCCAAACACCACCTGTTGCTTTCTTCAAGCTGCATCAGAAGACACTGAATAAGGAACCATTGCTATTTTTTTTACTTTCTTCATTCTTGGAAAAGTCAGGTGGATAGATTTGTTTCTTCTTGATATCCACAAAAAGACTTCCAAATTAGATGGATCAAGCCTGAGGATTATTCCTTCTTATACCCTGCAGTGTCTGACTCTAATAAGAACATGAAGTAGTATATTACTTTTGTTCAAGCATTTCTTTCCTTACTCAGTGCCTTTTCTCCAATATTTAAGCTGTTCCCACATCATGCAAGTTAGACAAAATGCTTTATAAAAAGTAGATAAAATTACATCAAATTTTAAACATTTGTGTGGCGGATGAGCTCAGACTTGGACCTCAGGCCTCTCTCTTCTTCCTGTAATTAGAAAAGCTGGAATCAATTTCAAATTTGTTTTTATTACTTTTGGATAAATTACTAATATCTAAATGACTAATAACTAACAGGGAGTAGAAGCTCCTGGCCAACACACTTTTCTCACCCACATGGCATGGCTGGGAAAGGAGCTGCAGAGGTGGCTGAAATACCATTTTCCAACCTCTCATGTTTGATTAACTCAAGTAACTTTAGAGATTCAATCAGTACAATAATCTGAAGAAACAGCACGTCAGTTAATCTGTTTGTTCAAACAACATTGAATGTAATTTAAAATATTTACAGGTGCTCTCTAATAATTCTAAGTGTCATTTAGGTATCAGCTGAAAAATAACAGGACACAATCAGTTTTAATGCTAAGGGACACAGTTGTAATCCAGTCATGTGGCAGGTATAGAGAAGCTCAAATATTGTCTGTGCTGAAGCAGGTGTACAGATATTAAAAAGACTAATCTTCATAGTGAAATAAAACAAGTCTACAAATACTTATACAAATAATAGCAGCTACCCAGCACATACTATTAACGCTTTAACCCAAACACACCAAACACATAATCTCTATGTAAAAGCTCAATTTTACTTTAATCCTCAAGCAGTAACTATTTTATTGGGATGGTTCCTGCCACAGTAGTCCTATTTTTTGCTGTGTAGCTGGATTCTCCATGGAAGTTTTCAACTAACAAGTCGGAGTTTGTTTTCGTAATTAGGCACGAGGGAAGGCACCAGAGCTCGGTTGCAGATTGCAGTTGGTCTCTTTCACACCTAATTGCTTTTACATTTGCTGTTTACAGGACTGCAAAGATTCTGTGAAGATATAGAAATGATGATTGGATTCCAGCCAAGTAAATTCTGGAGAGTCTGCTGGGCATTTGTGACCCCGACTATTTTAACAGTAAGCCAAAAAAAAAAAAAAAGAAAAAGAAAAAAAAAAATTTAAAGTCTTCTCCAAAGAGTTTTGTGGTTGTTTGTTCATCATTCATGAGGTTTCTAGGTGGTAGTAATTAGAGCTTGGATGCAACAAATTAAACACAAGTGCCTGTGTTCTTACGTGTGTATGTGAAAGGAACAGAGTGTAAGCAATGGTATTTTTGATGGAGAGGGATGATGGGTTTTCACATGCTGCTGTGGTGGCCGTTCCTGTCCATGCAAAATGGTCCTGTGACACACTATTGCATAGCATCATTCTGGATTATCATATATATATAGATGTGTGTGTATATGTATATATATATTCATAGGGAAAGGAAAAGTCATGATCCTCCTGTCTGTTGTCAGGTTGGGCAAGGGAAAAACCAGTTTATTGAGTCATAAACTAATCCGGGAGAGATGATCTGCAGAGGCTGAGGTGGAAATCTGAGTGACAGAGTTTTAGCTGCAAAAGGTGGAGGTACTGCTGCAAAGGTGGAAATAGGTGTGTCCTGGATAAGAAATAAAAATGCCTTCAGTTTCTCTAGGGGGAAAAAAGAAAATAAACAAAGAAAGGAAAAAAGGGGCAGAAAAGGGGGAGAAAAAAGGAGGAAATAGGGGGAGAAAGGGTGGGAAAACAGGAGAAAAGAGGGAGAAGAAAGGGGAGAGAAGGTGGGAAAAGAGGGGAAAATCCAAAAAGAGCGGGGGCGGGGGGAGGGGGAAGTTAAAAAAAAAAAAGAAGAAACGCCAAAGGAAAAAGGGTCTGTTGTTTCCAAACCCGTTTGCGGCCGAGGCAATGCAGGAGAAGCCCCTCCGGGCCCGGGCTGAGCGCGGCGCTGGCGCTTCCCCGTCGTGCCCGCAGGTGGCAGCCCTTGAACTTAAATCGGAGCGTGTTCGGTTTGTCGCCGTTCTTCTTTTCCCTTCGATTTTTTTTCCTTCCCACCTCCTTCAAACACCTTCCTTCTAATCTGCTTAATACTCACTTCGCATTTATGTCTCTGTTCAGTCAAAAAGGACGTCACGTTCTCAATTTTGACATTGCTACAAGTGTTTTCTCCAAGTCCAGGGGTTCCAGTCTTATATCTACAGTTACTATCTAGACTTCTATTCGAGTTTTTCCTTTATGTTTTAGCCCAAGTGCAGGTGCAATCTGTGATTGCACATGATTTTTTTTCCTTTTTTTTTTTTTTTTTTTTTTTTTTTGCACAACAAAGAAATAATTATTTCAGCCATTTTAAAAGGTTTCAGCTTGACAAATCAGCACAAAACAACAGAGCCTTCCTTCACCAGCATTTGCTGTTTGAGAGCGTGTGCTTCCACCTGGAAGTTCTCACTCCTGGACCACACATGCAGCAAGATGCCAGTGTTTGTGTCGAGTTTTAAAAACTCATCATTTCACAGAAGTGCTGAACAGTTCCTACAAGTCATACAATCACTCTGTGGTTTGGGTTGGAAGGGCCCTTAAAGACCACCTAGTTTCAAACCCCCTGCCATGGGTAGGGACACCTTCCACTAGACCAAGTTTCTCCAGGCCCCATCCAGCCTGACCTTCAATACTTACAGGGTTGGAGCATCCACAGTTTCTCTGGGTAAGTATTCATAGCTGTTTAGGTACGGAATAAGAGAAGTTTTTAGAATTTCTGCAAAGATACGTGTTTTGAAACAGTAAGTATGAGGTCAGTTGGCAGGTGAGAAGCAAAGCAATGACTCTCTAGTCCTTTGGAATCACTTTTTCCAGGGAAGTTGTATGTCACCTTATGTGTTGGGAAGTTCCTGTGCGTGCTGCTCTTTAGTGCAGCATAAATGTTGGTAAACCTTTTTATTTCTGGGGCAAGTATGGGTGGGGGGGGGGAGCCCTGGGTAAAGTTAGTAGCTTCTTTTCAGTATTGATAATTCAGGAATTATCTTTTTCTGAAGTCTGAAAAAGGCTTAGTTTTTGCAGACAGGAATACATGTGTGAAGGGATTAGTGAGTTTTGGTGAGCTCAGCAAAATCCTGAGTGGTGAGGACATGAAATTTTCTATGGTGAGAATAATTTCTCCAAGGGGTATAACGAAGAGTCTATTTTCCTTGCATAGATTTCCTTTACCAGTTTTCTTCATTGGACTATATTATTGCTGCACATGAAAACCAGGTAGATCTGTCTTAACTACCCGGTGGCAACTGTTGTTTTATTGTGACAATGTAGGGCTATAGTTGGCAAATCACTTCCTAAAAAGTTTGAAGACTTAGTCCAGTTTAATCTGTAATATTAGGACAACACCAATGGCAATGTGATTTGGTTTTTTTTAGCTCTTGAGGACCTTGTTGAAATTGAACACATGTAAACATCATATTTTGCAGCTCTTTTTTTTGTTCCAATGGTTGTTTTCAAGATGCTGCCTTAGGCACTGTTTTGCCCTTCTGAAGGCAATTGTAAGGCCTTTCTGCAGATTGCTCAGCTCCTTTACTGATCAGACTTGTGCTTGTGGCTACTTCCAGTAATCACAACTAGGGAACAGGAAATTATGTTGTTTCTTAAGGAAAACAAATTTGAACTGATGGTGTTTGTTTTCCAAACTTGCGTGTTCTGTTGTTGTTCCCTCCAAAGGCAATATTTACTGAACTTATAGTGAGAAATAAATTGACAGTGATCAGTCAAAATTCAATTTTTATGCAATGGAAACAGACAAAGCAAAACCAAGCAATAAATTCTTTTCTATTATTGCTTCTGTAAAGCTAATATTTGATACATTTGAATAGCCTAATATTAGACTTTCATTAGACTCCACATCTCTGGAAATAAAACCTGATCATTTTTATATGTGCCTTCACCTAGTTATACTTCTATAAATCTTCTGTGTGCAATTATTGCAAGCATAGGCATTTCCCAAAAGTTACTGAATTATGCACAAATGTAAGCAGATGTATTGCTGTTCATACAGTAAGTGAAATGGAGTAACTTAGCATAATCACATTAGGTAAAACTGCCAATAGACCATGTAATAAAGCACGTTACTCTAGGGAGAAGATTCTAATTTCAATTCTTCTGGCACAAATACAGTGATTTTTGTGGGATTTTGCAGGATTTCCTTGAAACTCATTAGATTCAGGCTCTGAGCTGTTTATTACAGCTTGTGGCAGCACCCTGCCTCAGGTGGATGTGCTTTTATCCATGTTCCATATATTCCAACCCTGTGTGTGGGATACCTGCCGTTTCTTGCATAGCAGGCTTGTTTTGCTTATTCAAACATATTTGTTTTTCCTCTCTTGTTTCCAGTTCATCCTCTGCTTCAGCTTTTACCAGTGGGAGCCGATGACTTACGGAGCTTACCACTACCCCGGCTGGTCCATGGTGCTCGGGTGGCTGATGCTGGCCTGCTCAGTCATCTGGATCCCAGTGATGTTCGTGATAAAAATGCACCTAGCCCCAGGCAAATTCATCGAGGTAATTCCTCTGCCTCTTTGCTCTTTACAAGGACCGTCTCTTTTATTTTTACATTGATTTTTGTGATATTGAATGTCTAATAGTGCTAAGATTACTTTCTGGTGAAGCAGTTACATTGCGTTGCAAAGAGATGCTCAGTTGATTTCAATTGTAGACCTTCTATTCCTCACTCCTCAACAAAAATAACAAAAATGCTCCTGAATTGTGGAGTGATTTTTTTTTTTTTAAACCTAGAAGGGGTTACAAATTTCATGAGTCCTGGCATGGCTTTGCTGGGAGAAAGCAGTTCTAGCTTTGTTGGCCTTTTTGCAAAAGCAGTGTGTAGACGTAGGAAGCACCAGCTGCTGGTGTGTATTGTGCTGCAGGGAGCCTGGCAATCAGCACTAGGAGATGGCAATCAGGAGTTGCCTGTTTGCAGAGCGTGGGATGGTTGAGTTCTGGAGTCATCCGGGATGTGCTTCAGGAGGTTGTGCCGCTCGCCGAAGTTCAGGAATAAAATGTATGAAGAGACCTCCCGCTCTACATCTCAAGCGACTCATTATAAAACCTAGCTGGCAATCTTTGCTTTACCCTTCCTCATCTCTTTATTTTTCTTGAATTGGCTGATCCCTTCTGGCACCCGGGGCTTAGAATAATTGCAGCTGGCGCTTTATTTTTACCCTGCTTAACCTGTTTGTTTTGCAAATCAGATTCCTGACACTTCCCCCCACTGCCCCAGAAATGTGGTGGTCACCTTCTGCTCTTCATCCCTGTGCCTTGTCCCTTCCTGCCACACCCCGTCATTCCCTGTCCCCTTCCTGTAGACTCCTTGGTTCCTTGCAGGGCATGGTACAGCAATGCCTTTCTCATGTCAGCGTTTCGTCCCTTCATTGCCCTCACCATGTCTTCTGAGGAAGCTCAGTGCTCTTATTTGAGGGCTTTGAGGCTTTCTCAGCTCTGCATGCTGCTTGTGCTTTTTCCCTCCTTGGGAGAAGGAACAGACGCTCTCTCCCCTTTCCATAGCCGCTTTTGCAGTTCAGCTTTCCTGCGAAACCCGTCGGGGCTGTTGTACGCCTCAAAAATGAAAAGGAGAGAAAATGTACTAAAAGAGCATCATCCTTTTGGTCTCTCAATATGCCACACTGCACATGCCTAAGGGAAAAGAGGACCAAGATTCTCTGCTTCCCACAGAGCAAAGGTATTTCACAGGAGAGGAATTTTCACAATGGTGGGACACCCCAGGGAAGGCATCCAGGCACGCGGTTTGTAGCAGGCAACGAGGCCACTTGTCTAAAGGGCCATTCAGCCCTTGTGTGGAGCACATTGGAGTGCACAGGTCAGGAGGCAACTGCTCCTGTTGGAAATGAGCTCACGTGGAATTAGATTTACTTGTTCGTTGTCTCATGAGCTCCTCTCACTGAGAAAACTGTTCTCCTTCGAAACTTCTAATGCGTTGAACTGGCACATATATTGCCACAAAACTAGGGTGCCTTTCTTACTGTCTCTCCAGTTGTGCACCCAAAGAAGCACCCAAGAGTTGGATCTGTTTTGAAGGGGCTTTTGCTGAAGCTATTTCAGCTGTAGCCTGGTATTTCCTCAATACTGAGAGTGTTGCATAAAATTATTATGGTTGATTTGGGAGGTAAGAGTTGCAAACTGGTAATTAAGCAGAGATTAAAATAACTGATAGAGAAGTCTGATCCACTTTATTAGGTAATAAACATATAATTGTTCCCTCTTAAGTCATCAGAAATATGTTTTCTTTCCCTTTTATCTCTGAATGCACTGATCAAATTATATATTCAATAAGGAAATCAGCAAAAAGATTAGAAAATTTTTGTTTTGCCAGGTTAACATTCTCCTCTCTCTTTTTTTCCTGCAGATAGAAATGAAACATCTCAAAATTAAAATCTTTGTTCACTCATAGTGATGTACTACTTTTTGGTCATCTGTATACTTTCGGGAAATATGCTAAACAGGAATCCAATTATTTTAATGCAGTTACCCCGTGCTTAGACCATTGGGCTAAGTAATTGTGCACATGTCCTTCAGTAAGAGAGCTTTGCAATCTGTAACAGTGGTTCTGTGCCCCCCTCATATGGTGTGGGGGAGAATGCGTAATTAAAATCTGGGCACTTTATCCTCTATTAATCTTGAAAACTTTGTGCAAAACAAACGCTGAGCAGTAGAACATTGCAGGGCCATCATCAATAACCTTAAATGAGCTTATCCTTGTTTCTTTTGCATTGTAATTCTGCTCCATACCATCAAATGAGACTCTCTTTTCTCTCCCCCTGCATGGCAGCGACTCAAGCTGGTGTGCTCCCCACAGCCTGACTGGGGTCCGTTTTTGGCCAAGCACCGCGGTGAACGTTACATGAACATGATTGATCCACTGGGAACCTCCTCCCTGGGACTTAAACTGCCAGTGAAGGAGATGGAACTGGGGACACAATGCTAATAATTATTACTGAGGGGTGGCAATAACATTGTCAGCCTTTTCTGATATGTGTGTTGGTTTGTTTGTTTGCTTTCCCATTTTGTTCCTCCCACTGTTTCTTCTTTTCTTTTCCACAGTGCCTGGAAGTGGTTGCTTAGGAAAGTAGGATTTACTGTTGCATGCCATAGGGAAGACCTAGCTAGACCACTTCCAGGTGTAGGTGATGCCCGTGACCTGTTCTGTATTCAGTGAAACAGCAAAAGCACGGTGTGTGACAGGTGACACACCAGGTTTTGTTGGGTGGTGTAGGAATAAACAAAACCAAATTTGACCCATTTCCCACAAGCATCCTTGTAACAGATGGCTATGATGGGACTAGGATTTTGCTACCAGCGTACTCAAAGGAAGGTTCAGCCCTCAGATAGGCTGGAAGTGAGCAAAGAAAGCCATCTCCTGTAGTGCTGGTGTAAAATCCAGCATAAGGCTCCTGTGAAAAGTGGGGTTGCTTTTTCTACGCTGACAGCAGACCTTGCCCCACCGTGTCTGCTCACTTCTTTTATGATTTATACCAATTTTGAGGGATTGTCATGTTATATAAACAAAAGGAGGCTGTTTAAACAGCACACCAGGAAGTAGTATGTGGGGTCAAAACAGAAACCCGATAAACCATTTGATCTTTTCAAGTAGAAAAACAAGAACAAAATTAAAAAACTAGTCAGTTGGGACTGGGACTAAAGTGCATTTGAGTCTAGAAATGGTTTGGAAACAGCGCCAGAATGAGGTGCATGGGCATCGCTGTTTAAAGTTCTGTCATATGTTTCTTTCACTTAACATATGTCATTTCAATTAGAAATGCCCGAGTTTTACAATGTGTCTGAGAACTTGTTCCACACGAAGTGCAACTGTGTTTTTACTCCCTCTAATACTCTGAACATAATTTCCCTTGTTTCTCTGCTTTTGTTTACAGTCTCTCCTCAAGAAGCCATCATATAATTTGTGCCTAACTTTGTATTCTTACAGTGGTAAGTGTAGTCTAGTTACCACATGAAAACAGTTATTAGAAGTTAGATGTGCTGTTCAACTTTGTGACTCCCTGTTCATTTACCTTTAAACATCTTTATATAACCTATAACCTTCAGATGATGTATTCTTCTCTTTCAGCCAAGGGGGAAATAGCAGGACCCCACTGGTCTATATATTATATATATAGCACATAAATTCTTCAAAGCAGTATTCTCTCTGACATGTGAATAGGGGTTTTCTTTGCATTAAAACATTTTCATTAAATAAAAAAGCCAAAATCCACAATAATTAACCACTGCAGTCATCCACACGGTTGCAACCTCAGATATACAAGATGCAAGGGTTGAGGTGAGAGGACAATCTAGTAGATGGCCATTAGGACATTGCATAGCAGTAGGACATTCTAAAGCATTATATTTTAGAAATCAGATATAAGCAGTGTTATGAATACTGGATTAAAATAGTTTTGTTACCTATTGGGCAGAGTGAAAAATAGAGCTTTTTAAGAGAGCATTTATTTATCTAAATAGAAAACTAGCCCAACTTATTGTAAATGCACTAGAATGAGGGAGAAAAATATATCTTCAATAATTGGCAAAACGGTAATCTTTATTATCTTGTTATATCCTATACATACATATATGATATTTTTTAACAGTGATCAGTGTTCATGTAGTGTGTGCTAGTGATGTTTTATGTCCCTATAAATATCTTATCAATCAGTGTAGAGATGATGAGCTTAGAGTAGTTTATCCAGTTTTTTCCCTCCCCAGACGCCACTGCAGTAGCCCGTAAACGTTCTTTCCTTTCAGAGGACTGTTTCTATCCTGTTCTTTTGTTTGTCTGTCTGTCTTCATATTGCAGGGTCTCAGGTAAATCCTCCGTTCATGTGTGTCCGTAGATCAGTAGGTGTGTTGTTTCATCCCGCTGAAGAAAACAAAAAACTAAACCTTAATGTAACACTTTCACGAATTGTTAACTTCTTTTCTCTGTGTGTGTGTTTGTATATATATATGTATATTAAATATATTAATCATTTTGCTGAACTTCCTCTTTCATGGGGCAATCAGTGTTGCCAGTTCCTAGGCACTGCTGGAGACCTTTAATCCTCACGCAGAACAACTGTCAGGGGTTGTCACCCAGGGAAGGGAGGGCAGATTCTGCAACATTTTGCGCTGATCCCCCTGAATCTCCACTCCACGGGCTCTTACTGGTCCCTGTCTCACACAGCAGCAGGACAGGACCCTCCTGTGAGCTTCTCTGCCTTAAAGCTGTGCCCCCTTGCTTCAGCTTCGCCTGCTGTTTTAATAAATGACTTGTTATTCTTACTTCTGGCTTTTATTTTCCTGACAGAGGCAGGTTTCA
This sequence comes from Lophotriccus pileatus, assembly GCA_035583135.1. Taxonomy (NCBI): domain Eukaryota; kingdom Metazoa; phylum Chordata; class Aves; order Passeriformes; family Tyrannidae; genus Lophotriccus; species Lophotriccus pileatus. The sequence goes on from JAWWES010000168.1 coordinate 3,450,584, forward strand.
GAAGCCATGCTCTGTCTGATCTCGTGAAGGTCCAGAGAGATGAGCTGGAAATTTGGTCCCCACGTCTAGGTGAGGCTGAGAGACCTTCCCTGGGTGCAGAAAGAAACCTAAGGACTCTGTGTTTTGAAGTTAGTACCTCTAGCAGAAATGAGGTATTTTTGTCAGGACAAATCGCTTTGGGCCTCTCTTGGCCAATATTCCTTAGCATCTTGGTTTGATTTTTGGAGTCCAAGCCAGTTTATCTTCACTAACTACTGTGATTAAAAAAACAACTAGTATCCACAGGTTTGGTCCTCTTTTGAAAGAAGAAAACACACTCAAAGAGTTTAAGAGTACCAAATCCTTTCCCTTATTAGCTTGTCTCAAGACAAACTGGGATTAACTAATTACAATAAAATTACCTCAGTGTAAGGATGTCAGTTACTGTCTAGCTGAATTTATGAAAGAGTTATCATTTGAAGGAGTACTGCTGGGCTATGATATCTTTTGGCTTGGATTACCAAATCAGAATGCGTATGAAATTGCAATTGAATTGCTTTCCATGATTTATGTAATTAATCTGCTTGCTTTTAATTTAGATGTTGTTCCTGTGCCTGGTAAGTCATTAGCACAGGATTAGGCTTGACTTTGAAACTCTGTAAACAGATGATAGTGATTTTTTTTTTCCAGCTGATCTTTGTCTTCAGCTTTGACCCCATTACTAGGCTTGTAAAAACCTTTGGAGAAGGGGGAGAAATGCGTACAAAAATCACAGAAGATGTGAGGTTTTCACTGTCTGTTAAAAGCAGGTTGTTTTGTTTTTGTGTTTTTTTTTTTTTTTTTTTTGGTAAAATAAGACTTTTTTAAAAAGTGTTTTACTGGCCAAGTCTGAGAGCTGAGATTAAATTAACCAGCAGTGTCTTCATTAAATGGAAGTAATCTTGAAGTTTGGGAATGCACTTCATTTACCATATTCTAGGAACAGTTTGCATGTACTTTGATAATTTTCTAAAAATAAATTTAGTAACTAATAAATACCAGTAAATATCTTTAAAAAAAATAAAAAAGGAGGGGAAAAAGCCATATTAGTAAAAATGTGATGTACGTACTTGCAGATCTATCTATCTTGTGAGTAAAAAATGTTTAAATTTGGTGAAATTATGATGCATATTTTTTTTCTTTGAAATGAAATTGAGTTTCTGGATGAGCTGAGATGCATTATTGTATGCATTAAAGATTATACCTAATGCAAATGCTTGCCATCTTCAAATTCTTTGGGGTCTTCCTAGTGTTTTTAATATGCAATTTTCAAAACCTGTGTTTCAGCTAGACAAGGCAGCACTTTGTTTCCAAAAGAAGGGTTTAACAAAATGACCTTTAATTGAGAAAGACTTGGATTGTCTTTATATGATGTTTCAATTTAGTCAAAGTAGTCTTTTGATTCGGTTCTGCTCCACTGACCACATTAGACGTGCCTCCATACTGAAGATCATTGCTTCTGATACGCTGTGTGACTGTGTCTTGCCATCAAATTCCAACACCTGATTGATTTTAAATACCTTTGATCTATTTGCTATGTACAGCTGTATGGATAATATGATTTCTTATTGCCTGTGTTAAAGCAATTGCTTATGTATGGCAGTCATTGGTTTTCCTATTGGTTTCTTATTCTGCAGCTCCACTTCTTCTTGCAATCAAGGACGGACTTGTAGGGATTGTGGGTTGTAGGCAGCAGAGCTTTTGACAACTGGCATCCCAGAAAGCTCCTCTGTTCTGCTGTAAGACTGTTGTAAGAGACACTCGTTTCTTGGTTTGGAGTTAAGCAGTGTGCATTAAGGTATTTGTAAAACGGTCAGAGCTTGATACTCCTGAGTGACTCAGGTCGATGACTCGAGGCAGGAGGCGAGGGATATTGGGGTTTTCTGCCTTTGTCACCCTCAGGCAGCCTATTGCCAAAGAGAGAAGGTTTTCCTGATGGGTTTAACACAGTGTGAGAGCCAGGTTGGATCTCAATGCCTGCAATATTTCTGTTTGCCCGCAGCATCTAGGTACATCTTCAGGTAACCATTTGCCTTATAGCTATCTTCCATTGTTAGGACAATTATTGATTGACTAAGACATGTTGTTATCTGTCCTTTATATTAGGTAGTATTACCTTGTAAGGTAGATGCTTGGCTGGTATAAATTGTCACAGCTTTGTCTGGAGCTGTGACAATTTACACCAGCTGAGAATTCGCGCCCTGTGTCCTATGGCACTTTATTACGGACCCATCACTGATGGGTTAAATCTTAATTACTTGCGTAATGTCATATATAAATATATATATATATATATATTTACAGGCATTCTATGGGGTACTGCTGCCTATGGATAAAGATTTGTACCCTAACCAGATCATTATAATTTTTTCATGAGCTGTATGTGGAAAAGATATATTATGTTACCAAGGATGCATCATGTATGTCTCATGTAGTGCATATTATAATGCTGTATGTTATTAATTTCAGAAGTCATTATTCTTGAGGCCCTACCTCAAATTTTGTATTTATGTGTACAAATGCAATTTATTGTATTATATATTTGCTTAAAATATTTGGATGTGATAAATTAAAATTATTCAATAATGTATGGGCTCTAAAGACTCTAAATAAATGTCCAGTGTTTAAAACAGAAAATATAGCAACTTTTCTGGTGAGTGAAATGCCTCCTTTTCCACCACCTCCTTCCCCACCCAACACACGCTACAAACATCATTCTTACTTAACACATGGCCTTAAGGTATCCGCAGAATTGATCCATTTGATTGTTGGAAACATCGAGCAGCAACTGGAAACAGCCCTCCCGGGAAATGGGGATGTTGCACAGCTTCAGAAACAAGTATCATTTAAATGGCTGGATTCTTAACTATTGAGTGCCCTGTAGCTTGTGGAATGATGGACTGCTTAGCAGAGGATCGACTGGATTTGCTTTAAATCTTTCTTGAATCCTACAAATTCCATCATCCCAAAGGCTGTAAAACTGTTAAAAACAACAGCAGTTTGTATCTGCTGGAGGTGCAAACGGGAGGCCTAAGGGAGGAGCCAGTGAAGAAGGAAAGTGTGAGGACACGGTTTCAGTGGAATTCCTGCGGTGTGGTGAGGGCAATGTGCCACAACACTGGTCTGGTAAGCTGGTGCTCCCCTCCCCAGCAGCCTGCTATGGGAATTGTAGTGATGCAACCTGTTTCACTGTTGACAGACAAGACCTTTTGAGAAACTACCCCCAAATACAGCAGCTGCAGCACGATGTCACAGTGAGGCATCAACTGTGCTAGCACAGGACAGTGACTTCAGGCAAGGGCTAATCCTGAAGACAGGATTGTTTCACCAGGTCTGGTAATCAGTTCTCCTCCAAAAAAGTACTTTGTTCTGCCTTTAAACTTGCATTTCCCTGAGACGTGTACGTGTGGGTAAAGGGCGTGGCGGCACCCAGTGACTCCAGTCATTCTTTGCATATTATACATAACAGGTGTGTTCCATCTTAGAGAAGCCTGGAGTTACCAGCAAGCATTGTGAGAGTCCCGAGAGACCAGGTAAGTGTAATTAATCCCTTTTCCAGGAGGAAAAACTGGGGCACATGGAATTTGTCAAATCCCCAAAGTCAACCCATGTAAGTCAATGATACAACACATCGATTTCAGGAGTATGAGACAGTTGTTTGCTGTCGTCGTTAAGCATTATGGCATCGAATCTTTAAACTCATGGGAATGGGTAAAAATCCATGCCCTTTTAACTTGGTTGCATGGACTCACTGTGGCCACATTTTAGACCGATGCACGTTGCTTAACATTTGGAAGAAAGGCAGGTCTTCTATTGCAGAGCTCACAGATGTGCTTAAGTCTGAAATAATTTTACTCTTTCGGTGCTGAAATTCCTGTAGTCAGAGTATGGGTTGAAGGGCACAGCTTACACCAAACAGATTAATCGGTTGTAAAGTTTAGCTTAGACTTTTCAATCTTCAAACATTAGCTGATCATGTGTTCGGGAATAATAATAAAAAAAAAGCTGTAGGTGTTGTTTCTGAGTACAGAAGTAGACAAATCATTTCTCCTTGCAAGGCTTCATTCAGGTGTATTTGTTAGTCATTTATGCAATTATAAACCCCAGCATGGATACTTTTAGCCTGCTGAATTCATTATATGGTCTTTTACAATTGTTTATCAGTCTGTAAGACAGGTATGGCATACAGCATCCCCCCATTTTACACCTATTCTTTTTCGTAATATTCAGGTGTAAGTGCTGCTGTTAACTCTTGCCCTCTACTGGCAGCAAAGCAAACTTGACTCGTCTGGATTTTAAGTATCCCTGTGGAGGCAGGATTTCCAGGGATGTGAGCCTTCTTTGTGAATGGAGATTTTCTACCCCACGAGCTACCAGGTGATGGGGGTTTGCTTTTCTTTCTTTCTTTTCTTTTTTCCAGGTGGCAGCACTGTAGTTTCCCAGCGTCTGCAGTTCAGCTGGCAACTGAGCCCACACATATCCAGACACACTTGGAGTAAAATTGCCTTGTAGCTGTGGCACGCAAACAGCCTTACAACTGCTCAGAGAGACACTGGGCCTACTCAAAAATCCTTCATCGAACTACAAAGTGTCACAAGCTTTGTGGCTGGCAGGACTAACAGTTTAACACCACACAGTTAGCAGCTTCACCATAATTTAGGTCAAAATCAAGAAGCATTCAATGATTGGCCGAGAGTGCAAGAACAGTATTTCACAGGAGTGTTATCTGAGCTGAAATCCAGCTTGCTTGCCAGGACAAATGTTTCAGTCCTGCAAAAGTACCATCAGATTATTTTTTTTTTCTAATTGCTGTGAATATTCAGGAACACAGTTTTAATTTTCATCTGAATGTCAGGCTTTTCAGCTATTTATACTTCCAACAAGATCATATCAGAAGGTCAGATTTTCTGGTGATAAAGGAAGATGGTTTGTTGCCATTAGAGGAGGTGCAAGAGCAGTGTTGGCTGCAAGAATGAGATTTTTTGTTTTCCATCCATTTGCCCTGGTCAGTTGAAAATGCTTGTAAGATTACTCATGCTCTCTGAATGTGTGAGCCTTTGGGCACTGAGCTGGACTAGAGGAAGAGCCACATCTGTGGGACCAGCTCTTTCCAAAGCACTTTCTACCAAGCTGCTTGTGTTATTTTCTGCAGTACCTGTGGGCTTTTGAATTCTTCTAGTGAACAGAAGAACAAATGCGGAACCATTAGGACATTCTTTATCCATGAGATTGTTCAAGATGTGTTTGAAGCTGTGCTTTAAAGTTGTTAACATGGTGCAAATTTTTGTATATACACACAGTAGGTTTGGGTTTTTTTAATAGCATTTAATACAGATTTAGATTAATCAGGTCTATGGGAGAATCTAGCCATGATCAGTTTAAATCATATATCCATTTTAGACTCTGCACCAAATGGAAAACAGGAAACTTGGCTTGAATTACATTCAATTTGGTGTGTAGATAGACACTGGTTTTACTACTAGATAAACACAAACAGATCTAAGCTAACAGGAATTGGATATACACACCTGTTTCACAAAAATAAATCTCTTAAGTAAGAGAGTACATGCTATGCAGAACACTGATGTTATCAGGGTGGAATCAGAGAGGTGTGTCTTCACGTGCTGATGTACCATTGCCTCTTTTTCTTGTTGCTATGGTTATGTAGCATATCTGTGTACACACACATATACTTGCATACCTTGTGTGTACTTCTCCCTACTTATCCCCAGGGCTAAGAGAGGAGCTGACAACGGGGCATCCTCATCAAAGTTGTATTGGGAAAAAAAAAAAAAAAAGAAGTTGTTTTGACACACTGGAGATAAATTACTGAGGTGAATTTGGAATGACCACCCCGGAGATTTCCTGGAGTGCATCACCTTGCTTGCAGCCAGGAACAGCTGTTTCCCGAGATCCTACTAATTAAGTAATTAGGCAGCCAAGTCAGACTCTTTGCTCTTGCCAATACAAACGTGTGTGAATGCAACTGTCCCCTTAAGATGGGCATGATTTGTATGGTGTCATCCTAACTTCATCCAAATGCACGGTTTATTATTTTAAATTTAAGATGGCTGGAACTGGTGTGGTGCAGAACCAAACCACGATGAGGGGAAGCAGTAGAGAGGACGATCCTCGGGCTTCACAGCTGAAATAACTTGTTTTGGATTGTAGCAAAACTAGATCAGCTAGAAATCTCATTCTGCTCCTGTGCAGTAGGGTGGGAACGTCATGGGGGCCAATAATCTCTCCTTCAAACTGAAATCAGGTGTTCGACAGGGAAGAGTCATTGCAGAGAACCGCGGCATGCGGTGGTCAGTCTCTTGCCAAGGATCGAGCCAAATTAAAGGGCTGGAGGGAATAAATGTTTGAAACTAGGTTTTAAAACAGCCGTCAGAGCAGATTCTCATATGGCTCACAAGTACCATTAAATACTTTACTTCCCCTTTACACTTTAGAAGCATGAAAAAGCAGTTAAGTACTTGAGTTGAGCAAGGACACGCAAGAAGCCGAGGAAAGGTGCAGGTTTCTGTATTATATCCCAGAACTTCTTTTTGTTTATTCATACAGCGCATGGATTATTACTAAGACTAAATAGTTAATGAGGGTTGATTCTCACGCCGAGAAGGATGAAGATGGAGGGGAGGGGGGGAAGGGAAGGCGCTCCCGCAGCCGCACCTCGCACCCACCCCCCGGGGCGGTTCCTGCGGGGGGGGATTCACCCCTGGGGGGATCAGGGGAAGGGCGTGCTCTGCTCCTTGCCGAACCGTGCGGGGCTGTGCGGGGCTCCCGGCTGGGAGCGCGGCCGGGCGGCGGCGCTGGCGAGGCCCGGGGGGGGCCGCGCGTCACGGCGGGGGGCGGGCGGGGAGCCCCCGCTGCGGGGGCGTCGGGGCCGCGCCTGGGCAGCGGGCGGAGCCGCCGCCGCCTTCCCTCCTGCTCCTGCCGCCGGAGCCGCTCTGCGCCTCGGAGGCTGCGCTCGGCTGCGCTGGGCTCGGCTCGGCTCGGCTCGGCTCGGCTCGGTGCGGCCCCGCAGCCGCCGCCGGCAGGGAGGGAGAGAGCGAGCGAGGCGGGCGCCGCCGCCCGCGCCGCGCCCATGGGTCCCCTCCTGCTCCTCTGGGCGTGTGCGGCCGCCGCCGGGGCAGGTGAGGGGCTGCGCCGGGGCTGCGGGGCTCGGGGTCGCTTGCGGGGCTGGAGTCCGCACCGGGGGTGAGGGCGAGGACCAGGAGCGCGCTGGCAGCGGGAGGAAACTTTGCGGGGAGGCGGCGGGGACCGGGAGCCGCCCCGGCGGCGGCCGCGCATCCCGCGGGGGATCCGCCGGGCGCTGACCCCCGGCGGGGCGGCCGCGGGAAAGTTTTGCGAGAGCGGCGTGCGGGCTGCGCCCCGCGGGGACGGGCGGCGGGCGGAGCGGGGGGTCTGTCCGGGCGGCGCTGCCCGCGGTACCGGGCGGGACGGATGCGGTACCCGCGTTACGGGCGGGATGCGGCTGCAAGTGCGTTATTCCAGCCGGTGCCGTTCCCGCCCCGTTTTCTCTACGGCGTTGCGCGACCCAAGTACCGCTTCTTGTTCCTTGCGGAGGCTTTGTTCTCTTTCCCCGGGTACCGCTCCTCCTCGGTTCGAGCTGGTGATGGGGACGTTTCTCCGTGGTGCTTGTAGCTCTATTCTCAAAGAAATTACCCGGCACAATTATCGGAAGTGCAAAGGAATTCACGTTTTATAATTAAATTCTTATAGTAATTATTACCTCATTAAAATCTACAGAGAGATGCGACATAGAAATAGTTGAAAGAAAATACCACCTGTCCCTTTCGTAGTGGTGTTACCCCTGATAGTGCATACGACGGTTTTAAATGGTCAGTAGGACCCAAAACTCCACTACTCTGGAAGTTCTTTGTATGCAACAATTGCCACTGAAGTTGTGAGAGGAAAGAGCAAAATGCCTCTTCTCGAGCCTCCTCTTTACCATTTGAATGACTGCACATGGGTACGTGGAAATGGCTTGATTGTGTTGAGTGTGCTTTAAGTAAAAGTTTTTCCATCCCCAAATGGCACGTTACACACGTCGAGGAGATAATAAATGTGCTGCATATGTTGCATGGCTGCACATTAGCTAGATGGAGCGTGGCGTGATTGCTGGTGCTTGGGTGGAGGTGATAAAGGCACAAGCAGAGAATACAAGCTGTCGGAGCTGTAAGGCAGAATTAATTTCTTTTAGGGATTTCCTAGTGACATCATTCATAATTATATGGCTTAATCCTCTAATCTACTCTAGTGCCTTTAGTTCACATTGGGCCGAATCCACTGAGTCCTGAGATGATTTTTACTCCCGCCCACCTGACTGAATCATTTGGAGTGTTGCTTGTGTAAGCCACTGATTTAAGAGGAATGGCCCAATTACTTTAAATAGGAATTGAAAGCAACATTAGCCAGAATTGGGCCCAGGCATTGCACAGCTCTCCAGTGAGAGCAGGCAGCTCCATGCTTAATTTTTACTTCAGAAAGAAACAGTATTTGCAGCTGCTTGTTCCACTGAGGAGAGACAGCATAAAATACTAGATGCAAGTGCGGTTGATATGCCTGTGGTTTCTTTCTGATAGACTGGTGGAGACCACAGGGGAAAAGGAGACTTGGTTGTCAGACTGAAGCTGCTGATTTGTTGTTTATTAATTATTAACTAGGCTTTTGAGTGCCTGCTGCAGTTTGAAGAGCCAGCTCAGGAAAATGACTAGGTATTTAAAGCAGTGTAGGATCTTGCTAAATAGTTACTGTGACATTGGAAACAGTCTCTGCTTTTGAAAGTATTTTAAAAGCTGGAAGGGGGCACACTGAAGCTGTCACACAAGATCCTTCATTGGCATAAATCGAAGCCCGTGCAGCTACAGTGATGTATACTTGTTGAGCCTTGGGTATTCAGGCTGGAATAAACAGTTGTAATAGAGCAGTGGAGCTACTGTGATTTATGGGAGTGCCTATACTTGCTCGATGTGGTTTCTGTCCTCACCCAGTTGATGACTGTGACAGAGCTTTCGCTTACATTAATGGGGTTGAGATTTGTCTTACTGGACATAGGTTGTCCTTTCTGTTGAGCAAGTTTTAGTACCTATTTGACCTCGCTTCATATAAGTAGGTTATTGCTGATCTGATTTGAATAGATGTAGCCCTTGCAAGTGAGGAACAGCATGCTCTGTTCCTCACAGGGACAGCAAACACTGTCTTTCCTGATAGGTATATATACACAATTTACATTGTGCTGCTTTTCTCATGAAAACCTTAGAAGAAATAATAACGCCTTTCTGTTTTTGATGCTGGTGTTTATTCCAGAAGGGGAAGTTGTTCTTGGTCTGTCAGTGTGTTCGGGGTCAGTTGTGGTTGTTCACTGCCCGAGTGTCCAGGGTGTAAGTCAAAGATAGTACTAGAAGCCTGATGATGTTGCCGGTTATCTGGGAAAGTTTTTACCTTTGGAGAAGCTTATCTGGGTTCTCTGGTATTCTGTAATTCTAATTTTCTACAAAATGTGTTTATCTCCGTATCCTCATGAAAGCACTCTGTATGTACGGATGTTTCTGCACTCTTGGAGCTTCAGTTCCATCAGGCACCTCTAGATCTTAATTTTCCTTGTAGAGTAAGGTAGCTAGAGACCTAAAGTTTTCAGTATTTTTTACTACTCTGCCCCTTGTGGAGTAGAATCCTCTGCATTAGCACAACACGTTTTTCCAACAAGTTTTAATCCTTCAGGAAAGGACTAAGTGCTGTAGTACAGATGATTTATGAGTAGTATATGTAACATGTTCGTTCTGTACAGCTCAGTAATTTCTCAGAGCCTTTCAAATAATCAAACTAGAGTATTTGCTGCTTAACTGATCCAGAAGTGCAGTCCTGGAATAACAAATCAATCAATTTAGAGCTGAATGTAAGCCCGCTCAGTGGAAATCAATCTGGGCGTGCTTTACAGGTAATGTCCTTGCTCCGTGGAAGTCAGTGGGACTTTTACCATTGACTTCAGCTGCGTCAGGATTTCATTCTTGGAGCCTGTTCCCATTACTAATGACGTTAGTGAAAAATTTCATTAGGAAAGTGTTTGGATCCCACACAAGGTATTTGACCTGCGTCTCAGGAGCAAGTCTCATGTCACACTTATTGCTGTGCTGAGAGAGGCACTGAGGTCAGGCTGGCCTCTCCCCATCCCTGGAAAAAGGAGATACGTTTAATGAACTTAGTGTGCTGTAGCCATCAAACTGGCCTGAGCTTTTCAACATAGCAGATTCAAACTGCTCGAGTCTGTCTTTTCTGTCAATCCCGTCAGGTCTCCATTAGACTGATGAGTGACCTTTTTTGTTTTTTTGGTGAGTATAAGCCTTTGCTAAATTTTAGTTTAGATTTGCGCTTCTTCAGTAGGTGCTTCAGCAGCCCAGAGATGCCACTGCTGGTTTAGATGAATGAATGTCTGTTTGTAGGTGGCTCTGGCACACTTTGTAGGTGCCAACTGTTCTGAAGTACAGAGGTGCCCTTCTAAAGCAGTATCAATTTTGTGAATCACCCTGGGCTCTTAGATTACAGGATGGTGTTCTTTGCCTACTACCCTGTCTCCTCCAGGGTCCTTCTGTCCAGTTGGGAAAAGGCATTGCATGCAGACCATGAGCTGTGGGCCTGATGGTCGGTCACAGCAAGGCATGAAATGTGAGGGGAATTCTTAGTCCTTGCGTCTCCCTGGAAATAGCGTGGCCAATAGATGAGTGCTGCAGATCTCTCTCATCAGGCTGCATGGGTGGTTATGCTTTCCTTTATTTATTGCTCTTTAACCTTATGAAGATATGGGATTAACGTATCAGTTTTAGAATGTTTTAACATGCGTGTAGTAAAATCTCTGAAAAGGAAATAGTTTAGTTGAAAGAACTGGAACAGAATATCTTCTCTTTCCTGCAGTGGAGGTAATGTCTAGTAAGTAATTACTCTATACAGTGTGTGTGTGAGTGGGAAGGTACTAGAAATGTCTGTGCTAGATATTCTTCTCTATTCTTTTCATTACCTGATTTGAAATAAAAATTGATCTCTCTGCCTCCAACAGCTGTAGGCTTTGGAATGGATCCTGACTTACAAATTGATATCATCACAGAACTGGATCTTGTGAATACAACCTTTGGGGTAACACAGGTTTCAGGACTACACAATGCCAGCAAAGCATTTTTATTCCAAGGTAAGAGAAACATCCTCAATTCTCCCATCTCTTTTCTACCTGCATGAGCTCATAAAAGCTTTGATGCTTAAGCAATTCCCTGTAATGGTGGTCTTACTTAACTGTTGCTTTCTTTAATTTTTATTTTTTGGAAATAGTTCTTGTTGCTTTCCTGAAATGCAGATGACATTATTTTGTGTGTGTCAGGTAGTCGAAGTTAGGAATATTTAGGGAAGTATTTCTGGGTAGGTTTTCAATACTCCCCAATATTTATTTCTAACTAAATATGTGAAAGTGATTCCAAGGGATGGACTCTGTTGTATTTTTATGTTCTTTCTCTCTGTGTTTACACACATGCAGAGACATACACAGCTAAAGCTCTGTAACTATAAGAAAGCATTTAATGTGTTGACACTGATTAGTAACACAGCAAGTCTTCCATTGACTCTGTGAAAGCTGCTCAAGTGGGAAAATAGAACAGTATTGTATTTAACTGCCCAAGCTGAGTACCAGGGACAGGATAAGTCACTTTGAATTGCAATTCCCTCTGCCCTTCATTTGGTATTCTAAGATAATTTTGTGAAGTGTTTTAAAATGATGTTGGGTTTTTTTGTATTTTTTTTACGGAGTGAATTTCTGGATGTAGTTTTATAATGTATTTTAAGTAAGGTCTAGATTAAGAGACCGTGTCCTGTTGGGTAGAAGCACTGAGTTGCTACAATATGCTTATTAGGCAAGAAAGACGTTTATATCATTTGAGATTAACACAATGAAATTAAAGCACAATTGGGAACATTTTTGTTGTGGAGACTTTCCTATGTTTGTTTTTTCTTTCCTGTGCTTTACTCAGTGTTGAATTGTGCATATTAGTGTCTCACTTTTTCATGTCTGCCCTCTGTAGCTGTTTTTAGAGGCAAATGATTATGATCTCATTTAGCTTTAGTTCTGGATTTGCAGTGCTAACTGACTTTATTGTGAATAATAAAGGAAGTGACTCTGTAATCTTAGTTGATTCCTTATCTGGCCGAGGCCAGTTTAGGAGTCAGAGCAGATATAGGGGATTGACCTTGGCTAGATGCCAGGCACCCACCAAATCTGCTCTATCACTCCCCTCTGCAACTGGACAGGGGAGAGAAAATATAGCAAAAGGTTCATGAGTTGAGATAAGGGCAGGGAGAAATCACTCAGTGATTACTGTCATGGGCAAAACAGACTCATCCTGGGGATATTAATTGAATTTATTACTAACAGAATCAGAGGATAATGAGAAGTAAAACCAGACCTTAAAAATGCCTTCCCCCTACCCCTCTCTCCTTCCCAGCTTTACCTCCCCATCCCAGTGGCACAGGGAAATGGGAACTGGGGGTTATGGTCAGTTCATCCCAGGTAGTTTGTGCTGCTGCTCAGGGAGAGGAGAGTCCTTCCTCTGCTCCCTGTGGGGTTCGTCCCATGGGAGACTGTTCTCCATGAACCTCTCCAGAGTGAGTCTACCCCACAGGCAACAGTTCTCCCCAAACTGCTGTAACGTGGGTCACTTTCCCACAGGGTCAGTCCTTCAGGCACAGGCTGCTCCAACGTGGGTCCCCCCATGGGGCCACAAGTCTTGCCAGCAAACCTGCTCCAGTGTGGGCTCCTCTCCACAGATCCACAGGTCCCTGCCAGGACCCTGCTCCAGCACAGGCTTCCCACAGGTTCACAGCTCTCTTTTGGGCATCCACCTGCTCCGGTGTGAGACTCCTCCAGGGGCTGCAGGAGGATCTCTGCTCCCCCATGGACCCCCATGGGCTGCAGGGCAATCTCAGCTCTGCTGCCTGGAGCACCTCCTGCCCTTCCTTCTCCACTAACCGTGGTGCCAGAGCTGTTCCTATCACATATTCCTGCTCCTCTCTTCTCTGGCTGCAATTACATCTGTGCAGTAACTTTTTTCATTCTTAAGTATGTTGTTACTGTCATTCCTGACAGGCCCATTCTCAGGGAAGCTGCCCCTGTAGTCCCCCTGCCACCAAAACCTGGCCACGCAAACCCAATATGGACTTCACGAGACCACCTCAGGTTTTCTTTCCAATCTTTTATGATACAACAAGTAGCATGATTTTCACTGGTTTCCAAATTAATATCCAGAAGTGCAGCATTAATTTATTAATTTGAAGATCCCAGTTGTTTTTTCTTCCGATACCCTGACTTCAGGTTTGTGTATTATGGACAAAGAATATTAAAGTACATTCCTCTAAGGGCTGCAGTGCCTCAAATGTGTTAATAATTCCAGTTGCTATTCCATGCAGCTTATTGCAACCACACTGGTGAACTGTTGAGGTGAGTTTTCACAAGCTGGTGGTCAGAGCTGTAGGGAAGAAGGCTGAGATGTTTGTCACGGCATGGATTGAGACCACTGATGCTGAAAGTAGCTTTGAAAGGTTAATGGTGAAGATGTTATGGATATTCTATTCTTTTTTCCTTGGAGGAATACACCTGTAGTTTAAGAAGTTAGTCAGGACTAAAAGGATAAAAAAGGTACAATGTATAAAACTCGTATGAACTGAAAGATAGATGTTCATGGGAAGCAATAAACAAAAATTCACTGTATGAAGTGAATAAACAGTGTGAACACTGTAGTTAGGTACATAAAGTTGGCCCCCCCCCCCCTTTAGTTCCCACAACAGAAATTCTTTTTGCTAATGCACACAGGAATAGCCTTGTGCTTGGATATCACCTCTAGTGTGAAACTTCCTGGAAGGTGGCTCGGGAAGATTACTTTCTTCTGTTAAACTCATCAGCCCTTGGGTCAGGAGAAGACTGTCAGATGGGATAGAAGTCTGAGGTTGCCCTGTTGTCTGCTTCCCTTCTTGTTCACATCTCTTATTTGTTAAATGTCAGCAGCTGAATGAATTCCCTTTTTCTAACAGAGGTGACTTACTTTACAGCCACAGTCTGGCTGTGTGCCAGGTCCCTTGGCTGGCACCAGGAGATACTTAATTTTGATTTTTTTTTTTTTTTTTTTTTTTTATCTTGCCATGCAGTAAAACCAATATAGAACTTGGGGCAATGTATGGACAACTGCTGTGTCTAAGTTACTTTCTCCCTCAGAAATTCACAAGAAAAAACTTGGCCATCATGACACTCCCAGAGCAAAGACTGAAAGTTAGTGGTTAGTTTCAGAATTACTGTATCCTACTGGACTAGCTGTTCCAGCCTCCGAGATGTGGTCCTTTCAGCACAGCTTTGCTTTGGTTAGTCCTTCCCATGAGTGAGTGGTCAGTGTGTGCTGTGCCTTGCTGCATCCCACTGCTCCAGGGTTGCCTTTGAGGCTCTGGCAGGGGAGCACCTGTTTTACCTGGCAGGATGTTTGCTGAATGTGGAGCCACATTAGAAGACCCCTTTCCAGGCTTTCACCGCTGAGGATTCCCTGGTTTAGTTCATGAGAAGAGTTTGTGAGTGTGTTCTTTGGCATGTGGTTTTTCATAGGAATAGTTTTGCCTGCCGCCTTTGACAACGACATATCGGGACTCAGGGCTTCCGTAAAGGTTCCCTGTGGATCATTTTCTTTCTTAAGATGGATTTCCTAAAATGGCTGTTCAAACTGAGAGTGTTTTGTGTGTCTCAGCAAGTTTACATTTTTTTAAGGTAGAGAATGGTAATTTTTCCCCAGCCCGGACAGTTATGTGTCCAAAGGTAGTGAAAATATGGCTTGTTCTCCTAAGCAAGATTCCTTTTCTGTCAATTAAACTCTTCGAAACAGAAAGCTTTATAAATTTTGAGCATTTTTTCTGTTGCACTGAGGCAAAAAGAGGAAATGGAGAAGTGAGGTGATATGAGGACATGCACAAGAGAAAGGTTAACTGTTATTTTTAGTTAATTTTTGATCAGTGGTGTTAGCTCTCTTACACTAAGTGACACGCTGTTTGTTACAGAGTTTTTGGGGAGCGATGTCATGATTTAATTTATCCTAGAGAAAATGTAGAAAGATTCTTTTCCCTGGAGAGTTTGCAATTTCAGTCCGACACAATCTCAGTGAAGCTGGTAGAGTGTTCTGATTTTTTTTTTTTTTTAATAATGTTGGTAGTAACAGCCAAAACTCAGATTTCTGTGAGAAGCAGCTTCATAAGCAAAGAAACTCATTCAATTCTGTTGCAAATTATGTGCCAGTGTGGTAGAAACAAAATAGCAATTGAGAGATGTGGGTTGCCTTTGGCCAAGCAAATCTGTTCCTAATTCAGAAAAGCATAGAGACCTATAATTAAGTGTAGTCAGCTGAGTGGTCCTGTTGGGCATGGACTTTGATTATTAGAGTATTTCAGCTGGATTTTTGATCGATCAGTTCCATTGTTTGTATGTTTCTGTTTCGTTCTCTGTGAAATGGGGATGAGAAAATCAAAACCGCGGTGTTAAGTATCGACAGTGTGAATTAGAAGAAATGTAGATATCTAACTCATAATTGCAATTCTGCAAACAGTCTGGTTCTTAAGATCCCTAACATTGTAGGGTCTTTATAATTTGTTAATTTGTCAATACTAGAGCGGGGGGAAAAATGTCTTTGTGGGCAGATGGGTTGTTCTGGCACGAAGGGACAAAGGAGGGTGAGTGGAGGTTCTTGGCTGGAGTGCTCTCTGGGAATGGGGAACCCAAGATCCTGGTGTCTGACCCACATCTGCTCACCTCCAACCGGGAGTCCAAAGAATTGAGGGAAACAGTTTGTGGGAGGGGTGTGTGGAAATCAACCTCAAAAAAAAATGTATTGAAAATGTTAATTGTTCACCTAATGTGTTACAGTAACGTCTTACAGACATTGAATGAAAGACATCTGTAAATGGGTCTCACATCTGTAAATTGGTATCTTACAAACGTGAAAAAAAATGAACAGGATCAAAATCCTAGAACGCAGTTATAGTGTAAATTTTAGTACATCAAGAAACAGGGAGCTATGGCTCCCTTGATAGTGCTCTGTCCTGTTCTGTTTCAGGTAGCAGGGAAGCAGGAATTGTTTTGATCCTCACTTGGCAGGATCTTGAGTTCAGTGGTAGAGGAAAATTCTCATGATAAATAAGGAAAGAGGAGGTGCTTAACTGGCCATCCTATTTCTAGGTAGAGTGAGCCCGATTTTTAGCCTAGCTTTAAATTATGTGATTAATAACCAGTCTAACTTTTGTTCTATGCTCAGTTCTCATTGAGGAAGTAAAATTTTATTCCTTTTACAACCTGTCAGCTATGCCTCTTTCTTTTTAATTCTTCTCACAACATCTCTTTTGAGCTAACAGAGACTCAAAGCCTTTTCTTATAAAACAGTTCCTCCCTAGAAGTTTATTAAGGCTTTGCTGTTTCCTTTCCTAGCAAGCTGGCAGTATTTTTCAACTTGGCCTTTAAATTAGGAATGGTCTTTTTACTACGTATGCTCTGCTTAGCACTCAGTAAAGAAACCACCAAGTACTGTTAAAAGTCTAAAGATATATAGTCCTTTCTTCCTTGACCGTTTCTTGACTTGCATTAAACAACCAGTGGATTTGTAAGAGAAACAGCTGGCCTGGAGCTCCTGCAGCACAGAGTTCAGTTGTGCTCCTTATTCCCACTTTGTACAAGTGACTGCCGAGTTCTTTTCTGTGCAGCCATGGCTCCGAGAGGAAAGTTGAAAGAATAACAAGTATCTTAAAGCACAGAGAAAAGGCAATGTTTTTGTGAGAAAGAGAGTGAAACTTGTTGAGTTCCTGAAACAAAAGGACTGTCCTGCTTCAGGCCAAAGGGAGATCAAAGCTACAGTGCTAAGGCAGGTAGAGGTGCCTCCTAGAAGACTCTCTTGAGCTTCTAGATGAAGTGCAGCCCTCTCTGTTGGTGTTTTCTTTCAGTGCTTTATGAATCCTGACTTTTTTTTAGACTAGTTCCTCACTTAGAGAGTAGAAGTGTTTCCAGGTCTCACTCCAGGAGTCTGAATCCTAGAAGTCAGGTTTTGCAGTGCCAATCTGAAAGGGGGTTTGATTGCTGGCCAGCTTTGAGATTGGTGGATAAGGACAACTGCATAAGTCGATCTTATCATCGAGAGTCCTTCTTTACATGAGATAATGAGACAAGAGTCATTGCTTTCTGTGGGATCTCTCCTGCTGTATTTATGGCAAATATTAAGTATCAGCAGTGTTTTTTTTTTTTATGGAACAGAAGTCTTATCGTAGCAAAAAAACTAGGAAGGCACAACATGAGTTGCTCGAAATCTTAGTTCTGCCTTCAATGGTTGTAGAAGTGAGTAGCTCTAGTATCTTTTCCATGCCTGATGGTATCTGAATATTCGATCTTGATGGGGTGCTGGGATTTTTGGGGCACACCTCCTGAGGTTGTTGGTTCCTTCTGAAATACCCTTTCCCTGAGGTGCTGCCAGCCAGGCTGTTCCCTGAGAGGTGTTCCCAGGCTGTGGAAAGTGGCAGAAACAGCAGCACCTCCCCTGTGCCTCACCCCAATGCACAGCTTTATCTTCGTGGAAACTCTACAAGCTCCTTGAACTTGTGAGGTTTTATTTTATATTTTAACGGTCAGAGCGTGGTGTTTTGCCTGTGCTGTGTCATGCTGTGTAGGCCTGCTCTGTTTCCCACGTGGGCAGGTGAATTTGGGGTTTTACCCCATGTTGCCTGTGAGTTGCCTGACCTGGGTTTGTGGTTGCTCATGAGGAAGAGGCAGCTGCTGTCAGATAAAAAGCCTTTGTATGTGTCAGTACAAACAGCATTAATACCTGAGGTGTGGGTCAACCTCTTGCCCCCATCGTGTGGTAATATTCAGGTGTTGCTACTTCCTCAGCCCTAAAGTTTGCCTGTTCTCCTTCTCCTTCCACTGAGATCTCGCTCTCACCAGGGCATGGCAGAATTAGTGTTTTACTCAAACCTGATCTGCTTTCAGGGCTGGATGGCTCCAAAGGCGGCCACGGGAACCTCTGCTCAGCTGCTGTGGTGGCAGCATGGAGATGGCAGGGGCCAGGCCTGTGTGTGATTGTCCTCGCAATGGAGGTTTGGGATGGGGAGAAATAGGGCCCATCCCATCCCTTGGAGAGCGGGATGCTTGTCTGCCTTCTGTGCTCATCCCTTGAGATGTCCCCATGCTTTTCCAAGCTCCAGGCTGGCCCTTAGGAGGTGTGGCAGCTGCCCACCATTCTAGAGAGTTGGCAGAGAGTTGTCAGCACTCCTAAAATAAAAGTTTGAATAGCATCCCAGCAGCTGGGCTGGCTGCACCCAGGAGGATGGAGGAAATCGTGACTTCCCTGACGGAAGTGGTATCTGGGCTTGTGTCCATCAGCAGGTCTTGATGTCTTTTTGGGATCTGGAGTGCCTGTCCTGATTTCCCTCCATCATTCCCAGACCTCTGTAGAAGCTGGAAATGAGAGGGAAATAAAGCTGGAAGTTTAGGTGCATGGACTGAGTGTGTGACAACGATGAACGGTCTCCCCTGGGAGCCAGGGAGTGACTCGGGCTGGTGCTGGGCAAGTGTGTGGAAGCAGCTGGGTGAGATGAACTGTGACAGGCAGGGCAAGGAATTGGCCTCAGATGGGCATGTGGAGGGGAGAAGAGAGAAAAAGCTGTGTTGAGGAGCTGGAGGCCAAGAAGGAGGCACGTGATGGCCAGGCAGGGAAGCTGTGATGGGGTGGTACAAGGACTCTGACTTGACGGAGGGAGTGAGGTGCAGGGATGAAGAGCACAGTAAAGGGGGCTGTGGACAGCAGCTGGGAGAAGCAGCCTGAAGAGAGAGGCACAGGGCTCTGGGCTGGGTGGAAAACCCAAAGGCTGCAGTCTTGGACTAGGACAGCATGATAGGGAAAAGCACAGAAAGTTTAGATTTGATATTGCTGTGAAGTACCCGTGGTATGTGCTAATATTTAACAAATGGTCTTGGAGGATGAAACGTGGATAATGTGGGGGTGTTTTTATTAGCAATTTAGAACCTTCATTTTGCTGTGCTTTGGTTGTTCACCTGTAAAGCTGAGGTACTGATGCCCTTTCCTCTGACAGTCATGGTGTGAAGAATTCATTAATGTTTGTAGAGGGCTGGAATACTACGCTGCAATAATTAACTTGATCATGGTGTGTTTTGCCTTCAGAGAAGGATTTGACTATGGCAGATATACTGTTCAAGGTTCAGAGCAAAACTTAAGATCCTTGTTTGTTCAATAGTTTTGCTTTTCCCTTTGTGCACTGATTGTGAGACAGGAGCCCTCTGGAAAAAGGGTATGTGATCCTGTAATTAAGAAAGGTTTTGGAATATGCATCCCCAGAGCGTTGAGCAGGGTGTCCCTGTGATACTTAAATTCTAACAACTGCCTAACTTATAAATTATATATGTATTTTAATATAGCTAATGTTTTAATGTGTTCTGTATACACAATGTAATTTTTTTTTGCAATGAAAAAGTCTTAAGTGTGGGTTTTTTCTTTGCAAAACCGACCACTTTCAGAACAGAGAAATGATCTGAAATTAAATACAATAAAGTAGGAGGGGATGAGTGAGGTGAATCATCTTCAGTGGAGAAAACTAAAGATCGCCTGAGACATAATTATTAAACAATGCTTTGAGGCTTTGAAGATACATAAACTACTGTTAACTTTGTCAGTTCCCAGAGGTAGCTTTTAAAATACTCATAGATACCCATCCTGTCTTGGGTGTTCCTTGTTTAACGTTTGAATTATGTTAGAAACCTGTTTAGGAGTAAAATTTATCCAGCATATTGGTAGGAAGGTATTACTTTTAAATGAATGCAGAGATTCTTGCTCTGTATTTTCTTGTTTAAAACACCCCTACCCCCTTTTCAAGTAAGTGTAGAATAAAATAGAACCATAGTCACATTAAACAACAGTGACCAATTTCTACTTTCCTCCTTTCCCCCATCCTGAATGCTGTCACGCTGCCTTCTGTTACTTGACATTTTTTGGATTTCCCATCATGCCTGTAATGATTAGGCAAGAATTCTGAGCACACGTTGCCTCTGTCCTTGACAGTTATTTTTGCTTTCCTGGGAGACAATAATTGTGCTACTTGTCTATCTTCATTTTCCATGAGTGGAAGTACAGAGGGGAAGTGGGATAAGCACTTCAGTACTTTTGTAGTATGCTAAAAGCCTTGAATGCTTCTGGCAACCTGTTGACAAAGTTCTGTCGTGAAGAGAAGCAGAAAGGAAAGCAGAAAGAAAAGGGAAGTTCTCTGCTCTTCAATGGGCTGAGAGGGGGATGTAGAAATTAGTTTCTGATACTGCTTGTAAGTGCTGTGTTCCACACCATGTGAGCATCTGGGTCCTTACAACGAATGTAATCCAACAGAGTAAGAATAACAGTCTGAGTTTCTTGTGTCTTCATCAAAACAGAAACACAACCAAAACTGTCTTTTCCTGCAAAGATTTTGGCAAACAGATACTCTTAAGCCCTATCATACTGCAAGGGTTTACTAACTATTTGTTTGGTAAACAAGTATTAAACTAGAGTAAGAATGTTGGTCTGTAGCATTTTGTCAGATAGGCCTGTGTGTGGTCAGAGCCCTGGGCTCTCAATGGAACAGGATGGTCCATTATGGTGCATTTTGACCCCAAGAGCCATCTCTTAATTTTTAAACCACTTGTAGTAGAAATATGTTAATATCCATTTAAGAGGAGTATTTATACTTGGCCTATTTAATGAAATTACTTCTAAACAGAGCAAATTTTTGCCCAAAAGGAAGTAATTTGAAATTACTATCACACAAATTTAAACACATGAAATGATTTTTTTTTTGTTTTAAAGATTTTGTGCCTTTAAAAAGTACACAAAGGCAGGTATAACAGACCTAATGCAAGAGGCAGGGATGGACCATTTCCTGTGGTGAAACCCCTGCTGTCTTGAACTATCTATCAAGAATAAAAATTAGATGCTACTTGAGACCTCAACCTATTTCTTCTGTGCCAAATTCTAGATTAGTCCTACCGCCTGCAGTGTGGGTGTAGAAATTATAAAAGGGGGACGTTTTTTCTCTTATTTTTCATTTTTGCCACATAAATGGTGTGAAGAATTCACGTCACACTGTGCTGGTTTATGGCATTATGTCATGTGATTACCTTGCCTTTTGTGGCCTTTTCAATGATAAAAGTACAGAACATTAGATTTTCTTTTTTTAAAAAAAATAGAATGGATAAAAAAATTGGTTTTGGCACCTGATGTTCACTCCAACATTGAGGAAAATCCCTAGTTGTGTAGGTTACATACCTGCTAAAACAGCAAAGTTCTGTAATTCTGACAACAGGGATCTGTGAATCAGTATTTTGGAGCAATAAGTACTGTAGCTCAGAACTGCTTTTGCTTCCTAAAAATGTCTCATTACAGTCTTTCTGTCCCTCATCCTCCCTTCTTTGTGGTAACATTTCTTACAGAGTTACAGCTGAGTTTGCTGTGGGTCCTCTGTGCTAGAAATAGGAAATAGAGTGTAGGATCACTACAGCTGCAGGGATTATTTTAGAGAGTCTGTCTTCCCCTTGCACGTACGGGTGACTCCTCCCTCTGTGAGTTTTCCATTTGGAAAACTTACTTCTAAAACAGTTACGTTTGTGTTGTAAGGCTTAGTTCTGTGTTGTGTAGCTTTCTTCTTTGACTTTTTCATTTTTTTAAAAAAAATCTTTTGTAAACTGGAACATGGCAAAGATATTCTGAGAGCAAAACACGGATAAAACTGGATCTTGTAGTTTAAATACTCACTGCTTCTATGATGAAGGATTGTCTACAGATGGCATTCAGACCTGCCTCTGCTTCTCTCTCTCTCTCCACTTTGGCTCATTGTGAATAGTAATGTTGAAATTTTAAAGCCTCTTCTTGGGGAAAACAACAAAGCCAAGATGTGTGGGAGCAGAGTGGGGTTTGTGTGTTTATGTGTCGTGATTTTTCTTGGTCTGTGGAGGTCTCTATGGATGTTTATCGTGCTGTTTGGAAAATGAAGCGGCACAGCCTTAAAGCATGATATCTGTAGAATAATTTGGTGAATGCTGGTGATTTGGAAACTGTGTACTGCACTTATCCCAAGTCTTCCTTTTAAGAGAGTCTGCTGACAAGCTGTGGTAGGAGGACTCTGCAGTATTACTTACAGTAATCTTGTTGGGGAAGTGGGCAAAGCAATTTAGGTTTCCTTCACTGTAACCAGCTATGAAGCCAGAAAAAACCCAAATTTCTCTTTTATAATACGATTGCCCACATATTTAAGTCATACCCTCTGCTTTAGCTTGTTTTCTCTGATGCTGGCACTGCTTTTAATGTTTTTTTTTGATGTCTCGCGAGTACCAGCTTTCAGATGGGATATTCTGCCTTTCTAGCCTCGTGCCATCCTAATCGTTTCAAAATGCAGTCATTAAAAGAAAAAGTAAACATTATTGCTGGTGTTACTGCTAACAGCAAGAAATGCAAAAAGGTGGGGGACACACACACGTGGCAGTTCTATTTAAATAAAAGCTTATTTTGAGAAACAAAGGCTTATGGAGAAAAAGGGAGCTCTTAGTACCCGAAGCACGTTTGCTGTTACGGATGAACCCACAGCAATGGATGCTATCAAAGTTGTCATATTTTATTCATGAGTTGTGGTATGCTTGGGTGAAATAAGAAAAGCAATGCTCCAAATCATAATTATGGTGTAAAAAGATAAAACAGTTATTATTGTGACATTTAAAAAAAAAAAATTCTTAAATCTCTCAAATAATTAATATGAAACTTGTGGGGAGTGACTAATGTTAGCTGTATTTATGGGCCTTTGTTGGGGGCTGTTGTGAAACATTTCACCAATAGCATTTATACTTATTTTGGGAGAAAATATGAATGTGGGCTCATGTGTGTTCCAAGAAACAAAGACAACTGGAATATTGAATATAAACATAAAGAGGTTGACAGCAGAAATTATACTTCAATAGAGAAGGGCTCTGACAAATGTATTATGCCTCATGCTATTATCATGCAGTTAATAAATAAAACAGACACCCAGGATTTAATTTGCTTTAGCAATAACATGGAAGTGATTTTTCTCCTCAGGGAAAGAAAACAGAAGGGAGAATTAGTTCATGAAACACGTGTTGTTTAATGCTTATATAAATCATATAGAGAATTTAAAAAAAAAGATTTTAGTAATATATGAACTAAATGCTTTAAAAGTAATTAAAAAATTATTTAGACTGTCAAGTCATTGGGAGTTTTTGAACCAAGAGAGCACTTCAGCATATGCTTACTTTAGACTTTATGGATAATTTTGTTGCCTTTAGTTGGATTATTCATATGATACAATGACTGGAAATTAAAGCCTTTGTGTAGGTGTAGCCAACTCTGTGAGCTGCATTAGGTGTCTCTCTGCAAGTGAAGAAAGCGAGGCAAAGATTTCTGTTTTGCTGAAACTTCCATGTTAATGAACTATTTAAATAGTGTTTTGATTTACACACTCAAGAATCCAGGTTTTCACCAGGGAGGCAGATTCTGACTTCTGCATCCTTGTTAAAGTTGGACTGGGATTTTCAACAGAGTCAAGGAAACTTAGGAATTCAGCTTCTCTCCTGCTTACCAGTGGGATCTGGTACTTGTTGACTCTATCTGTCATATTCATGTTGAGCTTAGGATTCCTACAGCACTTCAGAAGTACTTGTGATTAATATTTATTTTCTGTGTCTGATTTTTGGTTCTAGGTAACATTCTGCTACCATCTTAAATCTCCTTTAAACAAATGCAGCCAAAGAACGTGTTTTGTCAAGCCCAGTATATATTACAGTGTTTTAAAAGTGATTTCTTTTTTTTTTTGTGTCTGTGGCATTGAGAATACCTGAAAATGTTTTGTAGAAGGGGAGGAAAGAAATTGTTTCTCTTTCTTTTTCGTGGGGCCGTATTTTTGGAGTGGCTCGTTATTCTGTGTGACACTAGCATTTGATATACCCTTGAAGTAGATCCCTGAAGCGGACAGTACTCCTGAAAAACAGACAGTACACTGGGAATGATTCTTAGGAGTGCTTTTTCCCGGTGTTGTTTACGTTGCCACTGGCCCTGTTCAAAGCTTTGCTGGTTTAGTCCATGTTCTTTCTGTTAAAATGTTTTTATTTTCCAAATCTGCAAACAGCAGCCTTTTTATAGACACACTGATGTGATACCTTATCTAATGTAGGTAAACAGTGGGAAAGATGATATAATCAGTGACTCCTGAACTAATTAACTAACAACACATGTAATTTGATTAACTCACATGATTTAAGAGCAGATTATGTGCTTTTAGTGGTAGTGAACTTCTGGAGCATTTCAACGAAGCATTTAATTTAAGGGATCAACCACTTGTAAATAGCCTTGATTTCAGCGTGAATCCCCTGAGGAAACAACGGAGCCTCCTTGAGAAGACGAGCTCAGCTGCCGCTTAAAATATTTGGGAAAAGTTCAAGTGGCTTCTTTCAGTGGCAGGTGATGTGCAGCCTCAGTGAGGCAATCCGTGTCGATCTCAGCAGGAAGGTTGTTCCAAAGCCATTCATTTGGCTTGCTGCACTTTTCTGCTGCTCATCCTTCTGCTGCAGGAGGGATCACCCCAGTGCTCCCCTTGGTCATTCTGCCCTTGTGGGTGGAAAACACAGGGAAGGGCTCTGGAGGTAGGAAACCCATAGGAAATTTTTCGTTATAGGCTTTCTGCCACCGTGGTTTCTCTGCCACTTCAGGCAACTTCTGCTGGCTGGAGAAGCAGAGGTGGCCGCCTTCTCTGTTGGCATGTGTTCATTTCCAAGGCTTGTGCAGTGTCTGCTGCTCTGTTTGTTCCAGAGTTCTCAATTGCCAGAATTCAGTTTGAAATGCTGATAAAGCAAACAAGGGACTTAGTCTCTCTGACAACTACTTAATTAGCATGAGTGTGGTCACTCTAGCTGGTGCTCAAGTCAAGCCAGTTTTCAAGAAGTGAAGAGTCTGACATTAGCTAAATTACTGGTTGAGGAGAAAGTGTGATTTGATAAGTATTCTGTGTGATTTCTTTAGTGGCTCAAAATTCTCCTGCCCCTGGCATCTGGAGTTTTAGGACTGGGTTTGAAATAGCTTCCTGAAAGGATTTATATATATATATATAAATATAAATAAGTATATGAACATATAATATTTTAAATGCTAGATGAATTTTGTTGGGAGAGATCTATTTGTAAACTAGTTTCCAAACATGACAGCAATATATGAGCATGTGTAGTTTTGCATCATGCAGAAGGAGAATTTCCACTGAATTACACTGTTTTCCCACCTTCTGTAGTGGAACTGCTTTTGCTGTATAGTCACGGGAACTTACCTTTGTGACATTAGCTGTTCACCCTGGTAATTGCTCCATCCTCTAATTTAATGAAAACCCATTAAACCGAAACAATAATTAAAATGAGACATCATCTCTGTAGGAGGTTTGCATATTAAAATCACCAAGCATTTCACTGCAGACGGATCTTAGCGTTGAGAAACAGTGTTTGGAGCAACATGTAAAAAGTGATTTACTGTGAATAATCATAATTTAGGAAGCCGTGTTGTTGAACATGATTTCCTACTGTTTATTACTGACTCTGAGTGGATCTAGCAAGGCAAAAACATTTACAATATCTTTTCGTGCTGGTGAGATTACACAGAAGCAAAGATGTGCTTGAGAGAAAACCTCTTTGGTCCTCCCTGGTAGCATAGTTTTTAAGAGAAGGGTGAGGTGTTTTTTGACCCCTCTCTCTGGGCTGCTGGCAGGGAGGACAGGTGGTCCTGGTCCCCACTGTTCAGTGCAGGGGCCCCAGAGAGCAGCACAATGCCAGCTCAGCACCTTCACATAAATTGGAATTCATTTTCCCTTGGCAGCGCCCCCCAACTTGCTAAAACCCATCCAGGTGTGGAAGTGGGTCTCTGCAGCACAGTGGGCTGTCTCAAGCCTTAGTGCTGATTGAGCTCCCAAAGTGCTCTGGGGGATATTCATGGCTCTGTGCCCGTTCCTGGGACGGGAGCACGTTGCAGAGTCTTTTATTTTGTTTGCATATAAAAAGAAATTTATGTGAATTTTATCCCCACAGCTTAAATAAGAAACCTGTGGTATCTGCAGGTAACTACATTTTGCCCTTGCTAGGTGGGGAGGGACACTGAAGCATTTCCCTGCTTGGCAGTGAAATGATTCTTTTTTGGAGAAGATCCCCATTGTTAGTGTTGGCATCCTTTTGGGGACTTCTGGATCTGTTTGTGACCTGTGTGGACTATGGAGTGCTCTTAGAAGAGAAGGAAAGAAGTGGGGGTGGGCTCCTATCACCAGTAGGGTTTTGGGCTGGTTTTTTTTTTTTTTTTTTTTAAATTAGTTCTTCTAAAGGTGTTTTGTGGGGCCAATGTGCAGAAAAGGAGTCAGTGCACTGGATCCCACATGAACTCAGAGGCTTTGAGGAAGCATCTGCCTGCAGTGAAACAAGAAGGCTTTTGTGATGCTGTTGTGTGTCAGGAGCTGTCCACACTGAGAATTGCTAGTTTTGAATCCTCCTCCTAATCTTGGTTTCATTTTTGAAAAACTGATGACTCGAAACAAGTGGGCCTCTGGGGTGATTTTTTTTTTGTTTGTTTGTTTTGATTTTTAAGTATAGATTTTTGGTTTTATTGGATTTTGCCCATAGCAATGTAAAAGCCAGTATGCTGTAATATTCAATTCTTTATTTGCTGTAGCTTTAATCCAGATTCTCTGTTGTTGCAGAGTTAATTTTTACTTGCTTGTCCAGAGTGACTGTTCAAAGGCTTTCCTGAAAGCATGTTGAAGCAAATAGCTTTAAAATGATTGAAGTTACCAATAAAGCAATGTGTTCTGCAGTGTGTTCTCTGCCAAAGGAAGTAAAAAGTATTCAAGCGGGCTAGTGAATGATAAATATGTATCTGTAGCTTTAGAAAATGAGTTGATTCAGAACCAAATTTTAATATTTTTCCTTCAATGGGGGTTTCTATTATAGAAAAATTATTTCCCGGGTGGGTTGGGATTCAGCTTTTAACAACTGGCGCACATTTTTCATTGCTTAAAATTCCAGCACAAATGGTCATGTACCCTTTGTACCACTGTTGCCAAAGTAAGTTTGGCAAGATCTTTGCCTTCTTTGCTTTTCTTTCTCCAGCTCATTTTGCCTGCTTCTGGGTGGTGGCAGTTCCTAACAGAGCTGACTCCCAACTTCTCCTGTTTCCTTATTTGGGGCCTCCAAAGTGTTCTGGGATGCAAACTGCAAAAGCCTGAGGGTTTAATTTGTAGTTGCTAGAGCTGGTGATGATGGATAGAGCATTGAATCCACACAGGAAGATGTGACTTGAGGGCCTAAATCAAGTTGGGTAAGGACTGGTGCTAATCCTGAGTTATGACACCTAATTCCACTTGGATGTAGGATTAGTGTGTACCAAAATACCTTTACATTTCATATGTAAGGGGTAAAGCTTGACCCGACCTTGTTGGCCCCAGAGCAGCATTGCCATTCACTTGGACTGGTTCTCTGAAGTTAAAGCACACCTACGCTGAAATAAAAATTTGAGACTTATTTTGAAGGTGCTGATAAGTGAGTATAGTGGGTGGTCGCAGTTGTGGGTGAAGTTTCTCTGGGTGGCTGGGGGTGTAAGAGCTGCAGCTGGGCAGGGGGCTGAGCTCTTCTCTGCAGAGTCTGGCCGGGGTTGTGCTGCGGGCGCTAAGCCCTGTGTGAGTGGAGCCCTGGGAGCTGCTTCCTCTCCTAGCTCTCTTTGGCTTGGTAGGGCTGTGCTGGTCAGGGGCTGAATGGGCTCACAGGGGACAAGACATCCAGGAGATGGCAAGGTGGCATCCCTGGGTGTGGGGGAGATGGTGCCAGGCAGGGAAACGTGGGGTGGTAGTGACTGAATGGAGATGATAGGTTGTTACCGTTATCCTGTCGTGACGGTCGAGAAAGAAAAGTTAATCAGAAGGCTTGATTTAGGGTAACATAACGTCTTCATCTTTATTGTGTTCAGTTCCTTCTTACATCCTTTCTAAGCAAGCAGCGAAGCAGTAGCAAGCAAGCAAGCAAGCAGCAAG
>JAWWES010000168.1:3478844-3612531 GCA_035583135.1 Lophotriccus pileatus
TCAGGGGAGACCTCATCACTCTCTACAACTACCTGAGAGGAGGTTGTAGCCAGGTGGGGGTCGGTCTCTTCTCCCAGAAACCAGCAGTAGGACAAGAGGGAACAGTCTAAAGCTCTGCCAGGGGAGGTTTAGGTTGGATATCAGGAAGAAATTTTTTACAGAGAGAGTGATCAGATGTTGGAATGGGCTGCCCAGGAAAATGGTGGATTCACCTTCCCTGGAGGTTTTTAAGATGAGACTGGATGTTGCATCAGTGCCATGGTCTGGGATCCATGGTGGGGTTGGACTTGATGATTTTGGAGGTCTTTTCCAACCTAGTTGATTCTATTATATGATTCTATGCAGCTTAAAAAAGGGGAATTTAAATCAAGCAACAAATATGCTCCCTCTGACATAGGTGTGTCTTGTGCTTTTCTGTTTTGCTGAAGGTAGAAAGTTGCCTTTACTTGATGCTCTGAGATGATTTGTTTCTCTTGGACTTTCAAATAACTGAGCATTCTTCCTTTCGTTCCTTGTTTAATTTTAGAAACACTCTGGTATGTCTTAAAGAACTCTCGAGACAGTCAGTATTTCAAATTAGGAAAATATAATCACATAGAAGGACATATGAAAGTCATATCTGTGTTTATTTATTTTGCTGAGATTGCATTATCATTGGAGCATGAAGCGATGTTTCAGTGAAGATTGCTGTATAAACCTATATTGTTCTATATTGTGTAGGAAATACGACATTTCATTACAAGCAGACAGTTATTTTTATCGAGAGCATAAAAAGTATTTTGCCTTTCAGGCACCTGTGGTGAGGGGGTGTATGCATTCTCAATTTTTCTTTCTTTCTGTCTTTTTCTTTTTTTTCTGAAGTGTGAAAATCAACCTGAAAATAGAAAGCTCTTATTTTAAATGGATCATACTCCCAGTCCATTTTGTACGGTATTTTCTGCAGAAATCAAGCAAAACACGGAAGAGATGATGTTCCCAGGGATTGTGTGGTGTGAGGAGGGACCCTGACAGAGAGGTGCAAGTGGGGAGGGTCTGCCAATTATACCAGCTCAGTGTTGCAAAGCAGCATATGAACTGTGAGCGTTGTCTAGCAGTTTGAACCCAACACTCTGGAATTTCAGAACTTTGGACCTTGCTGATTTTAATCAGCAGAGAAACAGTGTCAGTGTTGCGTGTGGTTTTGGTGTACTCGTGACTGTGAAGAGGTGGCAGAGTATGGCACAGTATTTGAAGGGATGTTTCTAACTGAAGTAGTCACTGTGTTGATTAACCATTCCTGATTCTGACCAAGGAGCCCTGTATTTCTGTGTAAAATTAGATAAACATAGAAATAAAATGTATATAAGTTTGATATTTGTATGAAATGTGATGGATAGATGGTGGGATGTGGTTTTATGTCTGGGCCTTCCTACAGTGAGGGAATGTTGCACTTTGCAGGGCTTGACTGAAGTTTTAACATATGTGTTCCACTGACAGCGCTACCTGTGCTTTCATGTGAAAGAATTTTTGAAAGCTTAGTTAAGTCATATTTTATTTCTGGTAATTGTGACAACTTAAAGAAAAAAAAATTGCCAGATATTAAGGTTTTTAACCTTCAAACAGTAATAATTATCTTTATCTGTCAAGTCTTGGACATTTTATCTGAGTCTTACTTGTGTCTTGGAACCTGGTACTAGAGGATTTTCTGTCTGTGTAGATAGCAAACTGGATATTGCTGAATTTATGGGTGTATGGGATACATAGTTTTGTGTCTCCTGTATCAGCTGTGTGAAAGGGAACTACACAGTATTTATGACCAGTAATAACACCTGCTAGGTGAAGATAATGATACAGATAACAAAATCTAATAGATAAAGACAAAATCTGGTCTTCTGTGCTGGATTGTTTATTCTTCCATTCCACTGTATGATGGCAGGGGAAACAATTTCTGTTCTTTGAAGCTTTACCCTCTGTTATGATAAAAGTGATGTTGGACAGATAAATAATTTGTTGCAGTAAAGTGGGCTCTATATTTATTTATCAGGGTAATTCGAGCCCCTGGGAAAGATTTTTAAATGATGACTAAGTGATTTTTGATGTCTAATCTGCAGTGTTTTTCAGAGATGAGCCTTTCAGAGTGCAGGCGTGTTAAGGATTCTGAGTGTGTAAACTCATTTGGAGGGTCTTAAGCTGCACAGGAAAAATCGAGACACCCAATTACAAAACATGCTTGAATACCTTTTCCTTGGAGTTTGGTTTCAGTCCATGGCATTCCCTCAGTAGTTGTGCGTCTGAGGTTTTAGGTTGTTTTCCAAGCCAGCCTTTCCTCTTTCTGTCTGCAAAGCCTCATTTAATGACACAATGGGGTCTTTTTTAGTTTGTGTGAGTCTTTTTTTTTTTTTTTTTTTTTTCATTGCAGTGAAATTCTGAATTGTAAATCTCATCACTCCTTCGTGTGTTACATCATGCTTGCTGGGCCGTATTCTCAGGATTCAGCAGAGTTAGACGTGGGTTTTTTTTTGCCAGCTGAGAATTTTTGCTGGCATTTTTTGGCTTCAGAGTAAACCTTTGGAGAGGAGGCACACGGGGTTTCTAATTGGTTGTGACATCCAGAAACCGCAAGTGACTCAGGTCTTGCAAATGTGTGACAAAGGCCCAGCACGAGAGAGACGTGGCCAGGGATGGGAAGGTGAATTGCCCTGATTTCTCCCTTTTTGTTGTTAATTGTCTTTTGTGGTGATGATGTATGGCAGATGAAAGGATGAGGTAAAAATGAACATGGAGAAGATGATGCATTTGACCCTCCGACAATCAAATATGAGAAGGCAATGATGCTTCTTGGACATGAGCAGGATTAGCAAGACTGAAACGTTCCTGGATCTGCCTGGTCAGGCTGTGGTTTAATAAATATTGTATGAGCTGTCACACTTTGCTTGTTTAAACTGAGAAATCCCTGGAACAGCAGTGGATTGCAAGCGTGTCTTGTATTTATTTCTCAGGCAGGAGCGCAGCCGTAGAGCATTATTAGCAATAATACATCTCTGCCTTACACTGTGCAAGGACAGGTTCCCTGTGATGTATGATGGAGAGGTGGAAATGGAGTCAGTGGTAAAAACTGAAATTGGAGCTTGGTGAATTGTGCTGGGAGAGGCAGCGCCTGAGATTTCTCAGAATTTAGGAGCCTATTTATCTGCCCGCAGCACACCTTATTTACAGCAACTTAATCCACTCGCAGCAGACACAAATGGCTCACCATCCCGTCCAAAAATCCATCAGAAAATCAGTAGCTGACCAGTTGTGAACTTGTCCAAGTGACAAGTGGGCATGCTGACGGAGGTGGCGTTTGGGTTTTTTCATGGAAAAAGTGCAGTGGTTGGGAGCATGGTGGATGACTCTCAAAAATGCAAAAATATTGATGTGAAAATGAAAAATGTAATCTAAATCTTTCTGACTTGGCATTTTTACTGTAATGTTATTTTCCCTTTTTTCTTTTTTTTTTTTAACTAAAATTCTTAGATGTAGAAAGAGAAATCCATGCAGCACCCCATGTGAGTGAGAAGTTAATTCAGCTCTTTCGGAATAAAAGTGAGTTCACGTTTCTGGCCACTCTGCAGCAAAAGGCATCGACTTCTGGAGTTATACTGTCCATCCGAGAGTTAGAGCACAGGTAAGAGGAAATTGTTTGTTTCTCTCTTGCAGCAGTAGCAACATAAAAAATCCTGAGCACTCTGGTCTGACTGGGCAATGTGTTGAAATGGTGGATGTAAAACCTGACATGTAAGTTAGAGCATTTCTTCATAGTTCGCAATGTGCTACTTTTTTCCAGTTTTTTTTTTCTTTTTGTTATAGGAGGAATTCATTATTTATGTATCCCGGCCTGTAAAATAACTTTAAACAGAAAGATCAAAGCCAATGTAGTATGGATGCTTTGGAAGTTACAAACCTTATAATGCAGTTTTCCTGACTGGTTTATTGTATGTGCTTTGGAGTTTGCTTTTTCATAAAAGTTAAACTTGCATGTGTTTCTTGCTTCACTATGTTTTATAACATTATGAAAGAATATGTCTTCTTGGAGATTCAGCAATTAAGCTACTTTTGGTTCCCCATGATACTGTGTATGTTTTCTTCCCAACATAATATATTATATTCCTATTTCATGTATGTCTTTTTTTTCCCTTTTTTTTTTTTTTTTGGTTGTCAGTGTAGGAGATAAAATAGAGGTCTCTTTGATTAGTTGTTATAGTGGCAGACATCTGTTTGTTTAAAAAAAAGAGTACACTTGGTGTTATGGTCCATAATACAATTCCAGTGATGTTTTGATGTTTCAAAATGTGTGTTGCATCAAATAGCCTTCTACTTGTAACTTTGTGAATGCTTTTTGAATAATATCTTAGGTCTTGAAGGACCTTTGTGTTTAGTCTGACACATAAGACTAGTTCTAGTCTTGTCTGTTGTAATACAAGTATTAGGACATTCTTTGGTTGCTCCCATTTCAAATCTAATACCAGTTGTTCTGCAGCACTTCTTTTATGAAAGAAAAAATAATCCTATTGGTATTTGTCTTAATCACGTACAAGATACTCAACTCTTAGCCCAATTTCTTACCTTCTTTTGAGGAAGTATATGAAGGAGAAGGCAATGACTTCATTATGACCAAATGGTCAATGATGGCTTTTGCCAGTGCAACAGCAGAGATGTCCAGACAAGGATGGTTAAGGGGAGGACTCTGCTGTTTTCCTATTCTATCATCATACTTTTCTGTCA
The DNA here is from genome assembly GCA_035583135.1 of Lophotriccus pileatus. NCBI lineage: Eukaryota > Metazoa > Chordata > Aves > Passeriformes > Tyrannidae > Lophotriccus > Lophotriccus pileatus. The sequence goes on from JAWWES010000168.1 coordinate 3,483,588, forward strand.
CCTCTACTTGCTTATTGGTTTTTCTTTTCTTTATTCTTTCTTGCATTTTTCAGGCCATGGTCTCAGTCTGGAAGAATATCATTGTATATTCAAGAGGGATCCCTCCATCCATCACTTTGTTTTCCTTCTCTTACTCTGCCATTCCTTTCATCATTAATTTTCAACTTCTCCAAGCTTTTCCAGGCCAGTGTAGCTCTCTGAAGTCATGGTTAACAGGATCAGTTTGCCATGTTAAGGGTTTGTTTGTTTAATTATTTATTTATTTGAGAAACAGGATGTTGAGGACAGCAATTGAACAGATAAACAGTCACATGCCTGCACTTAGCAAAATTCAAGGTCAAACTAGACAGGCATGATGATTATACAAAGCAAGGCACATAGATTTTTAGATATGGCATCTACTGAATGCTGCTACTCAAGTCCTCTATCTTGACAGGCAGAGGCTTGTAGAGAGATGTGCTATGCAGGAGTAATCTTGGTTGAACAAAATACACTGCTGTTGCCCTCTCTGGCACTGAGGTTATCTATAATATTTAAAATTATGACATCTGCTTAAAAATATATGCAGTTGAAGGATTGTGTGCTGGTCTCTGTTAAACCTTTGTAGCTTTCTGTAGTAACTGAGGAATTTTGTCTGTGTAGTTTGATGTAAGAGTCAAAACAGGCATGTCCAGTGTTGCTCATGACTGCTGCTACTTTGAGTGTCTGGATATTGCAAATATCCTTCTTTTTTTGGAATGATTGTGTTTCACTTGAAGTCATCATTTCTCGGGTTGTTACTCAGACCTTGGTAAAGGTAGTGCTTTCAGACCATTAGGTCTATGATGACAGAAATTAAGTGGATGACAATGAAGAAAATATTTTTCAACGCAGGAGAGGAGAAGAGAACAAAGATTTGGGGCGCTGCTGAAGAGGACCCTGCTTACATTAGAACTTTCAGCTTGGTGTTTTGTGATGTTTCTGTCACTGTTCAAGCCATTCTGTTGCACTGCGTGTGAACTGAAATGGGTGCAGACCCTTTTCACAGGGAAGCCTTTTATAAACTGTTGCTCCTACTAAGCTTCTGATAATTATCATGGTTCTGTTCTGGTGACATCCTTGTTTTTTTGATCAAGCTTTTTCAACTTCCCCGGTGTCTGTGAAAATGCAAAGAGAATAATAAGGTGCATCTCTAGGTTTGATCATGATTAAGACATATGGGAACAAAAGGGTACATTTATTACTTAACCATTATAGTTTTTGGCTATGGAAAAACAAGTAACTCTTCTCAATTTCTTCTCTTGGCACAAAATAGGAGATATTATAGTTAAGGGCATAATGCTTTTTAACTCTGCAAAAGTGGCCAAGTTAAAAAGCTTAAGGCTTCAGATCATGCAGGAAGTCAACAAAACCTGAATAAAGGAAGCTGTGTTAGCTGTTGCTACCAGAGTTCATATCTCTAGGGGAAGTGTCTTTTTTTGATGGTGCACAGATTTAATAGATGAGAAATAGGTGTTATTCCAGGCAATGAGAAGGTGTGTGTATATATAGGCATACACACATGTGTATATGTTCTATATTCTATAGGGCAGCATAACAGCATAGGTATTTACCTCATGGCAAGCTGTCTTTTGGTGTAGTGGAGATGATTGTCTCCGTAGAATTCCATAGAATGCTTGGTTTAAATATCACTTCTCTAGTAAGTTTTACCAGGATTTTATTTTCCAGTGGAATGGAACTCTTAAACTGAAGATATTAAAATACGATTAATACAATTTTTCTTGAAGGCGGTGATTTAGATATGCTGTTTTGTTTACTTCTAAAGGGATATTTCACGGCAATTAGAGATTTGCTGTTAATTTGTATCAACATTTGATGGACAGGAATAATACTATGATGATTGCAAATGCATTTTTGTTAATATTTTGTTGAGTCAGTTTAATAATGATAAAGACTTTGTTTTCATGATTCAAATGTATTAAAATACAGCTCGGAAAATAGAAAGCTTAATTAACACAGATAAAGTCTAATTGAAGAGTCTGATAGTTTGTGCAGACTGTGCACATAGTTATCTGGAATACAGTGGTAAATCAGAAGATTATATTTTTGTTCCTAAATTATAGATAATGAAAAGTAATATAGGATGGACAAGCATGCTACTTGGGGATGCAGAAGGTGAAAACTATTTTTCTTGATCGGAGAATTATGCTAGCTTATTCTTCTGAGAGGAGCTTTCTGAGGTGTTTTGCTCACAACCTCTGACTCTTCAAAGTACCAAAACACTTGGAAAAGGCCATCAAGGTATTTAAAATCCTACATAATGAATCCTTATTTCAAAAGTGATTTAATAGAGTTTCATCTAAAGTTGTCTGCCTGCTCCCTGCCTGCTCTGGCCTTGCATGGTCCAGAGCCCAAGAACATAAATTAGGTGGAGTCGGTATTGCCTTTCAGCTGTTTAATCCCTGGGTTTGAGGTATATTGATGGCTCTTTTCCACCACTGGCCAAGATCAGTATCTGGAGAAATATATCAAGGATGTTCAGGTACCCATGTGTTATCATTCTTTCTGAAGAGTGTTTAAAAATGTGAGATCCCACCATGACAGGGCTGAGGAGTGAGTCATAAGGTGAATGTTGTGAAGATTTTCTTACAGGGAGCATTAAAATATTTATTTATTTATTTTATGTGCTTATAACCTGTGTCCGGGACCCGAAGTCCAGAAAATTTATGCCATGCCAAATACTTTGGAAACCTGTTGGAAACCTGTAAGCTGATTGTGCTGCTATGGTGAAATGGAGTTATGGAGTGGAAAATCTGGCCCTCTGCTATGTAACAAGCTGTGTTGATACAAATGTTCTGGGGGAGGGTCTGATAAATGTGTCAGGCTCATAGTGAAAGACACTTATTCCTTGCAAATCAGTTTTGAGTGGGGAGGGCAAACAGGCATCTCATACACTGCTGTATAGTTTCCCCCCAGGTGACACCATGAAGAGCTTCTGAGACTGCTGAGGAGTAGATAGGAAGCTGTATGTTCACAAATAACAGCTGGAAGGCTACCAGGCCATCATATGTTTAATTAAAAACACAAAGGGGTAATAAGCTGGTTAAATTAATCACTGAAACCTAACTGATGAAAGGAAGCCTATGAAAGTGACTTCTGACCCTAGTTGTAAACCTGAAAAATTGGATTTACTCCCTGCTATGTTTTAGATTATTCTCTGCAAGATGGGTATAAGTATATTGGATTCTGAGATGCCCAGTATTCAAAAAGGGAAGGAAAAACTCTGCAAATGTCTCCATTAACCTTTTTCTTTTGGGGTAAAGGGCACATCTTCATGAATATTTATATGTAGAATTGCTAAACTGGAAAGCTGCAAAGAGAATATAAAGATCCAGCCCTACTTCCGTCCCTCTGAATGAGGTGATGTGAAATACGTGAGACATCTACGTGCTTTTTTTTTTTCCTTCTCGAAAGGTCTTTAGAGATGCAAATGCGAATAGAATTGTGCCCACCTGCTTCTGTGCTTGGGGTTAAAGTATGCAAAAGTGCAAAGTGAAGGAGAAGTGTTACATAAATCTTCCGCTGATTTGAGCGCTGTGAAAGAGGAGTCGCTGCTTGAGGAGCTACCTTCCATCCTGTGGCGCCCTGCTGAGAGCAGGTGTTTTATGTACACCAGGCTGACAATTGTTGTCTCTCTGAAACATTAACATGCTGCTCATAACCAGCTGTTGAAACGCATTGATTGGACGGCGCTGGCAATCGGAGGAGAATGGCTGACAGTTTGAAACTCTTTAAAACCGAGTTTGGACAGTGCAGAAATGTTATGGTCAGCCAGCAGCAGGATGTGTGGGTCCCCCAGGAGTCTTCTCCAACATGCTGAGTTATTCTATTTGATTGTTTTATGACCCTGTGATACAGGCAGAGAACCAGAATGTCTCAAGCTTACACTAAATGCAGCTCTCTGAAAACTGTCCCCTGAATTTGGGCTGCTCGTTAAGAATGTAACTCTGCCAGTTAACAACGTGGTTAGGTGTTCACAACATGATATTAATGTTCATTTGCTTGGTTGCTGACAGGCTGGGTGATGTGCCTGGGTTTTTTTGGGGGCTTTTTTTTGCAGTTTTGTAAGGAAGCCTTGTGTGCTTTCTCTGCCCCAGGCACTGCCTTTGGAAAGGGAGGATGTGGCAGAGCCTGCTCTAATGACCGCTGGCTGTGGAGAGTTGCCAGAGCTCGGGGCAGCGGGGCAGGGAAGGTGGAGGCTGCATCCAGAGGGAGCAGACACGTGGCAGGGCCTTGAGAGAGGGGAAAGGAAAAGATTTGTTTTCTGATAATCGAGGAGAAATGTGTGTGTTGTCTGCAGAATCGGATTCGTTACCTGGTGTGCAACGAGCCGATAATTACACGCTCCAGAGAGACATTGATTATTTATTTCAGATTTGGGCAAGCCTCGGGTGCTCAGTGGTTTCCCACAAATCAAGCACAGCAACAGGACTTCCCACACCATTATTTATACACAGAAGGTCAGAGTTTGTAACTTTCCAAGTACAGCCCCACTATTATGATTGGTTAGTAGTTTCCATACAAGTTCTGTCATCACAGCTAAATTCTATACATGCCCAAGGGAAGGGGCTTCACCTGGGCAGGGGTCTTTTTGACCCATAGTTGTGATTTTTTTTTTTTTAATATTATAATGAAGATAGTTCAGCTAAGGGACACATGGACCTTGAGTTTTTTACCAAGTTGGTAATGCATACATAGACACACAAACCCATCTTGATTTACTACTTCCTGTTGCTTAACAAGTTTCGTGATGTTCTTGACCAAGGGATACTAACTGTTCCATTGATTGTGTCCTTTCTTGCTAATTAGGAAAGTCTTAATTAGCCAACTTAAAGTAGACAAAGAACATCCAGACCTAAGATAATTTCTGGCATTTTTCAGCCTGTGCAATTTGTCATAATGCAAGAAATCACTGAAAACCTGCTGAATCCGAGAGTGAGGTTGGAGGGAAGAACGTTTCTTCTAAGGACACAGCGATTACGAGGAATTTGGTTTTCAAATACTGTAGTTTTACTCAGGTGGTAGACCTCATTAGTTTAAAAAGCTGTTATCCTCTTTTGTTTTGTTAAAATCTGGTATTTAGAGATTGTGGATTTGGGAATGCCCCCCGAGCTGAACTCTTGCTGCAGTGATGGGCATGAGAGAGGGAGGGACTGGACTGGGGCTTCAGCATACCCACAGTGACCCCTGAGCTAATGCCAGCTCCGAGTCCCAAGTTAGCTTTAAAACATTCAGAAAGTCTTCGGATAAAAATGCTTTGTGGATTGCAAATGGTCCACTGGGGAAACAAGTCTTTGGCCAAGGGTTGTGCATGGTGAGCCCTTCAAGGACAACTGCAGAGTGTTGTGGATTGCGTTCCTTGCTAGAGTGATGGTGTGAGTACCAGCTGACAGTGATATGTAAAGAAATGAATATTTTCAGGTTACCTTTCGATAAAGTTAGTGTTTATGGTTTGTGGGTTTTTTTAATTATGATTTTTTTTTTTGAGGTACAGTCAAGGAGTCATGACTTCACCTTACTTCAAGTGATACTCTTCTCTGTCCTGCTGGCTGTGCTAGCTCTGAAGCTTGCTAAGTTACTGTACTATTTTTAGGTGCAGCGTGGTATTACCTACTTGGTTTATTAGGAATAGGAGAGAGACCAGTTTTTTTCAGATAGTAGGCAGGTTGCAGCCACAGTGAATATAGTTTTCTAGACACATGAAATGGATACAAAAATGCTTAAGGTCAATCTTTACAACACATGCCATGAAAATGAGTGGCTGCTTTGAACCGGCTCTGATTCCAGCTGTCTTTTACCTGGCAGGCAGATGTTGGGGTTACTTTTTTCTTGATGTGATCAAAGAGGAAAGTAAATTTGTATTTGGATGACCTGTGCCTGGTTGCAGGTACACAAACACATCATAAATGCTTAATGCCTTGCAGCTTGCATGCCCTGCTGCTGTATAGAAGATGTGTAGAACAAAAGACAATGTCAATAAATATTCTGTACTAATAGAAGATGTCAGCGTGGGTGTGTTTATTGCTAAATGTTTCAAGCTAGGCTGGTATAACATGATTCCTGTTGTCCTCAGAGTGGTCTGAATGGAAAAATGAAGTCATTTAATTGATTGAATTTAGTTCCTCTTGCTTGTGAATTTAGTTCCTCTTGCTTGAAAGGATACAAATGTTTGAAAGCATCCTATCTAGGTAGCCAATGACAGAGTAAGGTTGTGGTTTGAAAAAGTTTGGTGGTAGATTTTGACTATGTTGGATTTGCTTGTATAGAAGGAATTCTTTTTCAGTGGAGCAGGTGATGACAGTCTTTGTGCAATATGTGGGACTCAGCTTCTGCATTTTCTCTTGTAGAAAGTTAAATCTGATTTTTCAGCAAGATACCTTCATTGTTACAGGTGATCCTTCTACTCACGACACCTTCTGTGCTACCTGATGTCAGTCTGATTTAGCTCGTGAGCTTTGATGGTATCAGGAGATAATCTCTGCCCCAGTAGTATGTCTTTAATGCTGCACAAGTGAAGATTTGCCATGCATGGGTTTGCTGTGCAGCCTCTCAGCCTCTCAAAGTAGCTTTGGATGGTTTGTAAGCGTGCGTGTTAAGGGAACTTTCCTGTCCTGCCATCCAGGAGCCACTCTGGCTGTTGCAGTGTCATCATCTGAGACTTCCACGGTTGGGACCAAACCCCCTTCACAGTGGGTGGCTCCAGTGAACTGTTGGGTGCTCTGTTTACCTCTTTACACACACCACACTCACACAAGGCTCCCCTACCGGCTTGACCTCAGGTTTCCCATAGCAGTGTCTCAGACATCTGATCCTTAAAATAATTTCAGCATGCTGCAACAACAGAACAGCAGATCGAGTTGGGTTCCTCCGAGGAGAGATCCCGAACAAAGGAAATGCTGGGGGGTTTTGTACCCTCACAGTCCAAGTGTGTGAAAGTCTGGGGCCATCAGCTCCTGATGTGTCTCTGAGCGTTCGGTCACCTGGCTGGTGCCGCAGGTCCCCGTGCCCTTTGCTGTGCGAAGAGTCAGCAGTTCACAGCCTCTCTCTCATCTCGGACTCCCTCCAACCAGAGCTCAACCTCCAGCTCACTGCACCAAATGAATTCCTCAACATGTGTGCTGAGCGAGGGCTTGGTCTGTGCTCTCGAACGTGTCAGAGCACTTCTTCCAAATCCAGCGTCTCACAGTGCGTGATGCTTGAGAGCTCGGGATCTTGCCCTGTCACTTTATAGTAAGTAGGGTACAGGAACAGCACTTGTGGAAGCCACTGAAATATTTGCCTTGACAGCTGTAACTTGTTCCAGTTTTGCGTCCACACAGAGCTGTGGTGACAACTGCAAAGTGAGTGTTTCCTTTTGTTTGAAGAGGTGCATCTTTAGTTTCAGCGGCGCTGCTTTTTCCTGTTGTGGCTTTATTGATGGGGGCAGTGACCCCGGGCAGATCTCTCCAGCTTATCCTGCAGCATAGTGCCCAGTGCCTGCTCTTGGCCCCACTTGCTTTCCGCTGAGGACTGTTAAAACAAGATCTCCGTTACTTTTATGTTGCTGCCCAGGCTAAGCCACTTGGCAGCACAGCCAAAATAGTGCACAGAGGCTCGGTTGGTGGTAAGGAACAGCGAAAGGCCAAAAGTGTAACGATCTGTGATTCATCACAGAATCTCTGTAGACTGAAAGTCCTGAAATCTGTGTGATAACCGATGCAAATTCGTTGCCTGTCTCTAAATACATCAAGAAGTGTTTCTACAAAGATGCTAAAGCAGAGTCTTGCCTGAAGCCATTTCTGTCATTAAACATCATTAAACGGCACAGTGCTGTTGTGAGTTGAAAAAGCTACGTGCACAAACAAGTCTTGATTTGTGCAGAAGCTTCCTGAACTTCCAGCTGATTACATCAAATGGACTAATCTCCAGACTTTCCTTGAATTTGCTTTGTTATTTAAAAAAAAAAAAAAGAAATTGTGCATTGACTGGACTCACAGAATTTTCCAGAAGCTTCTGTTTGGTACCAGCCTGATTCTTATTATGGCAGTGATTTTTTTTTTTTTACCCCCCAGCATTTGGCAGACCCGACATGGAAGCGCTGCTGCAGCATGTGCAAGGTGAATGGTGCTTCCATCCTTGAACTCCTCTGGTTTTGTGACCTTCTCCCACGCAATGTTAAGCAGATGCACAGTGTTTTGACTAGATGGCAACCCCAAGTTTGTACATATTTGCAGGCATGCCATCTGTGCCTGCTGCTTTGCCCTGGGACATCTGTTCAGTAGCTCTGAGAGCATCTGCTCTAAGTGCTGGTGCTGTTCCTCGAAAGAGGCTGTGGGGCTTCATTTGGCACTTGATCAGGGATGACGGAAGTTGTAAAGTCAGAGTGATAACTCTGCTTTATTTATGTTGGAGCGTGATAAGCCGGAAGATTGCCAGAATTGGATGCAAAAAGTAGTTTTGTGTTAGTTCTTAGAGCTCTTATTGGAGCATTTAATCTGCGCTGGGCTTACCTGATGATGTGCTGCCGAATTCATTGGTGGATATTTTAGTGTTTTGTGATAGGTGTTGGGTTTGTAAAGATCAGGATGTCAGGTGCTGTGTACACTAAGGATGTTCTGGAGGACACCTATCCCACAGCTCTTCTTGGGGTCCTGTACTCTGTGAGTTGTCCTTCCTTTGGCTGCTTGCACAACATGACAGCAGTAAGATCCTTGTGGTGTTTACCCCAGGAGGAGATCCCTTCTGTGGGGGGAGATGATGAGCAGGTGAATATGTTTCTTTAATGCAAATGGTGGATTAAGCCAACTTACCTTATACAAATACTTTTCTGCTTCAGGTGTCTTACACCTTCTTATTTAACGTTGATAGTGACTTTTCCAATTTTTTGGTCATTACATCCACAGCAGGTGTTTCCAGCTGAAAGTATACTTTAGGAACCTTGCTTGTCTGATCTGGAAGTGAAATGAGTGATCAAATGCGTGATGTGGTCAAAATCACAGTAAAATATTCACTGTGGTGGAGACTAAAAGAAAGGGGGAAGAAAAAAAAAATCCTTAAACATAACTGAGTCAAGCTTTATCCTCCCCTATCAATATTTTGTGTGAGTTACCTAGGGGATACAAAACCAGGAAGAATTTCAAAGCGTCTTGAATTGGTTGTGGAATAGTACTGTCCTTCTGTAAAGCAAGTTCCCTTAAAATATCCAGCTTTTTTCTGATGTGCATAAAATCAGCCTGAATTTAGCAACATATTTTTCTCTTTTACGTTGGGATTTGAATGAGGGTCTGTGGACAGACCTATAAAAAGCATCTGAATTCTATAACTGTGCAAAAGAAGCCGGCAGTAAATTACATGCTTAGCAAATAGGGAAGTTCTACTAGTGGGAGGATTTCAGCCAAGGTCATATTATATTGCTGTTCCATAAACAGCAAGCTTTCTTAATGCATGTGTTCTGAGAATTTCATCTGTCAAAATACATGTTAGCTTTTGATCATGCCCTTTTTTTTAAAAGAAAAAATGTTATTGAGAAATAATGAATAAAACAAGAAACCGTCACTTGGTGCTAAGTTGCCAAGTAGATTAATATCTTGCAGCTTTCTTTCTTGAAAAAGAAAGAGGAGGGTAGCAGGGGGCTAATTGTAGGACAAGCTGACACAGACTTCATGCAGAAGCAGAGATAGTTGTAATACTCAGGGATCTCTCTTGGGCTTTTGATATGGATCTCGTGGCAGCACTGGAAGTTCACACACGTCTGCTGATGACACATTTATTCAGGGGTCCCAGATTCTGTTCTATTCCTGTGTTTTCTTTTAGTTCCTTACAAAAAAAAGGTTGGAAAGTATCTACAAAACGCTGGTTAGAGACCAATTCATTGTCTTGCCTCTTGTATGGTAGCTTCCATTCATTTCCCCTCTCCCCAGTTTTACCCATTGTTTTTTAGCAGACAAAAACTTGTGCAGTGGCATTTCAAGTTAAAGAGGAGATGGATATTTAAAAAAAAAAAATCTGTTTATTTTCTCTGGCTTTACTAATTATTTTCTCACAGATTGACGATTTCTTGCCTGAGTTTTGCTTTTTTCCACTTGTTTGTCTTCCATTCCACAATTTGCAAATTAGAACTTTGACATGGAGTTCTAATTTCCAAAAGTGAATGGCCTTTGTGTCACTGATTTTGAAGAGGCTTTCTTTTCCTCAGAGTCTGGTGGGAGGAGGAAAGCAAAAGATGATGTTTGCTACTGAGAAAAGCTGTTTGCACATGACTTGTATTTTGTAGAGGAAAGACAACTACATCTCCCGAACTGTGAACATGGAGAAGTGGGTGTGTAATCAAGGTCTCCATTGTGCATTTTAAGAAGAAAAATCAACACAAGGGGGTTGGTTCACATTACCTTGTGTTTTTTAAATACTTGAGATATAGTTGAGATATGTTGGGGTAATCCAACTGGTTTCTGCCGTTGGGATTTTGTGGACTGGTGTTTGTCTGAGGGTAACTGCTTGTAATTTGCACTCTCTGAAGAGTATTGAAAAATAGGTGCAGAATTTGTCTGCTGTCGTCCTCCTTTCCCTCCACGGAAGAGGTAAAACATGGGGTTTTATCCTGTGGCACTTAATGCATTAGGTGTACATATATAGAAATATTAGCACCGGCTATCACAGTAAATTCTAACTAATCATTTCTGTGTTATATAAATTAGTCAGGAGACTGACAACAATTCCGATGCCTAAGCAACAAGCTGTTTTCAATCCTGAATTAACTATTGACACTAAAGCTTGTCAGATGAGAAGCTGTGTTGCTTCGCAATTCCTTGTGCTATACAAATAATAGAGCACAGACATGATTAGGTGCAGTATCTGACTAACCTTTCCAGGGTGGGACTGTTGCTTTTACATTAGCAAACAAGTCATTGTGAGGTGAGTGATTAGCTCTGTGGCTATTGGAGATTGTGAAGGATGGCCACAGGAAGCAATTTGCTTCCTGCTATAGGAGCTCATCTTGGTTTTGGGCTCTTAAGCTTCTGTGATCAACCATGTAAATATATCTATATAAATATATTTATGCAAATACTTTGTGTATGAGAGAGACTAGAATGTTATGTAGCTCTCCCTCATTTTGTTCAATTTCAAGTTTCTGTCTTCCTTTTGTGCTTTGACAGCAGATGGCAAGTACAAATTGTTTAAGTATGACATCACTGACAGTGCTTGCCCTACTGCTTTTCTGAATGCCAGCAGCAGTATCTTCTGACCTGTCACTGAGCATCAGAATACAACAATAAAAAAATGTTCTCCAGATTTCTTGTGAATGTAATTTAGGTATTTTAATGGGCAATGGCTGTAAGTTAATCAACATTCAGCTCTACTCTTTAGAAATCTCCTGTTTATCTACCTTCCTTGTGCCATTATGTGTATGAAACATGCCAGTTCCTTCACAGCACCAGCTTTATTATTTTTTTTTTTTCCTGCTCTGTGCTGCATATGTTTTATTTGTACCTGTGCCTGCTGTGTTTTTATTCAGGTTTGGTTTTGCCTTTACCTCCTCGTGTTTTTCCCTTTGCCGCTTGAGGTTTTTCATTCAGGTGACCTAATAATGGTCATATGTTACATGAAAAACACGATGACAAGGCACTGGCAGGATTGAGTTTCACTTTTGGTGAAGGCTTACTGTCTTTGTGTTCCCTTTTCCCAGCTGTTGGGATCTTCTGCACGTGTTTCCAGCTAGTGTTTTATCTCCTAAGTGAGTTCCTCCCAAAGAACTCCTGTTTTTCAGTTCTAAAAAGCCTCAGCTTACCTTGAAGAAGTGCACAGACCCTGTGTAACTCCTGTGCACACAGGCTGTTGGGGTCTGGGTGCTACCAAGCAGCGTAGAAAGGCTTGTGGGGAAAATGAAAATGGGCACTGGGATATTTGTTGTTTTGTGTTGCATTTATTTTTTGGAAGTGTGTTCCGTAACTGTAATTTTTTCCTCCCTACCCCAAACTAGCACCTGCCTTTCAACTGCCATGTTAAATTGGTGTTGCCCAGCAGGGAAAACACAACACTGTGGAGGCAGGTGGGGGTAGGAACTATCTGGACAATCTAACATCTTCACTTGCTCATAGAGTTATCTCTGCTGTAAATGGAGGTCCACCCTCTTTCTACACCCAGAGCTTCATTTTAGCAGCAAAAAGATTTGATATGCTGTAAATACTTGGTGAGGTCCAAGAGAAGCCATCACTGTTCACATGGTCAGTGTGCCCTGGAAAGGCTAAATTCATCCTAGGAAAAGAATTGGCTCTCCCTACATCTGTGTGAAACCAGTTTGTCAGCTGTCCTTGAGTGTGACAGCTGTGTGAAGGTTTTGGTTGTTGGATTGTTTATGCCAAGAGTTGAGATGCCTAATCCAGCCAGGAGGTTCTGCTGTTCCGTGGTAAAGCCAAACGATCGTGGCAGTAACAATGAAAGTCAGAAAATGAGTAAAGCACAACTGCATGTAGGGGAGCCCTGAAAGTAAACAGTTATTTGGGTTTTTTTTAAACTGGATTTGCAAGTAGTAAATACACATTTAATGATTACCCGGTGTTTTCTTAACTTAATGGCTTTTTGTTTGTCTGTGGTAGTGATATGTACAGTTCTGTATTTTTCAATTCCCTACAAATCTTGCACTCATGTAAAATATTTTGATGGAAAGAATAAGGCTTCTTTTCTTGTAGTTGAACCTGTTCTGTGGGTGAAAAGAGGACTTCAGTTTCCTGGGCTAACAAATGGTGCTTTGAAAATGAACTGTTTTCATGTAATTGCTGGTTTTGTACTGCTCTGAATGTATAGTCTTATCTCTCTACCTCTTTAAAAAAAATCCATTAGTAGCTAATCCATGCTGAGTAACCTCTTTATATTGTGGCCTTCTGTGTGGTGTTTGCTTAAAGATGAATTAAGAAGAAAGTGACAGAAACAGTGATTATATATATATATTAAAAAAGCCCACAACATACAACTGATTTTTCTTCGTGTTTTGAATACAGCTATTTTGAACTGGAGAGTAGTGGCCTGAGGGATGAGATCAGGTATCACTACAGGTTTAATGGGAAGTCAAGAACAGAGGTGTTCCCGTACCGCCTGGCAGATGGACAGTGGCACAAGATTGCTGTGTCACTTAGTGCATCCCATCTTCTGCTCCACGTGGACTGCAACAGGTAAGAAAACACATCCAGTAACTTAATATTTCTTTAAAAAACAATCTCTACTTACACGCAGGAATAAAATTGGAAAAGGAGGGTTTTGTTGGTTGTTTTTTTTTTAATGTCTAATTCAAAAAGCACGCTCGACTGCCGTGGGATAAGAAAACAAAGTATTAAAATGCAACAATTCATTGTGATTATGAACAAATGTGGAAACGGTTGATTGCTGACTGGGGAGTATTAAATGCATCTCTGTAGTTTAGGCGCTGGCTGATGTTACGTTTGCCTGTGATTGCATTTAAGTGTGATGGATTGGCGTGTGGTGAACTGCTCCCCTCAGCATACCTGAGAGCCTGAAGGATAGATAGATGCATCAGAGGCATTTTAATTTAATTTTACATAATCAGACAATGCACTTTTTTCCGATTTTTTTTTTTTTTTTTCTGTCTGCTGCCTCACGTGGAAACTTCTGAGAGACCTGGAAGCTTCTTTTTGCATGTCTGGAACCAGTGCTTTTTATTTTCTGAGGGGTATCCTGTCTGTCGTTGCACTTTTCCTTTAAAAGTTGTGAAGAACTGTGAGGTGGCATATTGCCAGGACTTCAAGGAATGAAAAACAGCAAACCCAGCATCTCTTCTCCCTAGAATCCATCTTGCCTTTGGACTTGATCTCGCAGTGTATTGCAGACTTCAGACTTAGTCGTTGATGAGCAGAGAGCTTGAAATTGGGACTTGCAAAATGGTCTTTCTTTAGGAATGAGGAAAACAAGCTATTACTTTTGTGTCTTATTGCACTGAAAATAATAACAAAACAAATGTCCTTTGCATTTCAGTGAGAGGATCAGGATGTGCATTTTGAAATTCGGGCACTTAAATGGACAGGCTGATGGGTAGCAGATATTTTTTTTTTTTCTGAAGTCTTCATTTTGTTCAGACGGGCAGAATAAAGTTGGATGAGTATTACAGGAGTAAGCGGTTATTGGAACAGTTGAAAAACTCTAAATTTTGACCGAAGTAATTATGAGATACTGTTTTGAGAAGAATGTTACAACCATTTTCTGCATCTTCATTAACTACTGGAAAATCTAATCTGAAGGAATGTTGCTTATTGGATCCTTTGATTTGGACCTTAGAAGCAATTAAGTGCTTAGAGTAATTTTAATTTCATTGAGGCATGAAATCTACAATTTGTGAAGATTGCCCTCATTTCAGTAATTTGATTTATTTCTCTTACCCTTACTTGTTTATTTCTTATATTTCTTTGCTTACAACTTTATGCTATTTTGTAAGTTTATGGATAGACTGGGTTTTAGGAAAGGTTTTTCATTATCTACTGTGATATGTTTTTTATTTTTTTCCTTGATTTTTTTTTAATTTTATGAACAGCAGATATGTTTTTGGGAGACCCTTTTTAACAGACTGTTTAGCTGGCTGCTTTCTTGCACAGAAAGTGGGGAAAAAAAAGAAAACACAAAACAACTGTGCAGAATTCTATCCAGGGACAAGAGGACTGCACAGAGTCATGGTTGTGACACGATTTTCTTTACAGCAACAGGCAGAAATAGATAAATACAATCATGGAACAAGCTGTGCTGTCATGTGAGGTGACAAATATGTATAGGCATGTCTGTCAGGGGCTGATCCATCTAACAGTGTCCCTTAAGGTGGTACATCTCAAGGTTGCTCCCAGCATAAATCCGTACCTAAAATATCTCTATTTGGCTGTGTATTTGTGGTGGTTTATGACAACTCCTGTGGAAAAGTAATGGGAATAGTTCTGAAAGCATGACTTGAGGGCAGATCATGGTAGAAGTTTAAATGAGAGGGGAAAAAAACTGCAAGTCTTTAAGTTCCTGACTCAGCTGTATCATCACTGTTCAGTTAATTAGAGAGTTTAGTGAATGTTGGTGTTTGTTTCCTTTATTAAATCTTAACCCTTTATATCTTTGCACTCAGAAGGGAATCAACATCTTGTTCATCTTGGCACTAGCACTTTCTGATGACACTGCAATAAATGTCAGAGCTGTGAAAAAGAAGAGCAAGCCAATGAGGGATGCTTGTGAGCACTGCTGAAAACCCTGAGCTTGCTTCACCTCAGTGTTAGGAAAGCTGCCTCTAAAAGTATGCACAGAATCCAGTGTTGAGAGCTGGATGCCACCATTTTAGGCTGGTCTGGTGTCAGTGGCTGTGGGCAGAGTTCAGGATGCTTCATGAGAAGTAATGCTTCCACAGGCTTAATGGAACAGGTCACAGGCAAAGAGGATATGACCTGTCCCATCTCCTGCAGAGATTTGGTGTCATCAGAACAGGAATTTAGCTTGATGTGTACCTGTCTAGATAAAGGAGTTTTCTGCTTTTTGTTTACTGTTCTTTCCCCTGGTAAAAATTAAAAACAAAGCGAAAAGGGAAAAAAAAAATAAATTGACCAACAAAATTAATCCCTTAGATTTCTACTGCATTTCCTTAAGGGGTTTGCAACATTGTTTCCTTACAGATATGCCTGAATTTGTATAAATGCATTACCCCTTTTGTTTAGGGCTGTGGTAACGTGTTATATATTTGGAAGGCTGTTGTGAGCGAGTCATTTGTGAATGCAGTGTTAGTAAAGTTAAGCTGTATGTGAGAGTGCATTGAAAGTGTTTGCATTGGGAAAAATACTCAGCCACAACCTAGTTTTGCTATGGGATTTGTATTGTGATACTGAAAGCTGATCTCTGGCCTCCAAAAACTGCAGTAGATCAGAAAGCATTGGAGATGAAGCTTTGAATTTGTAAACAGATAGTCGAATCTGCTTTTACTCTTCACAGCCTTATTGCCCACATTACTCTGATTTGTCAAATTGCTTTGACATTTGGTACTTGATTATCTTTTGGATTCAATTCAAAGTCGACTTTGTTTTTCAGACCTGGATAGGTTAGGGCAAAGTACTTGAGAACTGGTAAAAGCCTTTAGTGCTTTTAAGGATCATCTTTAAAACAGTGTAATTGCCTCTGTTCTAATGAGATATAATACCGTGGGGGAAGCATATGTATCAAAGGGGTGTATTTGCCCGAGTGCATGTCCTCTTGAAATCGGCTTCTGCTGCATCTGACTTGCTCCTTCAAGAGCAAGGAGTGAGAATTGTAGCTGACTTTGTTACAGCTTAGAGCTGCTGCGACAGAAATCACAGACTCATATTTTGCATTGGAAGGGACTTCGAAGACCATCTAGTTTTACCACCCCTGCCAGGGGCAGGGACACCTTCCACTAGACCACTTTACTCCAAGGCCCATCCAACCCAGCTTTGAACACTTCCAGGGATGAGGCATCCACAGCTTCTCTGGATAACCTGTGCCAGTTATCCTTCCCCACCCTCACAGGGAAGAATTTCGTCCTAATATTTAATCTAAACCCACCCTCTTTTCAGTTTAAAGCCATTCCCCCTTGTCCTATCACCTCATTCCCTTGTCCAAAGTCCCTCTCCAGCTCTCTTGTAGCCCCTTTAGATTCTGGAAGGTGCTATAAGGTCACCCCAGAACCTTCTCTTCTCAAGGCTGAACAACCCCAACTCAGTCCAGACTGAAAACCTGTTGAATATCAATGGACTCTTCTCACTGACTTGAAGAGCCTTTGTGCTGGGCCTAGACAGTGACCTCTAGTCAGGGATGTGTCTCAGAAAACCGACATAAGAAGCCGTAGGTGCACTTTCTAACATGCTTTTAACATTCTGGTAAGGTTCTGAAAGCTTAGGAAAATGAAAAGGCTGCATTAATTATAAATGTACTACTGATGCACAAATAAAACCTATGCTGAAAGTAACATGGAAATTAAATCTCCTGCTCTTGGTGGGATCTGTGCGCCCCTGCTCTAGGCAAAAATGGGTTGTTTGGGACCTTCTGGAGAGTGTTTAGACTGAGCTAGAGCAACCGTGTCATTGTCAAAGCGTCCTTAAATAACCTGTGGTACTAAAGGATTAATATATAAACAAATAAACTCTGCTACGCACCTTTCCAGCTTTGGCCTCTGAGATTTTCAACCCTGGGAGATTGTCCAGGCCTCCAAGATCTGAAGTTTGTCTTTTCTGGGAGTTAGTTTCAGCTGTAGAGCTTTCAGCAGTAGAGCTTGTAAAGTTTCCCATGGTACCTGCCTGTCCCCTGGACAGTGACAGCACAGAAATATGTTCCATTCAGTAGTGTTAAGAGTGAGGGGATAGCATGGAGCCTACAATTTAAGAGGTGGTAGGTACAGTATCGAAATGTATTTATTGGTAACTCATTTACCAAATAGAAATTCCAGGTTGTTCTCGGTGTGTTTGATTGATCTGGGGAGGTAAGCTTGGAAGTTGCTTGATTTTTTTTTTTTTTTTTTTTTAAATTATTTTGTCATCAGTCATATTGCTACAGAGGTACTCACCTTTTCAGTCAGTGTCTGTATTCCTTTACTTGAACTCTGTCTGCGGGCACAGAAGGGAGAAAGGTGCTTTGATGCAAAAATTAATGTTTTTCCAGTGAAAGTCTGTGCTGGAGTACCTTTTGCTGTGAATACAGCCCGTGGTTTTGATGGATACTCTCAGCTGTTTGATGGAGGGGGTTGGTAAGAGCATAAGAGAATAGATTATAAAACTGGAGCAGGCTAGGATGTAGTCTCCAACTGAAAAAACATGTTGTCTGCTTCTTTTATGTTAGAACAGCGCATTAGGGAATAAAAAATGCATGAGCAGTGAGAACTTTTTAATTGGAAAAATAAATAAATTAAAGTAACATCCTCCAAATATGGGAATCCAGGACCTCTGAGTTCTTATAAATAAGGTATTCTGGCTGCCAACCTGAGGTTTTCAACTGATCTAAACAAAGTTCTATGACTTTAATTAAAGTGTAATAAATTTAAAGAAGGTTAAGGGATGTATTTTAAAGAGGGATTTGCTGCTGTAGTTACCATAAAACACTTTCTCTTGAGAGAGAAAATGGTGTGGTGGCAGTGTTATGCAGCTAGGTAATTTACTCTCACTATTTGAATATGATTTTGTGACCCAGATTGCTTCCCTGCTCTTTAAGCTGTAGCAGGAGCTGTCAGAGAAATGGTTACTTGGGTAGAGTGCTCTAATTGTGCATTACAGGTGCACCCAACTTCAGATCTGTGGTGTTGTGGGTTGGAAGTTAATTTCCAAGATTGTCCCTTTTGTTTGACAGAAAGGCTGTAAACTTTTTAGAATAAGAGAGATCTCCAGCTGGCATATCACATCAGCTGCCACCAGGCCTGTATCATTACAGTTAACTGCAAGGAAATGTTTGGGATAAATTCAGAATTATTTTCTTTTAAAAGAAGTTTTTTATTAGCCAGGGGTTTTCACTGAGTGGCTAATGCATCAGCAAAATGGTAGTATGGGTGTGACCAAAGGCTGAATCATGATCTGTTTTCACCCTATCCCTCATTATGATGATAGTTTATTGTATTTATCCTAAAAAAAGAAAAAATCAGTGGGTTTGTCTTTCCCCCACCACCACCCCAAGTCAGAACTGAGGACTTGTAGTGCTTTCTGGTGAATTGTAAATGCTGATAGACGGGTTATGACTCCACAAGGGCAGGAATAATGTGTTATGCTTTACCACTGGCATCTTAAATTCCTTGTGATTTTATGCTCTGGGTATGTCAGAGAGAGAGAATGGATGAAGGTAGACGAAATAATCTTAAATCAAGACAGGCAAGCCTCAAATGATTTAGTAATTTCCCAGAGGGTGTGACTTAGGTGTATTATCAAATTCTCAAATATTTGTATGTTGGTCCAATATGCACGTAAACATTTATTTAATGGTAAAAGCAATAAACCCTTAAGTTGCTGTGCTTAGTTACAAGAGCAGTCTCTGAATATTTAGCCTGCATAGTTCCAAATGTATTTGGATATTTTTCTATGATTTTTTTTTCAGGGGAAATCTCCTGTTACTTGGCTCTGTTTTCTTTTTATTTGTTGGAGTGCTGATGGGGGTCATGTGGACAGACATGTGATTGTAGTAATTTGAGACTCAACCAGACAGAGCAAATGTTTTGAGCTTTTTCCTTTCAGATTATAAAAACAATTATCTTGCTCCAGCCAGATGGATTAACTTACATCCAAGACGTAAATGAACTCTTCCATTTAAAGTGGTTAGCTAAACTCTGGAGTTTAGAACTGCAAGTCAGATAGGATAATACTGGAGCTGAATTGAAAAATGTATAATTCTAGTTAAATACTTTGGTAAAAACCTTGGACCTTTGCCAAAGAGCAGGTGAGAACCGCTCTGACCTATTCAGCTGCTGACTTGAGATCTGAGTCTCCATATAGCAAATAGTACGGAGTCTTTCCAAATGATCTGAAACCTCCTGAGTGTGGTGGGTAGTGAGAGGGAGATTGAGCAAACAGGACTGTTGAAGTCTGTGCAACCAGCCCAGAGTTTTATGAAGCGGGTTAGTATTTGAGGTGTCTTTCTTTGGCAATTCGGAACAGCAATAACTCCCAAAAGATAATTCTTTTCAGAAATCCAATCTTGTCAAAATCCCCAACTTGGCTGCAGGGAGGTGGAGACCTGCTTGACTGCATTTATTGCTACCCCAAAACCTGACAGTTCTCATCGCTGCACGATTTGGTGACAGAGAAAACCGACAGCACCCTTAGGAGCAGTGGTGCAGGAGCAGTCACGCTTGTTCCTTGGGTGGGGGGAGCTGGAGGCACGTGGGGTGCTCAGAGGTGGAAGGTGTCAAGGCCTGGAAACGCTGTGAGTGTGACTGTCATGCCTTGGGGGTGTCAGGCAGTGGCATGGGTCTCACTGCAGCAGTGGTGTGGTGTCCTCTCTCACTTCACGTGTGGCACAAAGCCACTGGGCGTATTTGCAGATGGAGCTGTGTAGGAGAGGTCTAGCCAGGCCTCCCTGGTGTTTGGATGGCTCCTGAAGCGTTCAAGGGAGTCAAGTGGGCTCAGCCCTGAGTGTGGGGACAACGGAGTTTCTGGTTCTGTGCCATGGGCACGAGCAGCTCCTGAAACATGCCAGCTGAGGGAAAGGCAAGGGCAGTCCAGTCTCATGCTTCAGAAGGTGAAGCATTTCTGGGAATTGAGGAATGCTCCATTTCTACACAGATAAGTATTTAGTAAGCTGGTTGAGATAGTTTTATGGTTTTGGTGGTATGGGGTTTTATAAGGAAAAAAAAAATCAGATATTGGCCTCTGCTTCCATTTCAAATATTTTAATGATATGAAGAATCATTGTTGTTATATCAGCAGTGTAATGGATACATCCAAGGAGCAGTAAGGAGAAAGATGATAGTTTAATCCTCAGTATAGGAGTAAGGTAACATGTAATTTCCAGTCCTATTCTCATATCTGAGACCAGTCAGTAAATGAAAAAGCCGTTGGAAGCTGCATTACTTAACTGCGCTGCAATTTCAGTGGCATTCTCATCAGCATGTCAAAAGCAAGTAACTATTCACTGTGCCAACTAAGGCAACTAGAAGGACTTACTTACACCACCTTAAACTCTGCTGAAAGGTGTTCTGTGCAGCATCCCTTGGGACAACCCTGGCCCCAGTGAAGCCTGAGTGAGAACTCTCATTGACTGGAGCAGAACCATGCTTTCACCTGCTGAGTGTGTCAGATGTGAGAAATGTGCTGTCCCTGGAGGGTACTTTTCTGCCTGTCTGCCGGCAGTTTCCATCTAAACTTAATTTTGGAACCAATACAATGGCTCGTTCTGTGTTTACTCTGTGTTTCATACACCTCCTCAGTCCTGGTCAGTTGGTTATTACAGAGAGGGAGCGCAATGTCACCTTTCAAACTCCCTGAGACTAAACTGGGGCAGCTGAAAAATCCCGCGGGGGAAAATGGAGTACCGTGGGTTATCCGCTGAGCCTGTGGGAAGGGCTGAGAGCATGGAATGAGTTGGCCCTTTGTGGGTGAGTCCTCCCCCTCCCAGTGGGCCGTGGGGAGGAGTGGCAGCTCTGGGGAGAGCAGAGGCAGCCCTGCTGGCAGGGCTCTGGCACGAGAGTGGCAGCCAGGGTGAAACGCGTGGTCCTTGGCCCTGCAGTAGCCTGCAGTCACCGCGGGAAATTGGCTCCGGAATATGGATGAGGTGATTTTATGATTACACACAAATTGTTTAGTGGTGACACGAACCCCTTGATGAGATGATCCTACGACGAGATACCCTGTAAAGCAATTAACTTCTCAGCAGATGTGTTTCTGGAGGGGGGGGAAGGACCTGGTTAATAGAAAGGTTGCTTGTGGATGGCTTGATTTTAAATTTATCTTTTGCAGGAGTGCAGAAAGGAGTCGGAATCAAAAGCCTGATTCTTCTTGCAATTGCACCTGTCTTATTTTACTGGGCAAATCAACTTTGGGGTGGAGAGGAGGATGAGACAGCAAAGACAAAGGCTGCATATATTTTTGTGAAGAATATATGTTTGGAAGCTGTAAGCTCGCCGTGCTTCAGGTTCTGCTGTAACTGCCAGCTGTGAAGACCTGTGTGCTACAGGGACAAGGATTGGCACATTCCTGTTTAGAGCAGGCAGATGTAATAAAAGCAGAATTTCAGCACTGCCAGTTCTCACTCAACGAATGCCTTGTGACAAACCCCAAAAGCAATCTTATGGTTTTTTTTTTTTAGTTTTTTTTTCCCATGACAAAATGGAGATGATATAAGCCATGTAACCATGGCTTTACCTCTTTGGTCTGTTAGAATTTTATTTTGGGGTTAATTTTGCTGCAAGACCTTAAGTACCAGTGCTTCTTTGTGCCATTACTCTGATGCACACCCTTTTGCTTTCTGATGTAAGATAGGCTTATTTGTTTACTACTTGTTTTGCAGATATTTTAATACAATTTTTAAATCTCATATGTATCTTGCTTTAAGGGCTTCTTGCTTAATTTGTGGGAGAGGAGCTTTTCTTTTTATATCTTGAAAAAAATCCACTGAATTAATTTCTTCCTCTTATTTCTAGAACCTGCTTTTAATTGCTGAGGCTTGGTTTGCTATTTGGCATCAGGGATGTACTCTGAACATTTGGTTCGTCTGAGATGGGCTTTTGGTGCGATAACAAATGAGTGTGCTGTGCTTTTAGCTATCTTGTTAACAGATTGCTTTATTCAGTGTTCTGGTCTAGAACCTGAGGCTTCAAACCTTGCTGAGGTTAAAGGTTGTCTTTTAGTGACCCTGTGAGTTTTAGTATTGTCCTCATTTATAAGCGTGTTTGTCTCTTTGACTGTAGTGGATACTTGTGTGCCTGATGATGCACAGCTATGTGTTTTATGCTCTGAGAGTCAGACAGAGGTAGTTACTCACAAGTGGTAAAAAGATGCCAAAATAAGTTCGGAGAGTCAGCAGTTTGTTTGAAAAGTGGTATTTGATCCATGTAGCTCTCAACCCTATATTGAGATGTTTGAAGATAAGTACCTAAATTCACATTAATCCCTAGGAGATGTGCACACTGATTTTTATAAGAAAAGTAAATGTGTGTGTGTAGATGACATTTTACCTCAGCAGTTCAGAGGAAGAATTCTTTCGACCTAGACACCACCTTAAGCTCTGCTGAATACGGTAAAAGTTATCACCTTCAAACCAGCAACAAGAACATTAATTTTGTGCTTCTGATACCTGTAGGTTATGTACAAGTTTTATGGGCAGTGCCAGGACCAGGAACCACGTGCTATTCAGCGCAGATTTACCAGCTCAAAATGGATTTTTTCCAGACGAAATTTTTAAAACTTTAAAAAAAAAATAGATACATTATTAAATGTATCCCCCTACAGTGGGATAGAGAAGAGTGTCAGAAGGATGAAAGAGGGGAGTGTGGGGAAAGTAAACCGAGAGAGACAATTTAACAGGTAAAGCAAAGCAAAATAAGGAATTAATTCACATCTCCCATCAGCTGGCAGGTGTTCAGGTGTTTACTGGAAAAAACAAGGCTTTGTCTCACAGAGTGGTTATTTGGGAAGACAAATGCCCTAACTCCAAACGACCCCATCCCCTTTCTCCTTTCACCCAGCTTGCATTGCTGAGTGTGATGTCATGTGGAATGGGATATTCCTTGGGTCAGGTGGGCTCTGCTGTCCTGGCTCTGTCCCCTCCCAGCTCCTGGTGTTACCCCAGCCCACTCACTGGTGGGGCAGAAAAGGCCTTGACACTGTGTAAGCCCTGCTCAGCATTAGCTAAAACACAGGTTTGTTATCCACACTGTTTTGGTCACAAATCCAAAATATAGCCCCATACCAGCTGCTGTGAAGAAAATTAACTCTGTCCTAGCCAAAAGCAGTACAGTTGCCAAAGCTGAGCAATGCAGTAACCATCTGGGTATCAAACTAGCTGTCTTGATATTAAAGGTCCCACTCTGGATCCATCACAGGTAAGACACAGTTGACCTCATAGTTTGCCATAATTCTTTTTCCTTGCAACTCTTGAAAAATCCTAAGCAAATGGCCAGATTTCTGTTTCTGGTTAAGAGTCTGACTCAACCTATTTTCTAGGGGTTTTTTTTGCGCTTTCAGAAGTGCTTTTTTTAATGAAGATGGGTAAACACTGCAGCCTTGTAGACAGGCTGTTAGCCTAGGGCTTAGACACTCTTAAGACTGTTATTGTCAGGAACCATTTCTATCTGTTTTGTCATTTGCAGAGTAAAGGTTGTAATATTGACCTTGTGTGTAAAGTTTTGGAATCTACCTCAGGATCTCCAGCTGAAAGACACTACACAGGCACGGTACTCTGAGGAAGAAGGATTTCTGCCCTTCATGTGGCTGCTGTTGTGTCATTCAGTGGGTCCTGTCCTCTGCTTTGAATCGATAACAATGATTGGTTTTAGTTTAGTGCTTAAGAAGCACTGCTAAAATTCATGGATAACTTTGTAGGGAACTGAAAAGCCTACTGTGTTTTGTAAGGAAAGCCCCACACAGGCAGATGATATCTCTGTGAATTTACCTGTATTCGATTTATATCTGGAGAGTAAACCCTCAAACCTGACAGTGAAATGTGCTCTTCTAGCCATCTTTACTTGCATTTGTTTAATTTCCTCCTGTGTGTTATAGGGTCTTTAAAGTTAGTTTGAATTTCTCTTGAATGAAAAAAAGAGATTTTTTTTTTCAGACAGTTATATTTAGATAATTTTTTATTTTTACATTTTTATTTTTAAATTTAAATTTGTAGTTGAATTAATTAAAGTGAAAATTAGAGTACATTAACTTTATCTCTGTGTTTATACAGGAAAATCATGGAATCATTTGGCTGACAGAGTTTGAAGAGAACTGAGCATGCACTCTTGAGTCTTTTACCTAACATCTGCTATTACTGGACACCTCCTATTTCTTTTTTCTCCCAGAGCTGAACAATAACTTTTGATTAAATAGTTGGCAGTTACTATGTATATTCAAAGTTTAATAAGAAAAGGTTTCCCTCAAACCCCAAGATTTTAATCTAAATTGCTTTCCTCTGTTAAGTGATTGTGAACTCCTATGCTATGACAGAGGAGATAGCACAAAAAAAAATCAAAATTTCCCTCAGGAAATTTATTTTTATGAAACAAAACACTGGAAACTGAATGAATAATTCAGTTAAAGTTGCTCCAGAACTGAATGCATGTCAAATAATGCATCCTATCTGTAAATACTATCAAGAAAATCCAATCACATTGGTATTGACACATTTTCATAGGGAAGCATATAGAAAATGGATTGAAAGAGAAATATGCAAAGATATCCTAATATTTATTTTTAAAATCAGTTCTTAATCTTTCTGGAAGAATAGATATAAAGACAAATGCCAATATTGTATCCTAAGGCTCAGGACTGATATAATCAGTTCCTTTATGGAGCTGGGATTCAGAAAACATGTTGGACAAACTCTTTGAAGCAGCTGGTTATTTTTATGCAGTGGGCTGTGCTAGGAGGCCCCTCATTGGAAATTTTAGGTTCACTGATTTTTTGAAGGTTCACCTGGAGATTAGCAGTGGTCAAAGGTGGTCAACACCTCTGCAAATTAGATTAGGAGAAAGACTGATGCAAAACATGGGGGAACATCTTTGTCTCCTCTGATTTTTCTGTTTCAGACGTTGACAGTGCTATTTCAAAGACTGCCATGAACAGAACTTCTCCGTACCCTTCAGTGTATTTAAAGGATCTGAAGATCCAGATGGATGTGTACAGGGTAATGAATGGTTGCAAGAGCGATAGTTTTGAGGATCAGGCTTTGAATTGCAAAAATCTGTTTTGATGATTCACCCTGGTGTCAGGAAGGGCTCCTGTGCAGCTGTTGGAGGGGCCTTCAGAGAGTGATTCATTTACTGTAAGATGAATCACACCCTAGAAACACTTAGGTCTCCTCATTAAATGAGTCTAGAGAACTAGCTCCGCTGCAGGTATAAACTTTTGAGACATTTAAAACTAGGTGTGATGAACTCAACACCTGTTCTCTCCGTGGAACTTTATAGCTTCAGCAGAGCACCTCTGACAGCCATACCAGGTAAAAAAAAAAAAGCCTGTTCTTGCCTTAGCAGAGACCAGGTGAGCTGTGGGCACCCTGCCTGACTCCCTGCACACACCACACTCACACAGTCAGACCAGGTTTCCCCACCAGACTGACCCCAGGTTTCCCACAGCAGAGTCACACAAGTCCAGATCCTTCAAATACTTCAGTCTTGGTGCAATAACTAAACAGCAAAACAGCAGCTCAAGCCGGGCACCTTCGAGGAGGAACCCCAAGCAAAGGAAGCCCTGGGCTTTTATACTTTCACAAGTCTAAAACTCTCTGGTTCAAGCCTGATGGATGTAGTTTGGGGCTGTGTGTGTGTTCACAGATTTCACAGAATATTCTGAGTTGGAAAGGACCCACAGGAATCATCGAGTCCAGCTCTTAAATGATTGGCCCGTCCGGGGGTCAAACCCACAACCTTGCTGTTATTAGCACCGTGCCTTAATCAAGTGAGCTGATCTTGGGGTTTTCCTATCTAGCTTGCAAAATCGAGAAGGCATGTTCCTATTTTACTAACCCATTCATATTTTAGACCTGAAAGAATTTGCAAATGTCATGATTTGGTGTGCTGCTTTGTAGTGACTGTAGAATTGCAGTCTGTTTTGTTGTTCAGAATTTTAGGCAGTTGCACCTCCTGGTTGGTCTGTGTTGCCTGATGAATTCTAATGTGAGCAGACATAAAGTTTATTTTCATGTTCTGCTAAATATTTCAGTAATTTTGCAAATGCTTCTGGCATGGCCAATATTGTCTGTATGAAATAGAGCTGCATCTCCACAGAAGTGGAAATACTCTCCTGGTGTTAACTTCTGGTTTGAAAAGTTATGTGTAAGAAGTCATCTTCACTGCAAGAGACAATTCCATGTCACGCTTTTTCCAGAGGGAGTGTGACACACTGTGTAAGGCAGCTAAGCCCCAGTCATACCTGGGCTAATGACTCAGATCTTGGGCAAAGACTCTGTCTTTGTGATCTTGGTTAATCAGTCTTTCTGGGTTTCAGTTTGCACATGTGTAAAATGAAGATATTTCCCTATTTTACCATCATGTATTTTATACATATACATTAAACTGTTGTATATTTACACATTATAAAGGTGCTAAAAATAATTTATATTGAGTATGTGAAAGGGAACTGTCTCCTTGTCCAACAGAGCTTGATTTCTGGAGAACTTGTCCTTCTATGCAGAGAAAGATGTGTGTATGTGTATTAGCATGCAAATATTTTAGATGTGCCTCCTTTCAGGAATCCACTGATTATTGTATAGATTTTCTGTTTTCTGCATGTTGTCTTCGTTATGGCAGAGATGCCTGTTTGGAGCGAGTCCCTGAGAAAGGTGTTCCTGAGGATTGCATGAGAATACTTCATAAAGTGTGCAGATAGGTTAGAGACCTGGATAAAAACCACAAGAATATGATGGGGATTGTCTACCAACGGATGTTTTCCTTACTACATTTGGCTATAAGGATGAGAGGAATGTATTCTGAGCATGAACATTTCAAAGCAGTAGGGTTGGTTCACTGTTTTTACTCCAGTTTTATGGTTTAGCTTCTTTTGAAATATGTCTGCATAAAGTAGGGGCAAATCAAGCTTTCTCTTGGGAAGTGAATGCAGTAATCATAAATCTGAAAATCTGAAGTATGTAGTAGAGCTTCCATTAACCTGGAGAAACTGGGTCTCCTCACGTTGAAGGGACTGTTCAGTCTGCAGTAGTTTTAGTGACCACAGTTCCCTGGAGTCCTGTTTCTGAGCGTTCCTTTTCTTGTGAAGTGTACTGCGCGTTTCTCTGTGTCGGTATCAAAGCCAAATATATCGAAAACTGTTCTCCAAGGAGCTCTAGACCAGCCCTTCATAAACTGGAAGTGTATATAATTTAGCCATTCATATGCCAAATACAAAGTACTGGTCAAGTGGGTGTAAAGCCATAGAGGGTGACACACCTCAGCCCAGAAAGCCAAGCAAGGGAAAGTGAGTGTGATGTGGAAGCTTAATGTAGCTGTAAAAAAAGAGGATTATTCTGTTTCTATTCAGCAAAAAACCCCCAAAATTTCAGCCTGAAAACTACGTTCCTTCAAAAGAAAACCAATACAGGAAGGGAAGCAGAGCAGGAGATGGGTCCAGTTCCTGGCTCTGCTCTAGTTGTGCCTCAGTCAACTCTGTTAGCTATCAGCTGCTGTTGTGTGTAGCTGGTGAAGCCTTGTTTGCTGAGGTTTGAAAAAGTTGTAGTTGTAGTTTTATTTTGTTTAGCTGTTTTACAGCTCTTTAGCAGCTTCCAGTCTGACTGGAATTTTAATTCTTTTTCATTGAAGAAACAGTATATGGTGAACCATGTTCCTTGTGAGTTTTTGTTTCTTTGTTTTCTTTGGGTTTGATTTGTATTTTTTTTTGGCTGATGTGCTTTTTTGACCTTTGCATTTCCCAGAAGTATAGAGGGGCTTATAGGATTAGCAATAAACTGTGTGTATGATTGCTGGGGCTTTTTATTTGCTGGTGTTTAAGAGTGTACAGTAATAAAGTAAGTTCACATTGTTTGCAAACCAAATAGTGGCAACCAAAACATCTTTTGATGTAGGAAGATAATCAAGGACTGATCTACATCTCATATCTTCTCTTGAATCCTAAGCCTGTTACTCCAGGGGCAGATCTTATGAGAAGAAAACAAACCAATCTTTCAGACATAGGTGGAATAAGGCACAAACCAAGCTTTAATTAATCCTTTAATTAAAGGTAAATACCTACTTCAGAAATGTAATTCAAATTGGAGTAGAACAGTAGAGGAATATGGGGAATCCTGAGCTTTTGTGTCCTATGAATGGCACTTTCTTAAGAACCTCTGGAAAGAAGGTTGTTATAACCCTTTCCATATAGGTTGAAAGACTGTTAAATATTCAGAAAAGACAAGATAAGCCACTTCAGCCTGCCTTTGATTTGTCTTCCTTATTTTCTATTGTTGAGCTGTCATATAACAATGTCAGTTAGGTTTGGATTCTTTTTTTTTAATATGCAATTGCGCACAGATATTGTAGTTTCTTCATCAACTTCAGCTAGGTCAGGTGAATAAAAATCAAATATTCTTCAACAGATAGTGTTGTTGAACCTGGTCAGCATTGGGGTTTTATCTGTTAGCAGAAATGGAGTTCTTTCATGAATATTGACTAATCTTTAGGAGACGAGAAATTTCCCATTCCATTATTAACCAAAATCATGAATAAATATGTGTTATATATACAAAGATAAATTCCTAATATGATAGTGCAGTTCAGTGCACATGCTCTCAAGGAGTTCTTGGTTCCTCATTCAGAATTTTGCAGCAGTTTTGCATTTGAGTAGATTTTGCATGAGGTATGGCACAAGGGATCTACTTACACTTTAAAATATTGATAGATATGGCACATGAAAAATTCCTACAATAAACTCGAGCAATAAAATTATGAGTATTAGAAGAAGTCTTCTGAGTCCTGTATTTGCATTCTGAAGCTGTAAATTTCATGTAATCATTTTGTTCTTAGGTTTCAGATTTTCCTTGCTTTTTCCCTTAAAATAGTAAGTTTGCCTTTAGTTTTATAGATTGCTTCCATTTGTTTTTTTTTTTGCTTTTCTTGATAAGCAAAAGTGGATGGAATATATGACTCTTTGTACTTTGACATAAAGAACTTGATCAACCTTTCTAGAAGTTCTTTAATACTGGGCCTCTGCAAATACATGAATTTTCCAATAACGTGGTGTGGTGGGTTTGACCCTGGCTGGACACCAAGTGCCCATCGAAGCTGCTCCATCACTCCCCTCCTCAACTGGACAGGGGAGAAAAGAATGTAAAGAAAGGCTCGTGGATGGAGATAAGGGCAGGGAGAGATCACTCACCACTTACAGTCACAGGCAAAAAAGACTTGACTTGGGGAAATTAGTTTAATTTCTTACCAATTAAATTAGAGTAGACTAATGAAAAATAAAATGCCTACCATTCACCCCTCCCTTCGTCCTGTGCTTGTCTTCATTCCTGATTTTTCTCTGCCTCCTCCACTCAAACGACACAGGGGGATGGGGAATGGGCCTGCAGGGGCACAGCTGTCTCCCCAAGGTCTTTACCACAGGCAGCTCCTCCTTCCCTTTCTTCTGCACTGTCCTGGGCGTCTCACGTGTTCCCACTCCTCTCTCTCTGGATGCAACTGCTCTGGTGCAGTAACTTTTCCTCCCTCTCAAATATGTAATCCCAGCCATTCCTGATGGGCTCAGCCTTGGCCAGTGGCAGGTCCATCCTGGAGCCAGCTGACTTTGACTCTGTTGGAGATGGGGAAAGCCTCTGGCAGCTTCTCACAGAACAAATCCTTGCAGTGCAAACCCAATACCCGTGGCAACTCAACAGTGTGAAAGATGAATAATTACACTTGGTGAACCTGTGCTGGAAACCCTCGGAGTGGAATTGGGAAGATAACTGTGCAATGAGTTGGGGTGATTGTGTTTTAATTCGGTGTTTTGTTTTTTTCATGTTGGTTTTGAAGCCGTAGCTTTAAAGGAGAAAGAAAAATAATTTCACCACAGATAATTTCACCTCTTTAAGCTGAAGGTCTTGATAGGTTCAGAGTCTTTTCTGTTGGCTGTTGCACTGGTGTGATGACACAGCAATACGTACTCACTGCGAGCTGGATAGTAATGGAAACAGGTTTCATCATGCTCTCAGTAATCCTGATTAAGCATGCTGGCTTTGTTGTGGAGCAGTAAGTGCATGGCTTCCTCCACCGTGACATGGCAATATGAGAATCCAAGGTCAGCAACTCCGGCCTTGAATTTTTCATGTGCCGAAGCGATGATATCATTGCAGTGGTCTGTGTTCCTGGAAGAGTTGTTATGGAAACTTCATTATGGCTTGCCTAAAAATAAACAAACAAATAAACCCCCAAGCAAAACCTTTTTTTTTTTTTTCAGACTCCAAATACTTCGTTAATTTAAAAATTCCGTCCTACGACGGTTTTTCGGGAATTAATTTCAGGAGTTTGGTGTGCAGATTGCTGCAGTCACATGCAAGTTTATGGAGTACATGAAGGCTGCTTATGGAGCATCCTGTGCCAGCCCTGTGCTGGTGACAGACACCAGCTGGATGGGCAGTGGTGGCACCACACGTGAGTGCCCAGGCCTGAGTGAATTTAATCATGAGGGGAGAAAGGTCCATTGCAGGGATGCATAACACAAATGTAGAGGAAAAAGAAGTCGTGGGGGTAGTGTGGAATAAAGTTTCGTTTGTGAAGTCCTTTCAGAATTCTAACCAGGCTGAAAGTCCCAAAGGGTTGTTGGATCTGGCTGGATCTTCTGTATGATTGTATGTTTTCTCCAGGGCAGGTAGCTGAGATTTACTAGGATGGTCCTATTTTATTATTTTCCCTACTGTGGTGGGCTCTTTTTTTTTAATTTTGCTTTCAAAGTTATAATATACCTTCTTCATCACTATCAATGATAAATATTGTGTTTAATGAAATGCTGGGGTTTTTTTTTGTTCTACTTTCCATCTTTTATTGTTAACTGATGCTGAGGGTTTTCAGAGGAAAAAGCAAATTCAATGGCAAAATTCAAAATAATGGCAATGTGTTCCCTCTACAGGATTTATGAACGTGTCATTGATCCCCCAGAAACGAATTTGACACCTGAAAGCAGTTTATGGCTCGGACAGAGAAACAGGAAACATGGTTTCTTTAAGGTAAGCAGTTATGAAATGACATGTGAAGAAGAAAAGTAATAGTCAACAAGACACTTCCGATTAGTTATCTTACACTCATGAAATTTGAACTGTAGAAACAGTGCACAGTTGGTAAACAGCTTGTTGACAAAGTAAAAGTTTCTGATATTTATTCCAGTTTTGGATTAGAAGCCACAGCACAAGTGTTAATGTGTGAAGGGAGTCTACAGTGCAGCAAAAGGCCAATCTGCCTATCCTCAATCTGGGCGTGGATTTGTTGCCAAGGTGATTTACCACCCACTCGATTTCCCTTTGAAGCTGTCAGTTCCTAAGACAATTTTACAAGTTTCCTTTTTCTGACCACCTCTCCTCAAAGTCCCCAGATTTTAACAAGCTAGGACAATTATTTTATGCTAAAATTATTTCAGCATAGCAACGAACAACTTTAATTGTAAGGCAGAGGTAAAAGCTAACTTTTAAGTTAAAAGATGGTCTGAGAGTTGCTCTGAACCTGGAGTACATTTCATCCTCCAGCAGCTGAGCTGTCACTGGGAAGTGGAATTGATAGTATTATTTTATTCTACAGCTGTTGGTTTTTTACCTCAGCTGCTTCCCACTATTCCACAGATGGTAAACATATGTTTATAGCTACATGGGGAAAGGAAGAAGTTATATTTGAGTCGCCTGTCTGAAATTCCTATTTTATGCAGGCAGTCAGAGCCTCAGAACTCTGGGATATTATATGTTTGTAAATGAATATTTCTACGTGTTAACACTTTGGAAACAGCAGGGTAGCTAATGATATGCTAATGACCTGACAATTTTTATTGATCATAATGAAAGCCGACAAGTGCCTTACTTTGCTTTATGCATGCCTGAATATTTTACCAACTTTCTTCGGGGCAGAAATATAATTGGTTGTGTTTTTTTTAACCCTGTTTGCCAGTTTCAAGAGTCTTACTTTTTTTTTTTTTACTTTACTCATTGCAAAAACTTGGGATTTTGCCAGTTTATAAAGAGTACACGTCTCTTTCCATATATTTACATGCTCAGCAGGACCTCCCTTTCTTTTTCAGAGCAATTTGTTTCACTGTTTTTAGCATATAAAAAAAATAGATATATTTTCCTTAATGTGTAAACAGAGATCTGCAGGGAAATAAGAGCGTTAAAAAAGAATTAGCATTTTTGTGTGTGTGCTGGAACCATGAAACTGTAAGAAAAAGCACTGGACACTGTTTTGAGTCTGATCTTTGACATTGCGAAAGTTTTCTTTCTGTCTTTAAATGATAGTTAATTTATTGTTGCTTCTCTCCATGAATGAGTAGCATTAAAGCACGTTTTGGCCATAATCTCATGCCTGTATTAGATTGTAATTCTTCAGTATATCAGAAGAGGCAGGAGGGATATGATATTCCTAAGTCACTGTGACCAGCTGCTGCAGTTTTTCATATTTATGCTTCTGTTCCACATCCTTATTTACAGTGATTATTCCACAAGTAGTCCTGCTGTGCCTGTGGCCTTGCTGGGGACTGAGGTGCTCAATGGTGTAATCAAGGGAATTGAAGTCTCACCCCTTGCTATGGGTGTCTCTTACTGGTTGTAACTTATCTACGACCAAGCACTCGGGAGTTCAGACAAGACAGTGTGGTTGTAGCACAGCCATGGTGGATGTGGAGCAGACTTAAGATAGCAGTGTCTGTTTGCTTTGAAGGCAACCTCATGAATTACTTCCATGGAAAGCTACATGCTGACCCTTTGGGTTTGTTTGTGTGGCTCTGGCCGGGACAGGGTTAATTTTTGCAGGACAGTGTCCCAAACACAAGATTTGTTTTCGGGCTAGAGAATACTGTTACAACCAGATTAGGAAACCCAAGTAAATTCAACTGAAAGGAAAAGGCTGTTGCCACACATTCAGGGAACTCTCTCTCTGGGATGGATCTGGTTGCTGTCAGAATCAGCATTATCTGCAAAATTTCATTTTATTGCTGGGGAGAACCCTTCTCCCTAGGGGTGCCTCCACAGAGCTACTGCAGAAATGAGCTTATTAATGCATTGCTGACAAGGTGATTCATGTAGAAAGACAGTAATTTTCATAACTGCTAGAGCAGGCTCTATTGATCCTGCATATTGTGGCTGGAGATTGTATAGTATGTGCTTGAGAAGCATATTGGTATTTTTACTGCACCCCATCATATGTATATCTCATATATATATATGTATAATCTCATATGAATCTATAATAATTTTGGACTCAGAGTTGTATGGACTAAGGTGCAGACTAAATACTGTGCCCAGGGCAGCTGCACAGTGCTGATTGAGTGGAAATCTGGTGGTGTTTGACATGGCTTTGCTTTGGCATTTCTGCTGGTGTTATGTAGAGAGCCTCTCCCCAGCCCTGGCCGATGCAAGTGGCACAGCTGTGTGGCTCCCATTATCTCTGCGGGAGAAGGAGGTTTTAAAGAGGGTGAAAGGCAGTGGGGGGAAATGAAAATGCAGAAGTGGAGAGCTCATGGAATATACGAGCCTTTTCACAGAATGTGAGAGGAGGGTTCTGTTTAGTAGAGGCACGAGAGGGGCAATAATCTGGGCTGTTGTATTACATTCTCATGGGATGGGCTTGATACTTAGTGCTGCAGACCTGAATTTCATCCTGTAGCTGGTAATCTGCCTGCACAGATGAAGGCTCTTTGTGCTAGCAAGCCCTGATGCTGAACTGAAGCTTTGATTGTCATTAACCAAATGTTTTTAATAATATAAAGGTGATGACTGTTTGGGAGGGAAAAACTAGAAAGATTTTGGCTGCTGACATCTCCCTGTCAAGGACAAATCCAACCTCTCAGTAACCTAAACTTAATGCTCATGCAGGAATGATCTGAGTTTGTTTGTGTTTGTTACAATAATTATGGCTGTAATAAGTGTAATAAGCCTATAATGAAGTCTTTCTATTAAAAAAATTCATCAGCAAAATTTCTGCCATTTGAAAGTTCCCTTCTATACTTGATCATATTAATTCTGTTTCACATGGTTGTAGACTTTTAAAAGGCATCTCTGTTACTGAACTGAAGTTCATATTCATATGTTTTTCTATGGTAATATGCTTTTATGTGGCCAGAAATTGAGACACATAAAGTAGTTGTGTTTCCTCTTCAGGCTGTATTTAAATGCAAATCTATCCAAAAGACAATTGAGCAGTGTGACTGTCATGCAACAAACATATTTGAAGCTGAAGATGCACTTCAAAAAAAGAAAAAAAGGCTGAAGAAAATACCTTCTCACTTCTCTCTGGATGGTGCCTTGTTAGCTGGGTGATATGGTCTGGTGAAACTTTATAATCTCATTTTCTCTTGGTTGAGCTTTTCACTGGAGAGGCTTAAGAGTTGAAATATATTTTATGCCTCACCTTCTAATTTCTCACTGATGACTGCTGACAGAAAGTATGGAAAATGGCTTTCAGGATGTTACATTTCCAGTGACAGTATTACTTCTCATTGCTTATGGTTTCATTATTCTCATAGATGAAAAGGTTACTTAAGCAAGAAAGACAGTGTGATCTGATTATCTCTACTAATATTTTCAGTTAATATTTGATCATGAAACTAAGCAGAAACAAAGCTTGCTGATTACCTTCTTGCTCTTTTAACAGATGACCGTATAAATGTTAAATCATGTTACTTGCTGTACTTGCCAGGCTTCAAGAGCTATCTGAGGCCTTTAGTTTATTTATGGGTGGACTTCAAGGGCCTGTGAGCGAGCGACTATGTCCTTGGTCTGCAAAACTCGCTCCTTGGCAATTTAACTGAAAATTAAAACATAGTCTTTCAAATCAGTAATTTATTTAGATCGTAACTGCTGACACGATAAATTTCTTTTCAGATTAAAGAAACTCTTCTGTGTCTGGGAGGAGATAGAGCAGTGTCACAACATCTGATTAACAGGTTGGGGAAGTGCAACTATCAGCACTAGAGGTCCCTTGTTTTCCCTTTCTCCTCTCTCTTAGTGACATGACATTATTAAAGCTAGTGGATCTTGTGAAGTAAGTAAGTTAAAGATGTAGGAAAAGCTTTGTCCTTGCCTGAAGAGAGCAAACACAACCTTCAGCATTTTCTGGCCTATTTGGAGTATCTCTTCAGTGCCCAAGTGTGCAGGGACAGTGGGCAATCTGCCCACTTCCATCGGGGGTATCCGTGCAGGTCAGGGACAACAGAGGATGCAGCCAGCACTGGGCCTTTTGGTCCTGCCTCTCTCCTGTCCTGCCCAGTTTGGTTTAAGAGCCTCCTACAACCTGCACTGACTGGCTCTGACCCTCTGCCAGTCCTGTGCAGGGCATCTTTCTATCTGTCAGGGCTAGAGAGAGGATTTAATTCGGACTGATGGAACGATTACATGAACTGCCTGTTGAGATACAGGGCTGGTAGGCTAAATGAAACCAAACAGTGGGAGTGTAAACTATTACTTACATCTGGCACTCTACACTTGTCTTCTCACAGTCTTTGATTTCACAGTCTTATTTGGCTAAATCACCAAAGAGTTTTACTCTGGGATTTCTTTTTTTTTTTTTTTTTTTTTTGTCTTTTCAAAAAGTGTGTCATCGGCTCGAGCAATGGTTATTATTTCACTGCTTTTTTCACCAGTCTCACTCCATTTTAAGACATTTAAGCAGCTTATATTTGGCGATTACAAAAGGCAAAGCCGCATTATTTCTGCGTTCTATGAAAATGAAAATCCCAACACACTGATAGGAGGGGTTGTCACACTTTGTCCATCTTCAGTTATTTTCCTCACAGGAAGAGCGAGCTGGTAATTTTTTCGTATCCGCTGAAGAAATCACTTGTGAAACAGCTTCCATTTAAATTTAGATGGAAATTGAGATTTAAATCAATGTTTGTAGTCTGTATTACCAGTTTTCTCTTCTTTTACAAAGGGTGTTATTCAAGATGTGAAAGTCATCTTTATACCTAACGGATATATAACACAGTGTCCTAATCTGAATCGCAGTAAGTAGCAATTTCTTTGTTTCCCCTATCTTAGATTTTTCATACAGATTGTTTTCTTGTTTTAAAAATAATATTTTCGGGCATGTCATTTTTTTTTTTGCATGTGCCCACTTCCAGAAGGCAGAACTTCTGTGTAAACAGATTGCATTTTATGTTCAGATAAATCAAATATGATAGGCTGTTGGTTATTTACGGGTTATTGTGTCTTTCCTTCTCTTCCTTGCTGTTTCTTTTTACTCTTCCTCTCTTGAGCATGCCCGACCTGCAGTGATTTCCTAAGTCTGGTGCAAGGAATCATGGATTTGCAAGAACTCCTGGCAAAAATGACTGCAAAAGTAGGTACCTAAGCTTTTTTTTTTTTTTTGTTAGTTGCCCATTTCCTTCTGTGCCAAGATGAAAGTATTTGTTCCTTATGCAACTATTCTACATTTTCATGGTAGAGCCATTTTTTTTCTCCGTGTCTGTAGTAGACTTACAGATATAGACCCATGGATGTCCCTTAAGCTTAACAGAGTTTCTGTTGTCCACTTTATTATTTGTAAGATACCCACAAAAAAATGCCCAAATGTCTGCTTTTTTTTTGGTAAGAAGCCCTAGCCTGATTTCCCTTTTCATGCTGAGGGATAAATGCAGAAACAAACCAGTGAAATCCCTCAGTAATTTCCTTACCACCTGATGCTGTCAGAAGGGATGTGTTTGCCTGTGGGGAAGGTCCTGTGAAGTCTTCAGGACTGGTATAGTGTCCTTCCTGGGAGGTGAAACGAGACCCCAAAATGAACACACCTGTGAACCTGCTGGCTGTGCTGATCTTGACATCACCCTTGATCAATGGTTTTTATCAGTGTAAAAGCTAATCCAGCTCCAGGTGGTGTGGTGTGTGCTTAGGTTTGGGGAATTTTGCCACTCTCCCCCTTTTTTTTTTCCTTTTCTTTCTTATTTTTTGCCCCCTGGCTTGGATTGTGAATAAGATGAACAGGGACCTATAATGCTGGGGGATTTTTTTTGTTTGCTTGTTTTGGATTTTGAAGTCTTTCTTTAGGCTCTGCTCCTACAGTACACAGTCAACCCCTGTGTGAGCCAAGGACCTTCAGCTAAGGCTGTGCTGAAGTGTTGGGGCAGGTAACTGTGTTTTAGAGATGATTGAATCCCTGATGTGTGTTAAAGGACAATCTGAACACTTTTGGAGGTTGATGTTGGTGAACCATCTGGTTTGCAGTAAAGGACAATTAATTGTCTCTTCTGAAACAGCATATATGTGTTAATTACTTACAGATTTAAGTGAAAATTCAACCAACCTGTGGATGCATTTAATCTCAGTGTAGTTACTGAACAGGCATTTCAAAAATAGGGTTTGCATAGTAGTGGTGCTTGTGTAAAAACATTATACTTTTTACTGTGCTGCCTTTAAGGGTTCTGTCCCTTCCCAACAGGAAAGGGGAAACTGTTTTTTAGAGAGTGTGAGCATTATCCCGACAATCCACTTACTCAGCTGACATGCTTTGGACAGGCTGGCTCCAAATGCAAAATGTGAAGCTTTTAGTTCAGTTTTCTGCTTGCACTGTGAAAGAGAGGCAATTATTTTGAGCCCTGCTGGTGGTATGAGCAAGTTCCAATTATGCACTGTACTGAGTAACTTGCTTCCTCTGATGTTAATTATATTTTTGCTTGCTAGTGCTTTATGAGGGAAAGCAAATAACACAGTATTTGTACTGCAAAGACTCTGTGCTTTCATAAAGTGGTAATCCTTCATTGCAAGTTCCTTTTCTGTTGTAGCAGTCCACTGACTGTCTCGTTGCAGTTGTTACAGAAATACTGTTGCCCAGGGAAAAATGCATGCAGCAGGAGAGGAGGTTCATTTGGTAGCCAAATGCAAGTTAAAAATTGAGGGTCTGGAGGGAAGCATTACTGTTGGTGCATTAGGCCTTTTTAAGTCCTAGCCACAATAGCCACAAGTGGTGCTAATGCAGATACAAGTATATTGTATGGGATGGTGTCTGTCGAGGCCAAGAGCAAGGCTTTGAAGGGCTGTGAGCTGCCTGCAGAGATCCTGTTTAGCAGGGCAGGTGGTCAGAGAATGGCTTGCTAATGTGCACGAGCAAGGATCCCTAGCTCCTGCTCCTGCAGCAGGAGATGCAGAGCGTGAACAATAAGACGTTTGGAAACAGTGGTTTGATGTCTGGCTGTTGCTTTTAGGTTCCCCTTTATTTATTTATTGTCTGTAGCAGGTTGTCACAGAGTCCTGTGTACAGGAGCATGTTACAGGTCACAGTCAAAATCTCACCACACTTTTGTCCTCTTCCTACCTATGTTTTGTGAAGACGTGGCTTTTGAAGCTGAATAAATGCTAGCTTTTAAAACCCATTTTATTTTTGTCATGATTTGAATTAATTCTGAATCTCTCCAGTATATATGTCCGATAGGTCTTATCTTGTGTCCCTTAAACAGAGTCACACCATGTGTCAGAGTATTAGAATCTGGCTTAAATGTTAATTTAAGAAAATGTTAACTTAAGAAAAGGATTGTGCTATATTGCAGCCTTCCTAACTGCCATGCTAGAGTACTGTTGGTTCCTCTTTAAATATAATGGCTAAAATAATCTAGGCAGCTTTAACAATCTGCTGAAATCAGTCTGGGCATCTCCTGCATTTCTTTGAGTGGAATATAATTTCTTTTGGTAAATTATGGGCCCACACTAGGGTGTGGTTTGTATTCAGATGTTACATGAAGACAAAAACTTTCTACTGAGTCTTTGCTTGGTTGAGGTCAGAAAGGTTGAAGCTTGACTTTGATTAAAATCAAGAAAAATCAAGTACTTGAGTTCATTGATGGACTAGTTAATCTCATTTGTTTACATCATGGGAGCACTTTTATGAATCACAAAATTTTCCTTACAAATGTTGATGACTTTTTTTTTTTCTAATATGTATTTATGTTGTTTATTTTGTCAGAAACAACGTTTTCTTTTAACACAGGCCTGTCATCTTTCAGTTATTTGTACGGGCAGGGGAAAAGCCAGGAAAGAATGCACATATTTATTTCTAAGCCTATATTTCTACATTTGTTTACTTTTTTTTTTTTTTAGTATTAGAAAAATGGAAAAGCAATTTTGAATGCTCTTAGGGATTAGAGGTCATGATAGTGGGTACAGGGTTGTTCCTCTCTGGAGGATGTTAAGATGGTCCTTTGTATGAAGGGGAGGTCTGTGTGCTGTGGCTGAGGAGAGGGTGGTTCAAAAAGCCATGTCCTTTGCTGCTGCTGCTACAGGAATAAGCATTGTCCCCATTTGTTATTGCACAGTATCTCATCAGTAAACACAGCAATTTCTAGCTTGCGGTTGCAATACCTGGAAAAGATGCATCAGTTTTAGCTTCTTGATGCACGTTTTAAGTAGTTGGAATTGAGGAGGTAATGGGAACAGCGAGGAGTGTTGAGAGCCACCAGCCCAGAGCTTACTCCAGGAGCATGGCTTCTCCATGGATCACATACTACCCTGAGTTAAAATGCTTTCTTTCCCCTCCAAATATCAGTTGCTGTTATAAGGTTAAAAGTATTGGTGTGGCTGATCTCAGTGATGAGATGGGGAAGTCAGTCTGCCAGTTTTCCTGCTTTTTTACATGTCATCTGGTTGATGAGTGATTAAAAATTTAAAAGAAAAGCAAAATTGTCTTTTTGTACTTTTGTTAGTGCCCAGACATTCCTGAGGGGTTTAGTTGCTGTACAAGAGACTGTTGCATAAATCATAAACTACTGTGAATTAGCATGGGTGGGTCCACCAAAGTCTGAGGAATAGGGTTAGTTTATACCTGCTGATGTCCTGGTTCGGTGTTTGAAAGGTTCTGGGCAAACTTGGCATGGCTAAAAATAACTGTACTGTTTTTTGCTTTTTTTAACTAAGGTCTTTGAATTGCAGAAATCTCATCAAGTTACTTTAATTTATAGTTAAATTATGCAGAAACAAGACTGAGTCAGTTGGAAGACTGTCATTGTGAGAAGACTTGTCAAGTAAATGGATTGATCTATAGAGACAAAGACTCATGGGTTGAAGATGATCACTGCAGGAACTGCACCTGCAAAGTAAGAATTTCTGGAGTTTCAAGAACAGGCCGTAACAAAACCGTGAGAATGGCCTTTGAATACATTATGTTAACTCTAGAGAATTACTGTGTGTTCAGTATGCATCTAGGGGCAGTATGGACAATAGAGAGGAAAATGGTAAAATAAACAAAATTTCCACATTTGCTTATTTGCAGGCTTCATAAATAAAATCTACGTTCCCTTGACAGTGCTTTCTTATTTGTTTTAATTATAGCTGTGAGGACTTCGTGGTTTGGGGGTGAACGGGTGGCATTGCCTGTGTTTGGTTTGGAATTGTTTTCACTGCAGTAGCTTTTTCAAAAAGGAAGCATTATCTTAATAGTATTCATAGATGCTTAGTCGCATCTTGCATGGTAACAACTTGCAGACTCTGTTTTCAGCATTTATCAGTCTGAGAAATACAAGGAACAGAAAGAGAATTAGTATGTAAAACTTGTATCTTTGAAATTATTTGATAAATATCTGAAGAGAGCCTTTGTTTGCTCAGGAAAATAGAAACCTGATTGTTAAAAATCTCAAAGATGATTGGAACAGCCTACAGAAAGTAGTGCTTATGTTCTTGTAATCGTGGACTTTCACTTAATGCATTTTGCTCAGGGAAGGAATGGGGGGTAAAACCAGCAATATGTATCAAAATGGGGCAGTTCGGCTTCAGATGCGCTTCGATTCATTTTGTGGTTGGATGGGATTAGATCTGTTACTGAAGGATGGGTTTGTAATCCAGAATGCTATTTTCATTTACTTAAATAGCCTTTATTTGCGTTTTGTATAAAATACTTGCTAACTGTCTTAAAAACCTTTGCTTAGAGTGGAGTGGTGGAGTGCCGAAGGATGTCCTGTCCCCCTCTTGAGTGTCCTCCCGATGCTCTCCCGGTGCACGTGGAAAGCCAGTGCTGCAAAGTGTGCAAGGGTAAGTACATCACACAGACCTCCCAGTTTCACCTGCCATTTAAGCAGAGTTAAACCTGGCCTGACAGCAGGCACATTTTATAATGACTTTCAGAGGTCCTGGTAACTCAGAGAATGCGAGTCACAGTGGCAAACTTGATTTAAGATGGAAATAAATAATTGCTTAGAGAAATGAAACAAGCATGGCAAATTTCTGAGGTACTCTTTTCACTTATGGTCAGTGGAAAATTATTTATCTTGTTTGGAGCTGGGAAGCCTTACTTGACTTCAGCTTGTATCTCCTGTTGATGCAGAGGAGCATCAAGCCTATGGTCTGAACTTTCTGTTGTGATGAATAATGAACTGTCTTTTATTTCAGGTTGAAAGGTTGTTCTTTAAAACAAACATGACAGAATGTCAGACCCTGGGTTAGTATCGCCGTGTGGAGTGATAGTTTGCTGTAATTAATTTCAAAATAAATTAATGAGAAGAAGGAAAAGTTAAGGAAATTTTGTGATCGGTGTTATTGTTAGCTTTCAGTTCCTTCTTCTGGTAATGAAAGCTGTCAAATAATATTCATGGAAGGAATATTCAATATTTGTTGCCTTAATAGTAGCACAAGGAAGAAAGACAATTTATATTTGAAAATTGGAGCTGTATACTGATGCCAGTCATACCTTAAGAAATTATCTTTCCCCTGATTTGTTCTGGAAGACTGGTGAACTTCACGCATGAGTTTTTCAATAATTTATTAAGGCAGGGATGTTGAATTATTTTAAGATTTATTAGGAAAATAATAACACTTTTTTTTTGGCATTCTGTCACCCTTCTTCAGTTGTGGAATTCATTAGTTCCATGCACAAATATCCTTTAGCTGTGATCTTGCACTTGTTCCTCTTTACTTATGTAATCTCATTTCTCTCAGCTGTATGTCAGCATGAATATTCTGCATACTAAAAGATGTTCATGAGCAGACTGCTTGAGTGGTAAAGTGGCCATGCTGACCTATTTTTTTTTGTGTCTGGAAACATTTTTGTTTGTGACACAAAGCCTAGAAAGTTCTTTCCTGAAACTGGGTGCTTCTCTTGGTGTGTGTGTGCACAGCAGCCAGAACCTGCCACAGAGGAGTTGTGAGGCACAAAATCGTAGGTTCAGTGTATATCCCCACGAGTAAACTGTGTTCCTGTTATTTGTAGTGGGAAGAGGAACAATCAAACTTGCCTTTTGTCAGTGATTGGCACAAACCTGACTTGTTATTCTGACAAGAACTCAGCATGTCAGTCAATGGGAAGGGACGCTTGGAAGTTGATTGAAATTGATTGTAAATGCCAGCTCCTTGACAAAATGATGTGCTAGGACCACAGTTAGTCACTTTTGGGGAGATGGTAGTAATTGCAGAGGTTTTCCAAAGAGCTGCACTGCAGGTGTTATTTTCTCCATGCCTTTTCTGTTTAACTCTGATAGAATCATCAACTGTAATTTGCCGTCTCCAGGGATTATTGAATGGCTGGATTATTGAACACTTTCCTGTCTCAGCTAAGGGTTAATGAATAAAGTAGCTCTAATGTCTGATATGTTAAGGGGGTTAGGTGGTTCAGTTTTGATCCCTGACATCTTAGCCTTTCAAATAATATTTGACAGAAGACTATAATTTTGTTTAAAATATCATTTTTTCTGAGTTGTACATGAAGTTGCTTTCTG
The DNA here is from genome assembly GCA_035583135.1 of Lophotriccus pileatus. Lineage (NCBI taxonomy): Eukaryota > Metazoa > Chordata > Aves > Passeriformes > Tyrannidae > Lophotriccus > Lophotriccus pileatus. The sequence continues at coordinate 3,526,556 of JAWWES010000168.1, forward strand.
GTGTTTCCATTCTTTTGCTAAAAGCAATCATGTCAGGAGAAGAGACACAAAGAAAAAGGAAATTTCTCTATTCATGTCCTCCCAAAAATAGTTACTGGGATTCCTAATTTAAATGAAGCTTCCTGATCTGAAGTGTTCTTTCGAAGTGAGATCACAACAAGTCGGGCATAAAAACTAGGTCAGCTTTCAAAAAAAACCCAAAGAAAAGTAGGATACCAAAAGGAGAAGCAGCCTTCTTTTTAAATGCTTTGGTGAGGATGAAAACTGGGTTCTCCTGAAAATTAGATTTGTTTGTTTGTTTAAAGAAATGAGCATTTTCACAACAAGTCATTAGAAGAAGGTGACCTAGCAGTCCTTTCTGCTTAAAATTTGGGAATCAAATTTGCTATGGCAGTTGCTGCTGTGGAATAATTACTCCTGTTGGTATCAGCTGTAAGGGGGGACACACATGCACCTGTGAGTGCTTCCCTTACCTTGGTATTCAGGAGAGAAATTGAGGTAGAAGAACAGTCCCAGGTAGTCTGAGTCTTTTGAGAACAGAGTACTCTGGCACTGCTCATGTGGCTTGACTCGGGAAACTTTCAGAGCTCTGCTCAATTGCAACACAGGATTCAAACCTTTTAGCTTTCCTTTTTAGTGCCATAGGTCAGGCTGTTACTGGTCAAGCACAGAAAGAGCTGAAACTCCACAACAGAAAGTTATTTTATCAGTGTTTAGCACTGACCTGGCCAGTGATGCAGTGGATACTTGTGTGAGATCGTAACAGTCCAGCTGTTCTCTTTAATTAATGGATTTACTGTCCGTCTCTGGAAGTGAAATTTAGACATGCAGTTGCAAGGGAACTGTGATAGTTATGGTAATAGTTGACAAAGCTCTGTGCTACTGTGGCCCTGCTGGAGGTTGCCTTCTCCGTGGTGGCAGTATTATCACTTTGCCTTGAAATGAGTGAGGAATGCTCAAAAGTTCTAGTCTGTTGATTCATTTGTGGAGCTGATTATCTCTGGGAAAAGGATCAAAACTTCAGACAAGAATTTTTGAGTAGGAGCTTTCAGTTTCCTGGGAAATCTGCTTTTTTTCATGTGTGCTTGAGGAATATTTTTCTGAAGTAGATTTTCGTAGTTTGTTGGTTCAGTACAGTCATTCACTGCATCTAATCCATTTTTGCAGTGCTCCAGCAAGTTGAAGAGTTCACCTTTGTGCCCACAAAAAAATATGAAGGCTTAATTGAAATTTATTCTCTTGATGAACTGTACACTAATAAATGTCTCTAGTTCTTAAAGTGACTCACAAAGACCTCTGGTAACACAAATACTGTAGCTAGTCTCCAGAATGTCAGTAGTGAAAATATTTGCCATTGAATGATAAGGAATTTAGTTCAGGATGTGTCGTTTATGCTCTTATTCCCTCTGTTCAGTTTGGGTAAAAATGCTGCTTTCCTTTAAAAACTAATTAATTGTTTGCTGCTTTGCTTGTGATTATATATAATACTGACTTCTGATGAAAGCAAAATGCATCATGTTTTTTAACGTGATTCGTATTTTTTCAATAAATGCTGGTTTTACTTTTGTGTTATGCCTTGCATTTGTTTACTGCTTAAATACTGGTTTAATTTAATTTTAATATGCCTCTTTCCTCTCTCCATTTATAGCCAAGTGTATCTATGGAGGCAAAGTGCTAGCAGAAGGTCAACGAGTATTAACCAAGAGCTGCAGGGAATGTCGAGTAAGTTTCAGTTGTGTGAACTTTTCCTGATTTTAAATGTATCTGTGGTGTTCAGAAGTGACAGTGAAAAGTTAGTGTATTTCTTTAGGCCCCCTTCATGCAAATGTGACATCTGTTGTCTTGAAAAGGTGACCTTGAAGTCAGCGAAAAGCCAAAAATGCGAAAACAAGGCAGGAATATTACCCTTGCAGGATAAGAAAAACGGGGGCAAAATGACTTGGAAGGAGGTTTTCTCTTTTCTCTCTGCTTTCATGAGCTCTAGAAAAAGAAGTAGCAGCATCTTAAGTCAGTGACTAATTTCAGCCAAATTGCTAAAAGCGATTCAAGCAACCTGGTTTATATTGTTTGAGTTACTCTATACTTCTCTTAGTATTATTTAAACTCTGTATAGCTCTCCTAATTGTCAAGGTAAATTACTGAGTATTGGGCTGGACTGGGGTCTTTCTTAAGGCAAATTCCCAACACTCAGGCAACTACAGACAGTATTTAAGAGCTCAGGTAAACAGGCTGTGTTAGAACCATTCAGGGAGTGTTGGTGAATGTGAGAGTATTGGAAGAGATTACAGTGATCTGGTTATTGTTGTGCTTGTAGTTGAGTGTAGAGAGTAGCAATTTTATGTTCACTAATGGAAATGGACAATAACTGGTTGCAGATGTGAAAACAGCTTGTTATGCAGAATTACTTTGCTGCTGTTACTGTTTATCTGTAGAGGGGTGCTCAGCACTGCACATACAAATAACATGGGCAAGGTCATTGCCTTGGAAGACAGACTGAGATGCCTGTTATTTATAATATGACATAGAATGCTTCTTTGAGAGGGGAAAATGAGAACAGGGGGATTTTCACATTAAAGTGAAAGCAGAGAGAGTGAGCTGAATTAGGTCTGTAGAACTTCTCTGTGCTATAAATTAGAGTGTTATATTCATCATTATGAGTATGATAATATGTTCATGAAGAATAAAAGCAAATGCTGACCATCAAATATCTATCATTAGACATGAGTAAAATAATGAAAAGAGCTTTTGAATTTTGCTTATTGTTAAAGGAAAATGACATGGCAGTGCTAATTACAGCAACATTGCAGTTGGTATTTACATCTTAATGGAGAGCATTGATAAGTATTTGCAATGACATCTGTGAATGCTACACCATAAAAAAAATACTGTATCCATGCCTTCAAAAAACACCCCAACAAACAGAAGGTATTTCTGTAGCTGTGCCTCAAATAGATGTTACACCTCACTAGTCTGGAGAGAGCTTTTAAGTGGGTGCTTATGTGGGGTGCTGTGTCCATATAGGAAGTTCATCCGATATGTCTTCAGCATTTTGACCTCCTAAATCTGTAAGCAAAACACCTCCTTATTTTCTGCCTCAATGAGGAATGCTCACTAGATGAAGGATGAATGGTGATGAGTCAAACTGTGGCTGTGTCATTGTTTTCTGTGCTGTGTGGACAAGCTGTTGTATGAATAAAAGAAGGGCTTTGTGATAGGGGAGGACTATAACAAATGTAACATGGTTTAATTTTCCAGACTTGAAAAACAGACATCCAGGTTTCAAAAGCTGATGATCCATGAAGGAACACAGTGGAGGGTACACATCAGCTGTGAATTTAATAGTGTTGATAAAGGTGACTTAAAAAGCTTTGTGTCTTTAAAGGAAAATATATTTGTAGGTGGGGTAATGTCAAAAAGATGAAGTTGAAATTTCACATTTGAATTTTTATTTGAAGATAGATATTTTATTCTTTGCATAAAGGCAAGCATATTCCAAGCTTAAGAGGCTTTTAACTTTTGTATTTTTTCCATTGGACAAAAATAATAATACTGCTGATGGATCCAGCTAGATCAAAGATTTTCTTTATCAGGCTATGAGATGGTCTTTTAATTTCTGAAAACTAATCCAGACTAAAAATATTTATGATGCACATCCTCTTAACGATAAGCACAGATGTTACTGTTGAACAGCCATTCCCAGCTGGAATCCTGCCCGCAAACACTCTCTAGATGAATCTAGAATGACAAAACAAGTGCACAGGTATTTCTAAGAATCACAGAATGGTTCAGGTTGGAGGAGACCTCTGAAGGTCATCTTGTCCAACTCCCCTGCCTGAGCAGGGCTGCATAGAGCCAGGTTCCCTGGGCCATGTCCAGGTGGCTTTTGAATATCTCTAAGGATGGAGACTCCACAGCTTCCCTGGGCAGCCTGTGCTGGTGACTGGTCACCCTCATACTGGGAAAGTGTCACCTGATGTTGAGATGGACCCTCCTGCATTTCAGTTTATGCCCATGGCCTCTGGTCTTGTCACTGGGCACCACTGAAAAGGGCCTGGCACCCTGGCTGTGGGTATTTATGTGCAGCTGTAATTACCAATTTATTGCTGCAATAATTTATCGCTGCTGTTTCCAGTAAATTTTTGTTATCTCAACATGTGATCTTTATTTTTTTTTTTTGTGCCTCCAATTCTCCTCTCCAGCCTGCTGTGGGGGAGGGAGAGGGGGAGGAGGAAGTGAGCAAGTGGAAGATGATTTCAGTGAGAGCACTAAAGTGGAGAATACCTTTCCTAAACCACGACAAGCTGTTCCTGATCAGTCTTTTGGGAGAGAGTTCCAAGTAGCAGCCTTAGTTGTCATTCCAAGAACAACATTGTTCCTTATTTTTACAAAAAACTTTTTAGTTAAGCTTCCTGGAGGCCAGTGGACCCCTGTCCATCTTTCTAGCGTTTGTATGGCACAATATTTGTATCCTGACTGTTCCCAGCATTAATGGAGAGGAGGTTGGTTTTGTACCCTTTGCTGTCAAACACATTGTCTGGTTACAAACAGGCATCATGTCATTCACAGGCAGCTGATTGTCGGGGTTTTGAAGTTGTTAACTCACTTGTCTATCATTGGTTTCTGTGTTGCCATAGTTATTATATTGTCTCCTTGCATTGGCTAGCTGAGTGGCCAATCCCCACCTTCCCCCAGCAGCCGTTATAAGCTGGGGGAGATTTGAATAAACGGCTCTTCTTCGCTGCTGGATTCTCTGTGTGCTGCGTGGTCTCTGTCTCTTGGCATAAGTGCCTCTGCCACCTGTCCCTGCCACGAGGGACGGGCGGCGGGGGGGGTGATCTCAGCCCTGAAAACCTTCACAGACCGGCTGGCAATGACCCTCTAGGAACCCCCTTGAACAGCAACAGCTGATCAGCTGTAAATTCCCAGTCCAGCAGAAGTTGATGCCTTTGAATAAACCACATCACCATAGTGGTGAACCCCACCAACACCAAAATAAATAAATAAATAAATAAGCCAACCCAAATTCAGAAAGGTGCTGTTTTTCTAAAGCACATACACACTTGTGTTTTCTGGCCTCCCCACCACAAGAGAGAGATGGGACAGCTGGAGAGAGAGACCAGGCGTGGGCCATGAGGGTAAATAAGGCACTGGAGCATCTCTCACCAGAGGAAAGGCTGAGTGAGCTGGGACTGTTTAGCCTGGAGAGGAAGAGGCTCAGAGGGGGTCCCAGCCATGCCCCCTCCTGGCTACTGCAAAAATTAACCCTGTTCTGGCTAGAACCATGATACAGCTAAATCAAGACAGGACCCCCTCCCCCCCACCCCAAAAATAGCCTTATCTGAATCTTGCTATTACTTCTCAAAGTCTGTCATTGGAGATAAGCTGTTTGTGGTTCAGATTTTCACTGCGTGTCACTGCTTAGGCTTACAGCCAATCCTTATTTTATGTACCTGCCCTTGTAATTACAAGAAATGTAATTATCTTATTGTAAACGTTTGACTCCAGATCTTTGTGGATTGTATGTTACAGTTGAAGTTTGATGTATTTATTCCAGAAAAAAGCGTCTTTTTGACATCTATTTCTGTCCAGATTCTATGACTACATATGTGAATTGAGTAGAAAAATGAGTAATTTTTCTAAGGCTGCCTGAAGCAATAATTCTGAAGTGTGAACTGTTCTTACTTATCTCAGTGAATGAAGTCTGAAATGTAATGATGATAATTCTTATAATTGGATCTGTACTAGTATATAACAAATTGATTTTAACCCAAAGAACCTCAACATGGATATATTTTAATTGTTTTAAAAATTAATTATAAATAAGGTTGATTTGTTTTCCCAGGATGCAAATTGTGCCGAAAATAGGAAAATTAAGGAAATAAAATCTTCATGTCATTAAATAATGGAATTCTCAATTTGTGTTGTTCCATCTCCTTATGAGTCACTAAAGGAGCTGTGAGCTTGGATTAAATTTGTCTGTAGCTTTTTGACTCATCCTGATCACTCATTTCACTTTCATGCCATTTCTTGCCATATTTTTGACCAGATTTATTGTCAGTCAGCACTCTTTATCCGTATGTTGACATGCTGTACTCCTCCTGCTGTAACTGTCCTGTCTGAGCTTAAATAGGCAATGAGTTATATATATAAAGCCAGGGCATTTCTAGCTGGTAGCTTGATAACCTGATAGTAAATGATGGCTCGGCGTGGCTGCTGCTTTTATCATCTTGGCTGCTGCAATTGCACAGGCAGCCATGGGGGGATTCCTCCCTCTCACTTCTGGAAGTGGGATCAGAAGGAGACCCTGTATCTCCATTAACTTCACTGCTCTTGTGTGGGCACTTGCTTCAGCGGTGTGTTTGCTGGATGTGGTACTGCAGGGGAGCTGCTTTTTTCTTGCAAAAAGAAAAAAATCACAAAACCTGACGCCTGGGGTGTCTTTTAGCATTATTTTTCATGACAGCAATGGATGTAACTTGCCATAAAGACAATTGGAAAGCCAGAGAAACGACTTGGCCCTGCTCAGCCTTAAGGTTGTAACTTTGAGGGCAGTGACTGGCAGCGATTGCGGAACGGTCAGTTTGGCATTCCCTGGGTCTGCTGCACTTCTCAGCTCTAAATCCTGCTATCTGCTGGGTGCCCTGGGCACCATTTGTGCCTTGTGGGCTCAGCAGGCATTTTCCAACTGTGTAGGGCAGCTTGATGCTCTGAGAGCTGCCTGTGGAGCCTGAAGGGACATAGCTGAACCAGAGTGGTGTGGCTGGTGAGGCTGATTACCAGCAAAGGCTTTACCTGCACTGGTTCTGGCACCTGAGACAGTCTTTTGGCATCAGTGTGGCACAGTGTCTTGTAGATATGAAAGCAAACTTCTGCATGGGGGTATTCCTTTAAACTGGGTATGCTCATAGGTATTTTCAATATCCTCTGTTCAAAGTCCTCAGATTATGAGAATAGTGGCCTTAATAGAATTTTGCCTTTTTTTTTTTTTTTTTTTTTTTTTTTAATATTGGTTTTCCTTTGCTTTCTTAGCCCTTTTCTCTACAATTGTGATAGCTGGAAAACGTAATTTGTTTGTTTGAAAAAAGCAGAAATTCTTATTCCACATTTTCATTCCACCATCTGAGATGTCATGAGGAGTATTTTGGGAAGAGTGGGGACTAGATTAATGTTCAAAAGGTGTATTGGCAACATAACAGCCTGCCTGCTTTCTTAGTGGAGTTTCACAGCTTGGAAAATGGGATTACTCAGGTGTGGACAGTCCTGTGGGGCAGTTACTGCAGTTCCTACTGAGCAGAAATTCTAGCTGTTAATCTCTGCTCCACTTGCCAGTTCTCAGTGATGGCATAGCTGCAGAAGGGATGCTGAAGAAATAAATTATGGTATGAGAAAGGCTGGAGGGGGGGATAAGGTAAAAGGGGAGGCTATCTGGGGACAAGATTTTAAGAAACAACCAACTAAAGAGCCAGAGAGCTGTTTGGTCTGGAGATATAGTGAAGCCGATTCGCTGGATGGGAAGGAGATGGAGTGAAATTTGATGTAAAATCTCTGCAGAAAGGCTTAATGTCTATGATTTTAGAAAATTTCTGCCAGCAACTAGACTTCCTGTCACAGTCTTATTCTAAATCTGGGAGAAATCAAAAAACTAGAAACTTCTTGAGCCTTTTTTTTTTTTTTTTAACAGAAGTTTCTATAGGGCTACCTCTAGATGAGCTTTCTTCTGTGAAGGGCCTAATTTTGGGAACTGGGTGATTGGTAATTGTGAAAAACAAACCATTGTAATTGGACAGGGGAGAACAACACATGACACTTGAAAACATTGGTCTTGCTGTGTATGTTTGAGCTGAATAACTTTTCAGTGAAGTAGACTGTGAGATAAGGGGAGGAAAACTCAGACTTGCACAAAGCAGGAAGACTATCTTTAGCAGAAACCTGGAGAGAAATTACTGAACTCCTTCAAATACTTGTAAAGAAGACAACTCTACTTTGAGGCTACATATTTGGTAAAACTAGAATGGAATTTTGAGCTGAAGTGCTTTTGTCTTGTCTTTTCTTTCGACACTGGGCAGAGAAATGCTCAAGTAGATTACTTCAGATTTGATGTTACGGTGGAACAAATGAATTTAACTTCCTTCCTGCTAGTTTACTGGAGATTGTTGTTACTAGAGATTATCAGTGTTAGGGATGGAAAACTATGCTTTCCACATGTAATTTTTTTTTTAAATGTTGTTTATTTTCAGAATGGAGTTTTAGTAAAAGTGACAGAGACTTGTCCACCTTTGAACTGCTCAGAAGATGATCATGTTCTTCCAGAGAACCAGTGTTGCAGTGTTTGTAGAGGTAAGCCAGAGACTGTGCATGCTTGGAAGGAATGTAAGTTGCTGCTTCAACAGGGGGAATAATTCCTTTTTAATGAGATATTAAGTACCTCTGAGTCTAAAACCAGTCTATGATACTCTTTTGGTTAGAAGACTTAGCACATACAAAGCTGCAATTGCTCTGAGTTAGGGAAGAAGCAGAAAAGGAAGAGTTGGGGGAGAAAGGGCACGGTATCTCTTAAGAATTCCCATTTCAGGGATGTTATGTTTGAAAAAGAAATATATTTTGTTGTTTAAACTTGCCACTGCAGTAAGTGTACATGGTTTTGGAAATGTGTTTTTTTTTTTTTTTTTAAAGCCCTTTATTTTAAAATCACAAAAATAGTGTTAAGATTCCAGTTTGATGGATATTAAGAGGTTGATCTGAGCACTCTCAGGACTGACTTATGAATTAAGCTGGACAATAAAATCATGCAAATACAAATTAAAATTAAAAAATTAACCTTATTTCTCAGAACCCCATTTTTCCTCCTTCCAGTGGGGTGCTGTTCCTCTTGTTGGTTCCCTTTCAGCCCTGTGAGTCCTGGTTGTATGCTGGACCAGACTGAACAAGCCACAGCTAAAATCTTAGTTGAGGAAATCCCCTTAAAGGAGGAAAATGCAGGTATCACAAGGCTAGGGAACTTGGACAAGCCTTCTTCTTAAAAGGTGTTCTAATCAGGGAACTGTAGGGATGAATAATCATTCCCTGTGTGTGTCTGTACTGTACCTCTGCTCCTCATCTCTCCCAGATAAGCACTAGACATTTCCAGGCTTAACTGGTTATTGAGGACCCCTGGGATACTTGTCTTGCCTGCATTATAAATTCCTCCAGTGCCATCACAGATGCTGGTGAAGGGGCTCTGAATCTCTCCTTTTGGCAGTAAATATTAATTAATCAATGTGCATAGTTAAATATTTACTGAGACCCTGAACTTAGAAAAACACATGCATTTGGACCAGCACGTTTGAGACTGTTTGCTGGGTTATGGACTAATATACACATTCATTTTTTTTAAGCAGTTTCTAGAAACATCTGTAACTATTTAAGCAAGCAGTAAATGTTGCTGCTCTGTCCCTCAGAGGGCTTGATGTCTTAATGATACTTCTTAACAGATGGCCCAGTTTGATGTAGCGCAGTACCACAAAAATTGTGTTCATTACTTTAAAGCATTAGAAATCTGAAAGCTTCAAAGTTGATGAAAGATAAGTTCTGTAATTATTCAGTTCCATAATATTGTTACTGATAGGTACTCTTTTAAGAAATTCATCCCCAAACTGGCCTTATTATTTATAATATAGCATGGATATATATATGTATGTGATCATCTCTAGAAGCAAAGGAAGGAATTGTACTTTCCCTTCCTATGAATTCTGACACATGGTGCTTTCAGTTTGATACATTAAACTTCCACTTCACTTCTGCTTTAGCTGACTGCTAAAACAGTACCACCTCCTTTTGTGTTTCATCTTTGCTCTTTAAAATTCTTTTGAAAACGATGCCCAAAGATATGATTAATTTTGTCAACTTTACAAAGGCATAAATTGAATTTAGCACTCCTAAGTCGCTTTTTATATCTTGCGGTAGAATTTATGCTGCTTGACACTTTTGCTTCAGTTGCATGCAAACTAAAGTAGTGACATATAATGTTATCATATGTGGATTGCTGTTGTTAAAAATGGATATTTATTAAGAATTCCGTATTTGGTACGAGTTTCATCAAGCAAACAGGTACCCTCTGGTACGGCAAGCAGGCCATGGCTTCTGGTCCTGGTCTGTGCCAACATGTCTTTACTGGGAGAGAATAGAGTGCTTCTCTTGCTTGCAGAAATGACCTCTTTCAGAGACTATATTCAGCTTTTATTGTCTAAGCCAAAATAATTAGGAAGAAGTATTGTAACAGTCGTAGTCCTGAATAATCAGAATATTTGTTGGAAGGCCACATGGATCATTTGGACATCACATTTTATGGTATAATATAAATTTTATTGTGGCAGAGAATTTGTTGCATTAGCCCTTAGCTCAGCCTTAATTTATTCAACAGAATATTTAGTAAGCAGTGTTGAATGAGAACAGTATTTCTGTGCACGTTAGTGACTGGTGTGTTCTAGGCCTCGTGTCAGGTTGTAGTTGTGGAAAAAGATGTCCTCTACTCAGTTTCATGTACTTTGGAATTATAGAATACATTTGCTGAATTGGGCAAGGGCAAGAGGTTTTCAGCTTTTGCTTTTCTAGCTGCAGCAAAGGAATTTCCATTTAATGGAAAGGGTGAGTGTGAGGGGATTAACAGAAAGAAAAAAGGCACAGAGAAACACAAAAACTTCATGATGCAGTGGTGTGAGACTGTTTCTTCTCCAGGGATCTCTGTAGTATCTACCACAGAAATAGATAAGTACCTAAAATAAAATAGGGTATGCAAGGTGAAAACAAAATCCATGGTATTTATGGAGATGCAAATTGTCAGTGAGCAAAGAGCAGAGTTGAATCTGGCAATGGACGTGGCTGGTGAGCTTTCTAGCCGGTCATCATTGTTTGTAAAAGGTAAGAAAAGCAGACAGCAAATAATGCCTATTCCCACAGGTTTGCCACGTGAGTTTGTAGGATAGCAGAAGATAATAATGTGTTGCTGAAAGCCAATCTCTGGCTTTCAGTGGAACGATTGTGTGGGGCGTACAGCAAGGTTAGCACAGGACGGAAGAACTCAACTCTGCTTCCAAATGGCAATTTATTTTTGAGATTTGATGTACCTGAATGCAAAAGTGGGCCTCACCAGATCTGTATGTAGCATCTATCCTTGAATATTATGTAGAGTATACCTAGTTTTCCCCTTTACCTGTGTGCTTTAATATAAACGTCTGCTTAAAGTATGTGGCTACTTTATACCTTTCGGCAGGACCATGCGGTGTTATTAACCTGTCTTTTAGGCTTACAAAAATTTTAGTTAATTTTCAAGTTTTACAAAGAATCGTTGTGTCATAAAATGTATTTTTTTACTACTTTTTTGAGAATCACTCATTTTTCTTACAGCATGCCTGCTCCATTTTTTATAGCCCAGGGACAAATCTAATACAAAAAATAGTGTCATAAAAGTGGTTTATTGTTCCCTGTAGCTGTTTTTCTCCTTGCCAAAGACAGTGTATAATTTTGAAAGAGTGGATTTTTGTTTTTCTCTTTTGAATGAGTGATTCAAATAAAATTTCATGGGAGAACTTTTATGTTGTTATGCTCACAATTTTAAATACACAAGAATAGCCTTAACAGCCCTCACAGCTACAGACGTCTTAAAAGAAAGATTGTGATGATATAATGAAGTAGTGAGAGGGATTTTGTTTCTAGAGAAAATAATTTTTATTTGCTGTCCTGCAATGTGATTGGACTGATGGATTTAGATGCTGATGCTGCTTAGCAGGAAATGGCATTTTACATCGGGAAACAGCATTTAAATCAAAAAATGGGGCTTCAGCCACCCTTATTTGCACTGCTTTGTTTTGTTTTGGGAAGGTTTTTGCTCTTTCAGTTAGAGGGTGAGAAGGCTCTTCAGTTAGCATGTTTCTCACCTCTCCCTGTCTAGCTGTGAAACTGAATTTTGATTCTTCAGAAATTGAATTTTTCCCCCTTACTGCTGGGAGGTAGGAGTTATTTCAAGGCTTTAGATTTATTAAGATTTAATGGAGGTTGATAAATATGAATTAGTTTATTTCTAAACATAGTTGTAGCATTACTGAGGATTTAGAAGAGCTTTATATCTGAAAAAAAAAAAAGAAGAAAGAAAGAAATCTTTATAAGCTTGTTAGGCTGTGTAGCTACCATTATTCTCTTGCCCACAAATAAGCACTGTGTAGTAACTTCTGCATTCATACAGCAGCTTGAAAGAATTTATGAAGTTACTGTTTTATGTCAGACCACTGAGTTCTGGGACCACAATCTCTGAGGGTGTAAAAGCTCTTGTTCAAAGTGCTTCATTGCTCATGACTCATTAAAAACAGATTCAGATCATGGAAAGGCATAATTGGTAATGCAAATTTTATGACTCTTCCTTTGACTTCTCCCCCAGATTTACCTTATGTATTTATGTCCTAACTGTAGGGTTAAATCATAAGAGTAGTAAAGATTTTGAGGTTGAAATTACCTCGGTCTTCTTGAACATTGCTAGTGCTCTTTAACAGAAGCATTATCCATGTGTTTTGTTTTTTTTTAAAAGCCTCTCAATGTGAAACAGTGAAATGTGAAGGATGGCTTCTTGAACAGCAAGAGAACAGGGGTTTTACAGCTTTTGGTGTGAGCAGCAAAGGATGTCATTGCAGGTGTTATAAGGAAACCCTCAGATATAACGAGAGGCACGTTAATGTTGCCCACGGAAGAAGTAGGAAGCGGTTTGGATCTAAGATGTATTGATTCCAGCCATAGTCTTGAATGAATTCTTGCATTCTACAATCAGTGGTTAAGCTAAATTACCAAGCATGTTAGGTATGTAAACACCTGGGTGACAGCACAAAACACCTTAGTGTGCTGCTGTGCAAAAGCACCTTCTGGGAACTGCAGCTTGAGGGTGTTGCTTGGCAAAATAGGAGTGTCCCAAAATGGAATGAATGTTTAATTTTAGATAATCTGACTTGGGACAACTAAGCCCTAACCAGCTGTGCAGTTCCTGATGCTGCAGAAGTGATAGTGTTGTGTCTGCTAGCCTGTATCTGGATCTTTTCCTTTTAATCCATACTTGCCTCATCATCTGTGTTGGCCTGAAATTAGTTAAGATTATCTGAACTATTTAAGGTTTTCTGTGGTTCAGTCAAATCCTCTCCAGTTGCCTGCTTGCCCAGATGATGTGATGATTCCATTTTAAGCCATTTCTTATATTTAGAGAGGAGCTGACTGTCTCAGATAAGACTTTGCTGAATATTCTGAATTAATTGTGATTGGAATGCAGGCCCTCTGCTAGCTGCCAGCAGGGCTGAAATTCAGAGATCCCACTGCAGTATCAACAGGTGGGTTTGGTATCAGTGTAGGTATCTTTGAGGAATCCTATAAATCCATTTCACACCAAAGAATTAATAGAAATCAGATATTTACCTCCAAAACTCCTGGCTGGGAAGAAAGGACACCCATGTCTGAGAAACCCGAGAACCACGCTTCCTTGGTATTGCTCCTCCTGGCTTTTTTAAATGTGCATTTTCACGGCAAAAAGAAGTGCTTGGAAAAACCTCTGATCCAAGCAATGTTATGCTTACTCTGCCAGAGCCACAGTGAACCCTTACTCTTCTGTACTATCAAGTATATTGTTTTTCCCCCCTCCTGGTTAACCTTAAATTACAGTTGTTTTATAAAAGCTTGGTAACATACAGTGTTACAGCACCATGCATGCTCTTAGCAGGAATGGCTTCCACTATCCACTTACACAGGTATTGAACAAGCTTTCTGAGATGCTATGGAAAATTAAAGTGGAGACATTCTAGACAGTCTATTTGAAAGACAGGAAAACAGTTTTTCACAGGTCTTTTATAATAATAAATGCCGAGGCAGTCTAGAGATGGAGTAGATGTTCTATCCTCGTGCATTTCCGAATGGCAGGAGAAAAATCCCATGTCCTTTAGAGCCTTTAATTACTCCAGTTACAGAACTGGAGTGTTACTTTTTTTGGCTTCTGTGCTCATTTAGCAGCCTTCAAGCTTGAAAACCTGAGGTTGGTTCTGAATGGGGACAGTTCATATTTGAGTTGATAACAAGGGAGCAAAAGCAAAGCAGGTTTTTATGGAGAATTTTTGAAAAATAGGGGACAGGTCTAGTGGTACAAAATGGTTAGCTGGGGTAGTCATCTACTGAGACATTTCAGAGGTGGCACTGAAGAAATCACAGGGCTGTCTTGTGATATTGAAAATTAATCACTGGCTTGTGCTTGGGAGAATGTGATGTTAGAAAAGAGTGGTTGATCTGGGACTTCTGATGGAAGTTAACTCTGAGAAGCCATTGCTTTGGCTAATTCTAAGCCTCAAATTTTCCCTGAACTGATCATAAGATAAAAATGTTGACTCATTGGGATAAAAAGAGCCCAGAAACAAAGATTTTTTTTGGTGCACGAAGTTGCATCAGCACTCTTGTAAATAAAACATGCTGAGAAAGATGAAATATTTCTTAAAGGTCTGGATAAGAGGGAAATAGAAATAAATATAAACAAAATACCCTAAGAGTAACAATCCACACTGAATTAAAATGTGATATTTTTAGTCCCTAGCTTAACACACTGCTATGTTATAGAGGTTCTGACCCAATAATAATCAAATATAAAACTAATACTGTATGTGAGTTCAAAGGAGAATTATTATTCTAAAGAAGCCAGTATCAGACTAGGATGTCATAGTCCTAGGGGAAACAGTGACAAAGAAAATGTTATAAAACTTGTTGTCTCTTGGATGTTATCTAGAATGCCAACAGAATAGTAATCCTGCTTGGGGAGCATAAATTAGATGCTGAAAGGATAAGTTTGAGGAGATGGGTTCCAGTGTTCAGTTTCAATTATAGTTATAAAGGCAAAAGTGAGAAGTCAAATGCTGTGATTGCATAAATGGCTAAAGGCAGTGTATTGGTACCCTATTTTACCAGAATAAAAAGTACCCAGGCTTGACAAGGCTGTATCTGGAATACTTGAGTGGTTTTTACCAGACTGTGAAATGAGTGAAGACTAGAAGGAAAATCTGAAGTTTTCATTAAGGGAATTTGTTCTTTTTCACAAGTTGGATTGCAATGAAAGAACAAGCTTAACTGAGCACAGGGAAGATTCCTTGGTTGTTAATAAAATTAATTTGAAGTTTAAGTCTGGAGTTGGATGTTGACACTGGGAAAGTGTCCTCCTTGCTAACAAGCATTGTCATTTTTTTGGAAATAACCTCAAAACTCAGCATTAGATGATCAGACTCACAAAGTTGGAGTGCACTAAAGTGACACAACCTGCATGTTAAATTAGTAGATGATTAAAGTACACGTTTGAAAACAAACAAAAATAGAATGTCAAAGCAAGGGAGGTGAACAAAGATCTTAGAAGTCTAGGTCGTGTTTTTCTTAGCTGTCTTTAGGGGCTGTTAGGAAAGTTTACAATCAATGAACTAGAACTCTTAGTTTGCTCCTTTATGACCAGGCAGAACTGGAAGAAACTGTTTTCGTATTCTTATAAGCACAAGTTGGAATACAAGTAGGTGATGGTATGTCTGGGTTTCTGCTTTCCCTCCTTCCAGGAGAGAAAATCCAGACTAAATAGAAATTGCCAAAATGACTCATATATCTCAGTCAAATAGAAATGGGCTCTTGGATATTAATAGAGAAAGTCCATAAAACATACACCAACAGAGGAAAAAAAATTCTGTTGTCAAATTCTGTAAGTTATCTCTTAACAGTACTTCCAGTGGAGTGCCTTTAAAGAGATAAAGTTGCAATTACTTTCACTTTAGACTTCAGCAGAGAAAGATGTTGACACGTCTTTGAGAGATATTGAAACTCAGAAAGAAAGGACTTCATCCAGTTGTGCCTTTAGAGAAGGAAGTGGCAAAGTTCATCCTATTTTTAGAAACGACTTTGTGTGGAATCAAAGAAACTGTTCACAAAGAAACCACCAAGAATTTTTTGTGAGAGAAAAATAGAGAGATTAGTAAAAAAAAAAAAATCTCCTCTATGAAACATGATGCATGGAATAATTATAAACTGTAGAAACAATCGAGCTGGTTTTTGATGACAGAATTACAAGGCAGTGTCTGGGGTTGCTTTGACTACCGGTGCAGTTTTGTGCAGTGCCTCATTTTGGTCTATGTGTGGTTATGCATAATAAGGGAATTTTGAAGGATTTTTTTTCTTTTATATTTCACTTTATTGTCTTTTTGGTGTAAGTTAGTATTGCACTTTTTGACAATCAGAGGCTTATGTTACGTGGGTTCAACAGAACACTAATGATTTGTCGTTGTTTGCTGTTTTGGGGTTGTCTTTTCTCCTGACTTAAGGTAGTCATGCGAATACCTTTTTGAACAAAATGGTTTTACTGAGAATGAATGGATGGAGAAACCCAAAAAGCCTGTGTGCACTGGATTATAGAGAGAATTTCTGGAATGTAGCATGATGAAGTTTTTGAGTGATACAGTCAATGCAAGTATCTGAATATCTGCAATAAACACATTTTAATACCATATTGCATGTTCTTTGTATTTCAGGGCATAACTTCTGTGCAGAGGGGCACAGATGTGGTGAAAATTCAGAGTGCAAAAACTGGAACACAAAAGCTACTTGTGAATGCAAGACTGGTTACCTCTCTGTCCAAGGAGACTCCGCGTATTGTGAAGGTAAACAAAATGCTCAGACCTGCCCCCTGAACAGCCTGTTCAGAAACATCATTTGAAATAAATTGCAGATGAATGAATTTCATTGCAGAGTTCAGTTTCGTGATGGTGAATATCACAAGGACCATTTCTGTATTCCTAAACAGAGATTGAAGATTACAAGTGGTGCTGGACCATCTGGATTATCTGTCTATGGGCATAATTCATTGTTGCAGTTGTGCCTTGGCACACCCTGGTCGTGCTGTCATGACAAGTTTAAAAGTGCTGTTTTTCAGAGAATAGCACCTACCTTCTAAAATCTTTTTGTTTTTTAGAGAACAGTGTCTTTATAAAGTACATTAATTTAGGAAGTGGGAATTCTTCAGGCATTTGTGAGAAAGGTAAGTGTGAAGGAGTACTGAGGTTGGAATATAAAAATGATGACCTGCAGTGCTTCCTGAAGTACTTCTGTGGGACAGGTACTTAACTGAAATGGTTTTCCTATGATACATAAGAGACCTATTTGTAAGAAAAGTGTAGCTGAGGTAGTTCTGTTCATGTGTTGTTCCATCACAGGAAAGAATGCAATGGGGTAGTGTTCTCCTTTTGGTTCCTCAGTGTTTTCTAGAACTTGTTATTCATAGCTGTGATGCACTTATTAAAAAATAAGTTGATGATTCAGTATATGCCACATTCCTTCCTGCCTTTGCATTGTGGGTTGTTTGTTTGTTTCTTTTTTATTTTTTAATACTCTTGTATGTCAGGCTGCAGTATTTAATCATAGGAAGCTTTCATACTACTTTGTAAAATATATTTCCCTAGATTGTTTTTCCAATAGTACCGGTGATGGAAGGGAGGTGGCATTTTTGACAAGCTGTTAAAATATACCATAAGAATTGGAAGTCAGGATGGATGAATAAAAAAAAAAAAGACATGCGTGGACTGTGCTGAAATGATCCTGCATTCATAAAAAGACTTTTTAGGGTATACAAGTGAACAGGATGGCTTTATATAGCAATTTAAAAATGTGTTCAGTAAATTGCAGCCATAAATCTTGCAGTTTTTAGTCAGTTCTCTACAAACAAAAGTTTGAATGGTCCTATATATGCACTTCCAGTGACTGGGGAAAACAGTTCCCATGTGTTTTTAAAGGTAGGCAGCAGATATATTGTGTATAGAGAGAAACTTTTTTGTCCAGAAAACTGTGGGAACGTCTGCTCTATGTGTACTACAAGGACTTCTCAGAGATCAGAAGGCTGTGTATCGGCTATGATACATAACACAGTATTAGCTTGGGTTTTTTTCTGTTTTAAATAACATCAGTGCTTAGTACTTCTATTTCCCTAGTAGCTGACTGTCCCTTTTTTAATTCTGTGGGGAAAAAAAATTAACCATCTTGACCCAAAAAGTTTCGGAGATATTGGCAGTGTGTTAGTGGTAGTGATGGTGACAGAAGGAACTTTTTAAAGAAATTAGTAGGAATTACAACATACCTGGTCTATGTTGCGTTAAATTTCAGAAGGGCTAATCAAATCCCTGACTTCTGTGCATGTGGATGAAACATGAGGCAGCAGAACAAACACAGCTGCTTTTGCTGCCAGAGACCAGGGGATAGATGAGTGATGCTTCCTGCATTTTATGAAATTATAAATGAGCTAGATGGAGTGCAGTTCTTAGGAGGTAATGCGGAGAAGAGAGGCCCTTGAGCAAGGGGAGCTACGGACTGACAAATTGATTAGCCAAGAGGTGACTCCTTTCAGCCCTGTGAAGACCTTCCTTTCACCCCTCAGAACAGCTTTCTGCAGAATTTTTCTCTATGCCTCTCTAACCTCATTCATCTAAATGTTCAACCTGCTAAGTAGGATAATTTCATAGTTGGCTGTACTATAGTCTCAAATGCATGGTGAAGCTGTGACTTAAATGCAGGAGGCCAAAGGCATGTATCTGAAGGTACAGTTGTCAGGATGTTGATTTGGTAGAGGGGTGGGTTTTTTCTGTTGCTGTTTTAGATTTCTGTATGTACTGTGTAAGAATCAAATACTCAAAACTCCTGAACAACAAGAAGAAGAAAGGAAGGAAGGAAGATCTCGTGCTCGAGTTGTAGTTTAGATTTGTCTTTGTCATTCCTAAGCCTTCAAATTTAAGGCATGTAAGATTACTGTTTCCTTGGAGATGGCAAGGTTAAACTGCTTCATCCTCATGATATGTGCTGGGAAGTGGCACCTTAGTTTGGAGTGCTCCAGATCATTACCTTGGGGCTTTCCAGATTTCTCATCTCTTCCAGTATTTGAGGTACTTGTGCGTGTGTGAATCCTGACGTAGAGCTACCTATGGTTTTACTGTTATTTCTACGTGCACTTATTCACACAGTTTGATCTTGCTGGAGCTTAAAGCATGAATTTCATTTTGTAAGATCTCTGAAGTGTTGTGTTTGAGTCTGCTTTGCCTTTTGACAAGTATTTGTCTCTTTTTTAAACATTCCATATTAGCAGTACAGAAGAGAAAAGAATTAAAAAGTTTCTGACTTTTATCAGAGAATTGACATCAGCATATTTGTAAAATAAATAATAAAAACATGAGAGGCTTTTGCTATTCATTCTCAGTAACTACTTTTCAAGTAGTTAGCAGCTTCTCACGTAAAGATGTGCATACAGGATAACCAGTCACTATATGCATTCCACTTTTGAAATAACAGAGATGTGTTCAGGAAAGACAGAAGTTTCTGAAAGCAAGCAAGTAAATGAAGCTTGTAATGAATGAAGGAGAGAAGTGTAGATTCTCTGTGTTCTGTAAAAGCAAAGTATTTTCCTTAAAAGTCGGGGTTTTTTGACATTTGCCTACTTTTTTTTTGCATATATGAGAGATACTTAGAGCATTCCTCTTTTGAGGAGAAATTTATATATTTTTTTTATTAATCATGTTGCCTGAGGTTTAGCTACAGGTGTGGATACTTAGGCACAAGTGTTGAACCAGTGTCCCTTTATCCCTGGCACATGTGCATGGATGAATTCTGGGCACCGTGCAAGTCCAAGATCTGCAGGACTCAAACACTTGCAGCTGTGACTTCTTAGGACATGACATCTGGGCTCCTGTGTCGAGCCCTGAAAGTTGCATGTGTGAATGTTGCTTACGTGCGGGGCAGGAGTTCGTGGCAAGAGCAGGACTAAAATGGGGAATTCATTTGCGTCTGTCTTATGTTGACCCTTCCATGTATGTTACAGCAGACCTGCAAATGCTTATGGACAGGACTTCTTCAAAAGCTCTGCAGGTTGTGACTGCTTTGTAAATACTAATAGGACAGTCTGCATATGGCAAACTAAGAGGCAGGAAAGTGTCAGCAAATAGGGAGTCTGAAGCTCAGAGATGATGAGCTAAGGAAAATCAAACCAGCTGAAAGCCAGGCTTGTTGCTAGCAAGCATGCTGATCCTCACTTCTTAGATGCTAACAAGAAAAGAGCCATCTCTTCTGAAAAGAATTCAATGATTTTCTATATTTCACAGTAAAGAGCAAAAGAGTATTCCTCTGCCATATTTCAGCTCTTCATTCTTATTACGTTGTTAGTTTGAAACATTAACAGCCCCTTTCCACCTGCAAAGTTGTTATGTGGGTGCAAAGGTGATTTTTATCTAGTTGCTGTTGAGCTCTGACCCGTTGTGAGAACTGTTAAAACCTGAAGAGGGATGAATATCACAGTTAGGACAAATTCATGTCTCTTCTCACCAACAGGAGTGCATGGAACAAGAAAATTAGTATTAACCTTCTGTCCTTCGTGCACACTTATGCTCCCCAGAAGCATCTCGGGTACAGTAGCACACCACAAGATGTCTTGTCATGTTGTGCAGCATGTGGTTAACCAGTGTTACCAGAGTATGGTCCTGTGATAACAAGATTTAAGATTTAAAGAAGATTCTTTGTATAATTACAGCAGTCTATCATTTCTATTATAGATTCTTCGTATTACAGGAAAGAATCCATTGACTAAAGGGGACCTACAAGATGAATATTTTGATTTTATGATGATATGGTAGAGTGTTCTTTCCCTGTATAACTAAGTACGCTCTCTAGGATGATTCCTTGTATGACCTGATTTCAGTGTCACCTTAGTGCTGTTTCCTCAGCTTAAAGAGTAATGAGTTAAATACCTTAATATTTGTGAAAATCCAATCCATTTCTGAACTTGGTAGAATGCTCTAGAAGCGCTTGTGACTTTCATTCAGAAGGAACACAACCAAGTCACCCTTTCCCTTCTGTGCTCCAAACATGTTGTCATAATCTGTTGTTCACAAATTGTTGCTCATTTGAAAAAAAAAAAAAAGAAAAAGGTCACATAAGCTCTGAAATACTAGCCAAATTCAGAAAATCTGCAAACTGTCCCCGTGATGTGCCAGCCCACCCTTCAGTCATCTCCTGTGGGCACCCAGTCTCCCTTCTACATGTGGGACTGGAAACAGACCAGATAAAGCTTTTTATCTCACTTACTTGACAATAAAATTCAAAGGCCACTTCTTTTCTTCTTTTTATTTTTTTTTTTTTTTTATTTTTTACCTAAGTATTTTGATTTAGAGCTCTGAAAGGCAGTTGCCTCAATATTCTTGTAAAGCAAGAGATACCATTCCCACTTATCTCAGGTTTCTGGAACAATATAATTTTCCAGCACGGGCATGTTGGTTGGCTCGTGCACAAGGCTATCAAGCTCTCAGTGTGACAGATCATTAACTTGGAATCTCGGGATTTTTCTGTTACTTTAAAAATAAAACAATGTTTCATTTCCTTGTGATCTGTAAGTATGTTACACACACACACACACACACACACACACACACAGGTCTTTATTGCTGTCTGTTTCTTTTTCTTTGAACTTGATGTCAGATGTGGTCGGGAAATCCTTTACAGAATCACAGATACATAAATATATTGAAAAAAATGTGTTCTGAATGTACAATAGCATAGGTTTGGTCAAAAAAATGTTTGTTTTCTGAAAGTCAGGTAGAAAAAAAATAATTGCAATACACAGAGGAAAAAAAGTTGGATTTTTTTCCATTGTTGGAGAAATTGGGAAAAATTAACCTTTTTAGATTAATGATTTAGTTCCTGCCTGGTGCAAAAACATCACTGTCAGCATGCTTTAATAAAAAAAAACCAACCAACCAAAAAAAAAAACAAAAAGCCAAAACAAATAAGTGAAAATATAAGTTTACTTCTGTTGCAAAACATAGAGGAACAAAAAAAAATTTTTCATCATGCAGTGTGGCTTCTGTTGTGGTTCTGAAGATGAGAGAGCTCCATAAAGCTTACCTCTGATATTTCATGCTTTGAGTCATCACATCCTGTACATAAATAACTGTTCGGTGGCAGAACTTTTCGTGAGCCCTTTGAACTGAAAAGGAATAAACCCAGTCCTGCACATGGCCCTCAGAGTACAAGTCTGCTGGCAATCCACTGAGTTTCTGCAGCTGGTGGTTTTTCTTGCTCTATAAAATAAGGTGAATTTTGTTGAGTTCCCCCCTCCTCCTCTGCAGTGATTTCCTTGCAGCTGTTCTAATTTCACCGCCTCGTGGCCTGGGAGGTGACATTAACATTATGTGGTACCACATAAACCTTCTGCGTGGCAGTGATGGACGGCTGTGGTTTTGGATGGTGTCCACTGGTTTGACTTCTGGGTCAGCTTTTAATGATAATCCTTCTGCTTGTGGTACTCTCAAAGACCCTGCATCACCAGAGGTCTGTTTCCTGCAGAAGTTATTCACTGTGTGTTATAACAGACTGATGTTCTGTGCTCTGTAGGTGTACACAAACACAAGCTATACATACTGGATGCTTCAGGTAATTTCATGAAGTTAAGGGGATGGGACAAATGTTGATGGCAAATGAACTGATTTTTTTTTTCTCTCTGCTGAAACCATGAAAAAGAGGAGGGCAGGAGAAGAATCTAAAAATGTTATGGCCAAGATTATCATCTCTGCCTTAAAGAGTGCCTTGATGGCTGTTCAGCTGAAACACTAAGTCCTCACATGGAGGCTTACAAAACAAAACCTCACGTCTCCCCCCAGTGCCAAAACCCCCAGACAACCCCTCCACTCCTGCCTTGTATAAACACATGACTCGATGCCAACTTTTAAAAGTTCACATTCTTTGAAAGACACTTGTTAATCTACTTTTTAAAACATTAATTACCTGACAGTGTCAAACTTAAACTTCTTCTATGTATATAATCCTATTTATCAGAGAAAGTGCCTTCTCTTGGGGGTATAATACAAATATTAAATTTGTCTTGCCTACTGTTTTCATAAAGACAGACTTTTAATTTAAAATTTTATTCTTAACCATTGCATGAACTCAGATTCATCTTTTATAACATCATCAAAAGGCAGGCACTTGTCAGTCAAAGTCCTGCATCTGTGGGTATATGGACTTAAATAAATGAGGCTGCAGATTTCTTGTGCTGTGAGCTGCTCTTGAAGAAAACTGAGTTAAAAACAAAATAGACCTTTTCCCTGCCAAGGGAATGCATAAGTTCAAAGGCAGAGATGATATTCTTGCCAGTGGACAGAAAGATTTCAAGGAAAATATTAAAATTTCTATACTAAGAAGATTCAAGAGTTTGTTGGAAGATGATGTTTATGCCTTATATGGTGCTAGATATATTATTTCTGATATCAAAACTGCTTTTATATTTACAAGTTAATTAGTTTAAATTCATTTTCCAGCTACAGAACCCTTGAAAGTGGAATTATCTGCCATCCCCTGGAGTAACTTCAGTTCTTTTGGTGTAATGTCATGCTGAGATTTATATGAAAATAAATTCTAATTTCTAATAAGGTAACCATATGTTTTGGAGTTGGTGTAATAAAGTGCCATAAATAATTATGGCTCCTAAGGAATTCAGCCTTGCAACTGTCAGTTCTTACGTTAGCAACTTGCATTTGAACAAATTACAATCATTGCCATTCAAGGGGAAAAAAAAGGCATCTTCACCCTTTCAGAATGGCAATGAAAATCCTGCTCTGAGGGTGTTGAGGTTTTTGTTCCCGTGGAGCGACGGGGGATGCTGCGTCCCCACATCAACACGTGCTCTTACGTGCGTTCTTCTGAATTGCATGGGGTATAATTTGATTGCTGGGTTGGTTAATGAAAAGCCCGATGCCGTGTTGCTGGCTACTAATTGTAGTAGAATCTGACTTAAAAGCTGACTAATAAGTCAGGAGAACAGAAAAAGCTGTTGCGTGTTCCTTCTGGGCCAGAGTAATTATCTTTATACAGTAATGACCCTTTGTCGTGTGCAGAGTGGGAGCTACAGACAAAGTTTATTAGAGAACCCTCCTGTTGGGTCATGTGGTGCAGAAAGGACCCCCTTGCCTTCTAAACTCTTTTTCAGAGAGGAGTCCAGGGGCAGCCCCTGAAAGGGAGAAGTTCGTGGAATAAACGGTGATGTGTCTATGCTACACCTTGTCAGCAGAAAGAGCTCTTGCTGGGCTTTAGTCATTAAGCCCTTGTATCCAATCCTGATGTTTCCAAAATTCTTTCTTCCAGCTGTGACACGGTTTAGCTCATGTCACGGTTGTGCTGGCATCAGTGAAAAGGAGAAATGTGAAAGAGTTTTTCGTGGAACTGCGGCGGTTTTATATCAGATCAGTGTTTGCATCAAACGCTTGGCAGCAAAGGAAAGAAAAAAATCAGAGTTGTTCTTCTAGTGGTCATCAGAAGTCTGCTTGTGTTTGAGCTGGAGTGAAAAATGCTGAAAAGTGTTTGTGTGTAACGAGGAGGTTTTCCTTGGACTTGGATGGAAGCCGCTTACCAGTACTTTTATACAAGCTGCTAAAAATTGTGCGCGTATATCTTAAGTCTTAGAGGTTGAGGTGCTGAAGTTTTGCCTTTTTAAAAACCTGGAGCATAACTAGAATAGTTAAAACGTGTGTGTTTGTGTGATGGAGGTGTGTGTTTATGAATATATGCTTTCCCACTGCAGCACAATGGCCTTTACTTACCCAGGATCTGACAGAATAGCAACTTTCTCAGGGGGCTGTGGAGTTCAAAAGGGGGTTGGTGCAGAGAACCTCCAGTTAACTTCCAACCTAAATTATTTCTGTGGTTCTGGCATCTCTTATCCTGTACTGTGCACTGTGTCAAGAGCACTGGAGGGACACTGGATGCTGCTGACCCTCTGTGGTTGCCTTTCACAGTGCTTGGGTATGCAGAGAGAGAAATTACTTTGCATAGTCTTGAAATGAGAAAAAGAATAACATCATTTAAATGCTGGCACTTGCAAACATTTTATCAGCTTCTTGGAAGAAAGGTGGTGTGCAGTTTGGATGCACAGTCTGTCTCTCTGTTGCTCTCAAAGAATGATTTGGGGGCATGGAGTCCCTTTTCCAAATGGAAGCTCTCACAGCCAGTTTATAGGTAACATGTTGGGTTTTGGACTTGATTTTGATTGAGTAAAAATGCACGTTCTAAATGGTGCTCTCTAGCTGCTTCAAGGTCTGTGCTGGCAACGGTAGAACCAGTTTTGAGGCTATCTAAATGTTAAGTGCAAGGGTGTCATGGGTAGGTCAGAGGAGGGAAGCTCGTGCACTTGTCCTACCTCAAGAGCTGTTACAGACTGAAATGAACACCCCCCTCAACTTTGAAAACACAGGAAAAAACCTGATTTGCAAAAGAACCCTTATGAAGGACTTGGAGGACTCAGATCTCAGCCTAGAGAGTCTAGAGACCTGAGGTGTAATGGATGCAGCGAAGAAAGTGTAGAAATTCATTTTGTTCAGGTCTGTATGAAGATGTCCGGGGTCCTGGGAGAAAGTAACACAGACGAGTGTTGCTATAAAGCAGGTGAAAAATTGAAGGTTAGAACTTTGGGGAGTCAGGAAAATTATGGTGCCCAGGGCTGTAATATAAGGCACAAATGCAGCAGCTTTACTGCATCCAGCAAAGGACATCTAGCAGATATTCTGTGTTGACCAGCTTGATTAATCTGAAAGGATTTGCTCTGCCTAAAGTTAGTTGTGAAAGAAAACTGAGAAAAGAGCAAAAAACCAAACCACCTCTCCTTTCTCCCTACAGTTGTTAATTTTTTTTTTTTTTAACTACTGAAGGAAATTAAGTTTTTATCCTTCAGTACCAAAAACCCCCTTCCAAACAACAAAGGAAGCACTGAAACTAAATGGAAAATATAATTTGGCTTGTCATAAAAATATTTTTAAAAATTATTTTAAGTGGAAAATGTGCTTTGCCTGTGGTAATAGCATAGCTGGAGGCTGCTCCAGTAAATATTATCTGTTGTCTTTTCCCTTATATGAATATATTTTGTTTCCAGTAGATGGAAAAGCAAAATTGCTTCTAAAAGTACTAGAGTCTCTAAAGCCATGACAAATGTCAGTTTATACCAACATGTTTTTCCCTGCAAGATTTAGTAGGTGACTTACTGATACAGTTCTGGGTATTCATTAATGTGCATGTAAAAAACAAAGCACAGAAGTTAAGAAATTATTGGAAAAGACATTATTGCTTAACCTCAGGCTTTGCTGTGTGCTTTGCTCCCTACTTTTCCTTTACAATTTCAGCATGCATATTTTGCATCCCTTTCCAGCATTTCTCCTTATGGCTTCTGTTCAGATTAATTTGGAATTGGGTTGTGTGCTGATGGCACAGGCTACGCCTGTATTGACTGCAATCTATTCTGAATTTATTAAAAGACACTGAGCTTTTGACATTATCCAGATGTAGCAGGGTTGCACTGGTATATAACAATTTTAATGTATTTAGACAAATTTAGACAACAAATTTAATATATAGAGACATATTTATTTTATATATTTGTATCGAGTTTTATTTTTAAATAAAAATTCAGTTCCTTGTGTTTTTTTAAATGCAACTCATTTATGGAAACACATGTATAGATTTATTTAAGCAAAGGAATAACATAATAATTATTTATTGTGTTGCATGAGGAGCCATATTTGAACTGAAACTAAAAATAAGACTGCTTTTTTTCCAATTGCATTGTTCTATCAAGAAGAGGAAGCTCCACCTGGGCCTTCATATATGTAGGATATGTCCATTTACTGGTATATGTCTGTGCAGGTTTCTCTTGATAAGGAACAGCATAATAATACCACTAAATAAGCTGAAGGAAGTGTAGGAAAGTAATCAAACTGCTTACATAGCAAGAAATAATTTTTTTTCCCAATTTTATTTACTAAATGTTATTGACAGCTAAGGAAAGATATTCTATAAAATATTCATGTACATATTTAATTTTTAGAAAGAGAATTCCTCTTACTCTGAAAGATTTTTGACAGGCAAATCAATTTCATTTAGGTAGGTAGCTGCCTCTAAAAAAAATCTCTCAAATAGTGCTTTTTTTTTCTGATACATCTACCTCTATTTAATAATCTACTTCTTTGTACCTGAATCTTCTTGGAGGTTGGGAAAGAGAGTTATAAGAAAAGTTAGAGGGAAACTTTGATCCAAGTAATGGAAATGAATGTAAAGATATGTACAGCATCTACAAGGATAACTCTTATATTGGTGTTAGTTTCCTATTGATTTGCTGACTCTTACAATATTTTTGGTGTTCATTTCTTTTCCAAAAAAATACCTTCCCATTTTTCCAGTTCTTCATGTCTAAAGAGCAAATTTCAAAATACCCCTCGGGTGTTCTAGAAATTTTTCCACTGCCTGTCCTTATAATTTTCTTTTTGTTTTTTTCTTTTCATGTCTAAATTAGACATCTTTTTTTCGCTTCCCACTGTGGATAGTTTCTGATTAATTGTATTTTATGAACCTAATATTTCTTATTGGCTCTGTTGAAGATGTTTGCTGTGTTTATGTCTTGTCCTGAACTCACTCACTGAAGCTCTATATGCCTCATATACCTGAACTGATAACATGTCCCTGTAGGGATCGCTCATATAACGTGTCCCTGTAGGGATCACTGTGTTTAACAGCAGAAAATTATTTTCTGTCCACTTACCGGCTTAAGAGAGTGCTTGAAAATTATTAGGATTAAATTGGCAACGCACACCCCTTTCTGTCTCTTGTCTTTCCTTAGGATTGTTTACCTCTCAGCTTCATTTTATTATTTTGTTTCCCCTAATCCTGTGACTCATATTTTTCCTTCTAGCTTTCACCAGAGAATGTGCCTGTACGTGTTGGCAGCTATTAGTGCTGAGATAATTAGACGAACACACGGCAGCATCTTCAGGCATGAATGCGAGTCAGTGTTAGCTCCAAGACGTGCTGCGTTTTGCAAAAAAAAGGGAGAACATCTCATTTGCAAAGGGTTTGTGCTGGAAAATTCCTGGTTGCCTCTGGGCTGTCTCTAGGCACAGCCAAAGCAGGCAGTTTCCTGGGGCACCAGACTCCACCCCAGGCAGGTTGGCCACGTGCTTGCTGTGCTTTCCGTGTGTCGGAGCCCAAGACACAACGCTTAGTGATGCTCCTGCTGCCCGGGGAGAGAGAGTATAAACTGAGACCTGTCATCATGGTGGATGTTCAAGAAGTAGCTGTTACCATTCCCACCTTCTCTGTTTGCTCAGCAGCAGGCCACTCAGGTTTTTGTTTCCTAACTTTCGAGTCCCTCCCTCCCCAAGGCAGTAAAACAGAGTTTTGTGTAGAGTTGATTCAGTACCATCTGTTGTTAGCTGGCTTACGTGGAGATGCCATGGCAGCCTGAGTTTGTTGCTGATGCATTCCCATTTCCAGGAGTAGCATTGATGCTGATTATTTTCTCTCCACAAAGCTCTTCCTTACCACTAGAATATGGGCACTGTTTTCCACTGTGAGTTTCTTAGGCAAGAGGAATTTTGCAGTGCTTACATGGACTTGTGTTGTCACTTAACTGACAAAATGGAAAATCAGGCAAGCATGTGGGGAGGTGAAGACCACTGCTGGATATTAGAATCTGTGTGACCAACAGTTAGGCTGGTTCAGACTCAAGGTACTAGTCTTGGAGATGGCAGGTTCATGCACGTGAGTTATTTTTCAGTTAAGCACTCTGTTTCCCTGGAATTACATAATGTCTGTTTAAGAACCACTATGCTGGTCAGGAAACATTTCCTCCATTTGCTTGGGCACAAGTGACATTAACCTTTGAAGGTCAGGCCTCCTGCTCTGTTCTGGAGCTTGTTTTAACCCATTACCCCTTCGGTGACTCTGTTTGCTTTTCGGCTTTCAGTCTAGTTAGCCGAATCAGAGCTATTGTGAAAAGGTCAGCAGCAATCTGAAGTGCATTCAGCTTGTGTAAGGCACAGTTTCCAGTCATTCTTTTCCATGAGAATCAGTTCAGAGGCTGGCACTGCCACCGTGTGTGGTTTTCATCCAGTAATTTTTTTCTGTACAAGCAATAATATCAAATTTGTCGAAAAGATGACCCGCTTTTGTGGCTGGTAGGGCAGCTGGTTGGTCGACAGCACTGGAGCTGCAGTGCCCCAACATCCTTTTGAGTGATTAACGCCTTGCTAATTCCATATAAAAGGCTACCAAAAAAATGGAGGGTTATAAAGATGTACTGCTTTTTCCCATACGCTGTTTCGGTTGTCAGGAGTACTGGGGTTTGTGTTCTGGATACACCGGGAAATTGTCAACTCAGTCTGAGAGCTAACAAATTGTGTCAGTTTTTTCTTGGTTAGTACTGGCATTATTGGATATTCAATAATGTGCAACAGATGATGAATGTGGAGGCAAACAGGACCACCCTCTCTCATTAGACATTTGGAAACAAATGAATTTTGGTTTCAGATGACTAGAATTCTTTCTTTCTTGTATAACACAGTATAAATACCTGCAGCTCAGTTACATCTATTTTGCAATTCACATAAATCTTGAAATGAATTAATGAGGAACATGGAGAAGAGGACAGATCTTGGACAGGGAATCTAATCAATGTGAATTCCCCTGAGCTGTATCTGTTTTGCACTAGGCTCCCATTGATTTTGTAAACATTTTAGTGTTAGCCATAATCCCCTTTGAATATAAATCATTCTCCAGTATTTTCTCTTGTATTTTAATTAATTCTGAACAGACTAACTTGAGAACTCTTCCTTCAGTCTTATTACTAAACCAGAGAAATTCTTCCTTGTTTTCTTCACAGCCTTAATCTGACCCCAGTGAAATCAGTAGGCAATTAGAATTCTCGAGGACTGGTGAAGCTGAGAAAACCTGAGACAGCCAAAATGTGTCAAAGTTAGAAACTGCGAGAAAATCAGAAATCTTGAGGGAAAAGCAACCGATTTTGTAGTAAATTATTTTATTTATTTTAATTTGTATAAGTTCCTGTTACAGTTGATAACGCCCTTTCCTTCAGAAGAAAAAGGAGGCTGAGATGGTCCTTCTGAGACTGGAGAGTTGGGACAGGGGTGTTATACCCTCATTTTGATTTAAGGATACGGGGATCATGAGCTGTCTGTTCCTTAGCCTGTTCATTTTATATATATATATATATTAACTTCAATCAGTGTGCTTGTGGTGCACACCTAAAGTTGCAGTGTTTTGTTTTTCCTAGTTCTATAGTTAGCCTTCCTTTAAAGATGTCATTTCAATTTTAGGGTGCCTTTGTAGTCTTGGGGGGTTTTCTTCCTCATGATTAGATATATCAGTAAGTGTGTGTATATATGCTTATAACTGGCTTGATTTCTACAGTGCCTAGGACATATATTTTTGGACACAGACTGTCAGTGCAATAGGTTTTATTCAGATGTATGATTAAAATAGGATTTTTTTTTTTTCCAGGAGGCTTTTTAACCTAAGCATAAGACAAGAGGCCACGTTTTAGATGGAAATAAAAAAAATGTGGGAATGTGGTTTGAAGCTGAAATCCAAGAACAGTTTCCTTTTGGCTTAAGTAAAATGCTTCACTTTTTTTTTTTTTTTTATTTTTTTTTACTGGATACTCTCTATTTTAAACTTAATTTTTGCAAACGTAGATTAATTCTGTTGACATACCTTTGTTGTGGTGATGCAAGTAAAGCAGAGGAATCCCTCTTTGCAAAGTTGAATGTAGTAGTAAGTTCTTAAATCACTGAGAGCCGTCAGCCTCTGCAACAGACTTTGCCTCCAAGTGAGGAAGTCTGTGATGTCCTGCTGAAGATCACTTCTCTGGAAGGGTTTTCCTCTCTGCCCTGCTCCCACAGGGCTGGCAGTCACTTGAAGGCAGCAGTGGCTCACTGCCATCCCAGGGAGAGTTGCAGGGTGGCACCTGTCAGGAGATAACAACAGGAAACC
This sequence comes from Lophotriccus pileatus, assembly GCA_035583135.1. NCBI lineage: Eukaryota > Metazoa > Chordata > Aves > Passeriformes > Tyrannidae > Lophotriccus > Lophotriccus pileatus. Next base: position 3,557,423 of record JAWWES010000168.1, read on the forward strand.
ACACACAGCTGGAAAATGCAAAAATGTGGAATTGCTTGGAGCGCACCTTTAGCTGAACCATTTTTTTCTCAGGGCTTTTGGCACTGTGGGAAAGGACTATTCCAAGGAGGTTTTGAAGGGAATGGCGTTCTTGGGGTGAAGATTGCAGAGCTAGTCTTGAGTGCAATGTGAGAGAATAAGTGACTGTACTTGTTTGATTTGTCTGTTGGGCTTTTTTTAAAGTAATGAGAACTGTCAGAGCTGACTGAAATGATCTGATTCTAGTTGGGAGTCAACCTCTTGGCAGCAAATGAGTGATTATTGGTAACATGGGAAGGAGTACCTGCCAGCCCTTGAAACAGAAGACAAACATGATAGACAATGGCAAATCAGTTAAGGAAAGTCTAGAGGAGGTGTGATTAAATCTTTTTTTTGAGTCTCCATAACGTGAACTTGGATTCACACACTGAGTTTGTGTGGCTTCACGTGACAGGACTGAAAGAAGTGCGGAGAGCAGGGCTGCTAAATGCCTTCCCCTGTCATGGTTCTACCCCCTTGGACACTGAGGAAGAATCCAGAGCTTGGAAGCTCCTCCCTTCACACTTGTGCTGACCCCTGAGACAAGATGTAGCATTGATTAGCTTTGAGAAGACCCCTCTGCAGCACCCAGCTCTTTGCTTTCTCAGCATTTTTTGGGCCCTGGTGTTCAGTCAGCAGGCTGGGATCTGGCTGGCTCTATTGCTCCTGAGATGGCTGTGATAACTGTGTGCTGATGTCATGGCACATGAGGGATCAAATATGACTTATTAGAAATTTTAAAACCTTTTTCCTGTGGGTGTTTAGCACTGGAGTGCAAGAGAACCACAGAGCAGAGTCGTCAATGCAGAGTGAGGCAGGGATGTGCTTGGGTTGCAGCTGTGAATGATTGAGCTGAGCAGTGCCTGAGGAGTTTAGACCAATTTTGTCTCAACTGCAGTGTTCTGTTCTCATGTTCCTGTGCACTTAGAAGCCAACTCTTTCAATTTACTTTTCTTTGACTTTGGTTTTATTTTTAAATTTTATTTATTTTGTTTGGTTTTATTTATTTATTTATTTATTTATTTATTTTTAAATTAGGCTTACTTTGAAAAAGAATTTTGGTTTACTTTATTTTCTTTTTTGTTATTACTTTCTAAAATTTTTTGCTTACTTCTAAAAAATTTCTTTCACTTTTACAAAATGTTATTTTATTTGTCTTTAATTTTACTTTACTGTATTTTACTCTATTATTTACTCTATTTTGCTTCATTATTGAGCTATTTATTTTACTGTTTTATTTTACTGTTTCATTTTATTCTTTTCTTTTATTCTTTTATTCTTTTATTTTACTTTTCTTTTGCTTTTCAAATTTATTTTTAATTTTGCTTTTTATTTCTTATTATTTTTTTCATGTTACTTTATTTTACTGTTTTTGCACAAGGAAAAACACCTGGAGAAATGGAGCTGAGGGAAGAGCAAAACTCGCTCCTGCTGCAAACATGATTTGGGAAAGAGAGCCCAGAGAGCCAGGGCACGAATGATGTTCCTTACAGAATAAGCTGAGGCACTACTTTTTTTGGATGTTCTCCATCTTTAAATTGCAATTTTATCATCTTACCCATTCTGAAGAATTTGAATAGATTCAAATTTGGGTACCAAGATTCCTTCTGAAGTGGGCAAGATTGGGGGTTTAGAGTCCTTCAAATAGCTGATCTACCTTTTGTTTTTCCAAGCTTTCTAAATCCACATGTGCATAGATAAGCAGGCAAGAGCTTGTGACCTAAAGGGGAATATTTCACAATGTGTCAGTTGTCTGAGACAGCAGTTGGACTTGATGATCTTAAAGGTCTTTTCCTGCCTAAGTGACTCTGTGATTAATATTTAACCATTGAGGTTGGCTTGAGTGACATGTGACTGGTGAGATGTAAGGGTGAGGGTAAATGCTAGACTATGATCAATCATTTTATTCTTCACAGTTTGTGTTGTGTCTTTCCGTTTAATAACTACAAGTATCTCTCACCAGGTTTCGTGCCTTTCTCTCCATCACCTTTTTACCCCTCTGTAAAAGGATGAGTGATGTTCATTCATTGCCTCAAAGTCACTTTGCTGTGACGAGGAGCAATTTTGAAGGATGTTAATAATGGGAAGGTACCAGAAACAATTGTTTTAAGCTTTGATTATGTGAGTTGCTTGTTTATGAAAGGAAGCATCGTCCATGGCTGCATGCATCCTCATGCATATTCATACACCAGTGTATTTTGGATGTTAGCTACATCTGTACCTTTAGGCTGTTGTTTTGTCTGTTGTAATCATGTTGCAATAATTAAAACATCAGAGGAAGAAACAAACAAAACCTCATTTTAGTGTAATAGAGCTGATGATGCCTGACAGACGTAATTAATTTTTTTGCATTTAAAGCATACAATAGGAATGCTGTCAAAGCTGCACTAACCAAACTGCGTGTTGAGGAGGCACTAGGTACACTTGAACTGTGTGGAATGTGTTGATACAGGACACATTTGGGTTTTTTGTTTGTTCCTTCCTGTTGCCCTAAGAGGCTGTGTTATTTGAGCAAAGCCTGGTTACTCATGCTCTGCTCACTAAATTCTCATTTGCTGCAAATGGTAGCTTTCCTTTCAAAAGATGCCAGTCATGGTTTTTGCTAAATGTCTCATCAAAGCTGATGCAAACTCCAGGCCCTCACTGTGGGTTTGACTCTTGTTACTGTTTGGATAGTTCAGCTCTGTAGACTCTCCCTTACTTTTACTTTCTCAATAGGCTTCTTGATTTTTGCTGAGATTTGAGAACTTTGCTGTATCCTGTGATCAGCAAATGTTTTCTCAGAAGCTTAGACCAGCAGTTTTAGTTACTGGCTCTAGAAATATAAAGTGAATACTTAAATATTCTGATTTCAACCATGCTTGCCTTGCTGTCTCTCGGAGGGTGTGGTGTGGTGGGAGAGATGAAGAGTTATTTACAAGTGGTTTAAACTGAATACAGATACTTTCCCAAGCTTTTTATAATTTTTTTCCCCCCATTATCTGTGCACTGACATTACTTTTCTAATGTCTTATTTTTCCAAGTAACTGAAAGGGCTTCCTGATCTCCCCATGGGCTCCCTAAATTCCACTTCCAGTGGAACCAGAACTCAGTGTGGTCCCACAAAAGCAGCAGCTGATTGCTGGGGTGCAGCATTGTTGTGTTGCCGCAGTTCCCTGCGTGCTGGATCCCAAGAATGTGCCTCCCAGGGTCCCAGGAGTCAAATTCACAAAGCAGTAATGATCCAGAGACTTGCCCATTGCCATAGGGACAGGAACAATGCTCACAACCAACAGATAAAAAGCCGCCTCTGCTGTTTGCAAAGCAAATGAAATACATTATGTGATCTCACAAAACAAAACTCTACTTAAGGAGTGTAATGGCCACTGCAGACTTCTTGTTTTCCTGACAACAAATAAAGCAAGCACCCCACGAGCTATTTGGCTTGATTGAAAATCCCCAGCATGGCTCTTTTGAGTCAGTAAGGCAGACTCGAACCAAGTTACCTGAGATTTATTGTGACACTTGAAATGCCAGTAACCTGTACATCTCAGGGTCACTGGATGTTGGTTTGACCTTGCTTTTAAGGTCAGCAAATGAGTTTATAGTGGGAATGCAATATGTAAGAAGAAACCACTATTAAAATCATAACAGGGCTTCTTTAATGACAGTTTCCTGATGGGGCAGTTGGAACTAAGTAATTCTCAGTTATGTTTTATATTCCTTTCTCTCATCATCACATGTGTAATTCTAGTGTTTTGAAATGTGTGGATCTGGATTTAATAAAAAGAAGGTACTCCTACAGAAGTGTTTTTAGGATCCTCAGCTAAGCAGTCTCTGGTTTTGTTTCTTGAGGGGATGAAAGAGCTCACAGCCCTCTTAGGACCAAATTTTTTGTATCCTGCACTGTACAGTGTAGTTAAGTAAGCATATGCTATATGAGGATGAGAAAATAGTTGAGGTTTTTCTTGTGTACAAAACCACACCAGTTACAGTAAGGTATGAAAACAAGCATAGTGTAAAGTGTTCTTCAGTCAGAGACCAGCTGTCAGTTCTTTTCCATTGCCTTGGCAAGTGCCTTGACCCTTGACCTTCCAAGGAAAATTTCACCATTTCCCAATGAATCTTTTTATGAGCAAACATAAGACACTTCATATTTCACCTGCAGATGAGTTTGCTCTGTTGGGATGGTTCTATTGGGCCAGGGAAATGGCAGTGTGACTGCTTTAACGTGGAGGAGTGATCTGGGTGCTCAGTATGTCAGAACACATTTAATGGTTGGGCTGTTGCACAGAGGGAAGAAGTTATTTCTTTCTCTGCTGTCTTTTGGAACAAAAGAGAGGGGAAAAAAACAAAGATAAAAAGAAGGTTGTCACTTTTTGAGAGAGAGCAAGAGAGAGGATCAATCCCTAAAGATTCTTCAGCTCTTAATCTTCAGTTTAAATCCTTAGATTCTCATGACTTTAGTGGGTGTTTTAAGGGCTTAAGTAGGAATTAGGAGCCTACATGCTTTGGCCCTTTGTGCCTGTGTTCTCAGGAAAATGTGAGGTGGAGGTAAGTGTCTCCCTGTCAGATGGAGGGAGACCTCTAAGCCTAGAGAGAGGTGGGATTTGAGCCAAACTGTTGCTATTGCATGTTTTTGTCTGCTAACATGGGCAGATTTCTGCTCAGCAGGCTCAGTGATGTGAACCCCATGCTGTGGGTTGCTTTGCTGTTTTACATGGACCCTTGGATTTTGCTCTAGGAACCAGGTATATTTTAGGAAGCTAATAATAGGTCCATGAGAGTTGTGGCCTCTAAAATAGCTGTTTGCACCCAAGCTTTTATGTTTACCTCTATGTTATTAGACTAAATCTTAATAGTTGGAAAGATTGTATGCATATGAGATGAGCTGTCCTTCTTAATGCCCTAAGGTGTAAACACTTTCCATAATTATATAAAGATATCACAGTGTGCCACTCCTCTTGCCCAGCTCATCACAAACAACAAAACCTGGGTACTAGCTTAGGAGTTTAGGGAAGTGAATAAGTGTCTATATCCTTAAAAATGAGAGAACTAAGATGCAGTGAGGCAAGCATTTTCTGAGGTATGTTGTCTGCTGAACAGGTTACTCAGTCCAGCAATAAGATTAAATTATCAATAAATTCAATGGATATGATTTATATTTGTGCTTATATTATGAGCTGATGCACAGTTACTTTTCTCCAAGTGGGAGAGGAGTGCAACTGGAGATTAGTCCTAATTTAACACCTTAAAATAGGTGCATAATTTAAGATCCTGACATTCTCAAAGTTGCAGCGTAATTTTTTGTAGAATTTTGTGTCACATTTGGATCAATTTTAAGGACAGGTGGGAGACCTCCAGTTTATATTTGATTTAGAAATGACTGGTCACCGTCGGAAGGTTGCTCACGTGTTTACTTTTGATGCCTGTAATAACATCCCTGAAAACCTTATAACTTATAATCTTTTCTGATATTAGCGAAAGAAGATGGTAACAGGAAAAAAGTACATAAAGCTCATGTGTGTTCTTGGTGCAAAAGTTAAGGAAATGCCCTGTGCAACACTCGACTACTGACCTCAATCTTTGGACTTAATTGCTCATAGAGAACCCCAGTGAGAAAAAAACCAGAAGTTAAAACCAGTGACAGAAAACTGGACATTTGCATCTGTAGGTGTCCTGGCATTTTTTGTCTGAAAAGGCAATGTTTTAGTTACCTGCATGGATAATATGGTGTTGGTAGATGAGTATTCTGCTTGGTGGTATTAGAACCAGAAAACAACAGAAAGTAGAAACATCACATTGAAATAGAAGACACTGGAATGTGGTGTTATGTTAGAATTTTTTTTTTTTTTATATTTCATCAGTCTTCTATAACATTCAGCTGGTTTATGGCTCATGGTTCATTTACTTTCTTCATTAAAGACTGACTAAATTGATATCCTAACCTGAAAAAGTATTCCAAAAGTAAAATTGAAAACTGTTTGGCTCAGAGAGTTTATAAGCTTGGTTGTCTGAGTTCTTTTATTCCCTTTGAGAATAGAATATTCTCTTCTTGTTGGCGAGTTTCAAGAGCTGGATTTAGAAGTGCTGCTGGATTTAGAAGTGCTGCTCGTTACCACCTGCAGAGATCCAAGGTCTTTCAGAAGTCCTTCCAAGTTTGTGTGGATCATGTGAAACAGAGTATTGGGGACAATTTTGCAGCACAGAGTTGTCGTCTGTACCATGTTTTACCCATTACAACAATGTCTAGGCAGAACCTTCACCAGTGCCTAAGATTTTGTACCCGTTCTCACAAATTAGCAAATCCTCTGCTACTTGTGTGGCCTCAGCTCCATAATGAGATCTGAGCTCTGTGAAAATGCCAGGAGATGTTCCACCTGCGCATCAAAGACCTCTTGGTGTTGAAGTCAGCTCCTGAGGAACTGAATAGGGTTCCTCAAAAGGCCTTTTGTGGATCTTCTTCAAGGAGAATTTTCAAGAGGGAATTTTGCATGGAAGGGGGAAAAAAAAAGACTGTTTGTGAGTATTTAATGTTATATAAATGCACTGTTTTTTCAGGTCAATGCTGCTGCTTCCACTTTTGCTTTTCCTTTAGTATGTTCTGGTTAAACTTTCATGAGTTGTACAAGATTTCAGGAGCTGGTTGTGAGTATGATTTTTCCCCATTTAGGGTAGGAATGTTTAGATGCAAGTGGCACAGCCATGTAGCTGTGACAACGAGCAATAACATTAATCAGTCTCACTTGTCATTTCCTCCCTGTATTTTTGTATCTTTACATAATACTTTTACAATAAAAGCTAGTGCTGAAAGACAGAAAACTGATCTGGGAGATCATATAGTATACATTTTGCTTGCTCAGCAATTGAATATCTCAGCGAAATGACTCCTGACAGATCTTTGTCTAACACTGTCTTAAAAACCCCCTAGAGCTGGAAACTCTACAGCTTCCACTTGGAAAGCTATTCCAGTGCTTTGCTGCATTTGTCATAAGACCTTTTCTAATACCTAATAGAAAAACAGGGGAAAAAAAAAAAAGGGGGAGGGTTTCTAGGGAATCCCTGTTATATCTGAGGGTCCAGCAAAATTAGGCAAGCTCCAGTGTGAAAGAAGTACAGGACATCACAAATCTTTTTTTGCTCTGCCCTGCATTGCAACACATCACTTAGAGCATTTCCTCTAAATTGGGACAGGTTTGGATTTGCTGGAAGAAGTCCAAGGACTAAGCAGATGTTAAGCTCACATGATCTTCATTCACAGGGCTGGTGGTGGTAGGCAATTGAGGAGGAGGACACATCATAACAGTCTTCAAAGGCATAAAAGGCTTCTGCAAAGAAGCATGAAATAGTGCTTTTTAACCCTTGTTTTTGATGTTTTGTTTTTGTTTTGTTAGCTCTTGGCTGGAAAAAGAACCAATTTATCAATTTCATTTGTTGCTCCCACCCAGTATCAGTGTAGTTTATTATTTCTTTGTAGGTGTATAACCTTGCCCTTTTCAAATTCAATTCTATTTTTAAAGAATTGTTTCTTCAGTTTGACAAGACACTTTCAAATTCTTATGTTCACCAATGCTTTTGTGATTTCTGCCAGGTTGGCATTGTTAGCAGGTTTTATCTGTATACTTTTTATTTCACCATCCAAGTGAAAGCTTTGAATAATATCATTTGGGATAAACCTTGAGGAAACAGTGCTTAATGATATTAAGTTTGATTAGTAAAACAAATACATGCTTCAGATGCATTTCAGAAATTCTTTTAGAACACAATGCATGTCACGAAATCTCCTTAGATTCTTAGTTGATTTGTTAGTGTCTTGAAATAACTCTGGGGTCTTCAGCAACTAGGGAAAGAGGAAAAGGGCTAAAATGTCCTTTATCCCTTAATGAGTAAAATAAATACTGCTCTAGGGCTTCCCAATACAGTTCATTCTCACCTCCAAACTTTTTGTATACGTTTCTGTATATATTGTGTATATATTTGTATATATTTTGTATTGACTGTGTCCATAGCTATGGAAATGCTCCTGCTGGTGGTGTTATGGAGGTGTAACTGAACCATTGCTCTGGTGCTTGACTCCTATGTCCCAGTTTAGCCAGCTCAGGAACCTCAGTTTAGCTTACTCTCGTGAGTAGTCCTGTAGAGTAAGCTGGAAGTACTCAGGTGCTTCAAGTTGAAAACGTGGTGAAGTGCTTTGCCAGCCTGTACCTTTACACTTTGGGTGGCAGTTAAACACTTTGAAGGTGTTTCTATTGATTGAAGATACTATCATCAAACTTTTGAGCTTGGTGGTATTGTGACTTTCTGCACTTCTGGCATTAGAAAACTCTTTTTTACATGAAACCCTAAATAGCTTGCAGCTCCTACCAGCTGCTATAGCTCTTCCTATTAAACCTTCTTTAGAAGTGGTACAGAGAACACTGGGGCCATTTTCATTTTATGAAAAAACTTAATTTACTTCACTTGTGCTCTCCCAGTCATTGTTGAACTGTGTTGTTTTTGTCACCAGCATTGCAATGTTTTAGATTAAACAGGTTCATACCTGTGAGCATTTTGGGGTTTGAACTATTGTGTCAAAAAGGAATTAAAGCAAATTGATTTCAGATATTGGTGCAGATGGTTAAAGGTCCTTCTGCATAATGAAGCCTGGCTGGTCTGGACTGTCAGTCCTGGAGGGAATCCTTATGGTAGTTGGTTTGTATTTGGAGCTGCCCTTCACTGCACTGTTGAAATAATAACAAAAAACCCTCTTACATCTTTTATGCAAGCAAGTGCTTTTTATTGTAGATGCCAGATACTTATAATAATGTGCGAGACAGGACAATTGCAAGTTAAACAGAAGTTGGACTGCATGTGAGAAAAATAATTGTTCTGAATGCCTAAAAACCACTGGACATAAATATGTTTTTTCAGTATTCACAATCTTGTGTGGCTTAAGCTTTTTCCATTTATAAATTAAAGGATAATGTTGGTGACTGCTTGATTCAGGAGTTGCATACTAAAATAGGATTGAAAGAAAACATTTTATTTAATTGTGAGTTTTTGACTGTAATAAGAGAGTAAGTCACCACATTAGTTGCATATATTAATCATCTTTCATGTATGGTACCTGTTAATAGCAAGTGTCTAACAGAATGTCAAACTGTGGCTTTAAGTGAATTTGAAGACCCAGGGAAGAAAAAAGATTAAGAAGCATTTTACCCATTATAAGTGAATGTCATTCCTGAATGCATGGTAGGCAAATTATTGTTTCACCTTTTCAAAACAAACAAGCAAAAATTTAATCTAAAATGAGGTGGAAGGCAGGGATTGCTAATGATGTTTAGTCCCCTGGGTCCCGGTTTGTCTTTGTTATTAAGGGCATAAGTCTGCACAGTGTTTCCAGGCAAGGTTTTAAAGCTAAGTAGAAGAGGGGAGAAAGCAAAAAAAACCCAAAAAGCTTAATAAAGTGTTAGCATGACAATAAGTGAGTCTGCTGGAAAGACAAAAGTTGAATGTCAGTCAGTGACATTCATAAATTGCAAGTTAAAAGCACTGGAAGCTTTTCTGATATCAGAAAAAGAAGGTAATTGGTGTCTGCCATTGTCAGCAGTATTACTTATCTTCAGTATTTTCCCTTTTGTTGGTTGAGATGATCTGTGTAATTTCTTTCTCCCATAGCCTTGAGAATGGAGAACAGAAGGAAAGCCAGAAAAGCAAGGAAAGGGAAGCTTTCTTAGAGTGATGTGTTTCAACTCTCTCCCCTCCTCCCCTGCCAGTCGTGGTATATAATAATACAATAATGTAAGTCGTCCAAAAATGGTAGTTGGGATGGAATGCACTCAAAAATAATGCATTATATGAAGTTATTTTTCAGAATAACATGAGTTTTGAATTGCTTTTTCTCGAAAGTTGACTTAATCACTATGTGCAGTCTGCTGTGGAAAAGAGCTGAGCTAAGGCATGTGCACTATTGGTCAATTTGACATCAAAAGCTCTAATTCCGGTATTTTTATTTTTTTTCACAGCATAAAAACGTTCTTACGTGCTCAGAGATCTATAGCTGATATTTTCCTTTTTCTTTTCCTTCCTCTGTCCCCTGATAATTAGATTGGATTAGGCCATTTCTGGATGTAAAAATTCTAAACTGCAGCAAGAAGTCTTGACACTAGCACATATTTTTCCCTTGAAGCTGCATTTGCCCCCTCCTGGCTGTTTTCTTTAGTGTCTCAGCCAGAAGAGGCGTTTGACCATGTCATTGTAGGCCCATTTTTACTTAGCTTTTGACACTGAAATGACATTCCAGATGACCGACCTCTTTCCAAAAAGCTTTGAATCGTCCCACAGTTGTGCCACTCTAAATGTGAAGTTGGATATAGAAGTGGAGAGTGATTGGTGTAAGTTTAAACTATAATATATAATCACATCTGGTTTTAATATAGATGTGTTTGGGTAAAGAAGCAAGAGTTAGTGGAGGGCTGATTGTGGAGTTCAGTGACTCTGCAGTCACTGGAGCTACTTACCTGGTTTAAGAATTAACTTTCCTGTTGCACCCTTGCAAAATGATTTTGTTTCTCCGGGGAAGGCGTGTTGTTTCTCAGGAGAACACTGTACCCCAGGTGCTACTGTGGTTGCCATGGCACTTTGCTAGGAAGCAACCTCTTAAATACGTTGCTGCTGGCAAAGAAATGGTGTCTTTTTAATCGCTTTGCCAGATGCTCATTTTATAGAACGTTCTACACAGAAGGTTTGATTTTTGGGATAAAACGTCCTTAGTTTTGAATAAATAAGTTCCTGAGCTAGTGTCACTTCTTTATTCTTCTTGGAGGTTCTTTTTGTGTTTTGGTTTGTGGTTTGTTTGTTTGTTTGTTTTTAAAATAATAATAATAATAATAACCCCCCCTCCCATCTTCTTTACCCCAGTCTGCTTCTTTTTATAAGCTGTGTTGATAGCTGATATGCAAGTGTGATTGAGCCAAGCTGGCTTTGGTTCTATAATCTCACTGAGAAATGACATTTTCAACAATGTGCTTTGCTTGTTGAGAATACCTGCTTAAATTTTGTTTGCAATCTGTCCTTTTATTTTTTTTCGCTGTGAGGTTCTGGGATGTAAAGCAGAACAGCCTTGTGTGCTTGTGTGTAGGTTGGAGGGTGAGTGAGCTACTTGGTGTTTAATAACTGAGTCTATTGGGTGTGGGTTTTTTTTTTTCATTTTTATCTCCTGAGCAGCCCAAAGAGAGTTGTGGGTTTTTTGTTTGGTGGGGGTTTTTTTTGTGTGTGTGTTTGGTTTTGTTGTTTGTTTGCTTTGCTTGTTGTTTTATTTGGCTTTGTTTTAAAAGTTATTTTTTTCTTCAGACAAGAGTCATGGCTGTAATGTGTCTTCATAAGGAAAGAAAAAGATGTGAGGGTGTCTTTTGAAAATGAAGATATTGGTATGCTTCACAGCGAAGCATCCAAGGTAGTAGAATACAAATGAAAGGACTTAAGGCTAAACTGTGCCTTTTTGGCACTTGTCTGAACAAGAAGTGCTGCTTAAACTGAACAGCTAAGGATTATCACAGAAGGTGTCGTGGCCCAGGGACCTCTCCCTCCCCCTGAGACCCTTGTTCCTGTGTTGCAGGGCTTTGCAAGCAGCAGGGAAGTGGTGCCACACTCGCAGTGAGTTGTGAGGGCTGTGCTGGCTGTGTGGAAAGCTGGAAGAGCCACTGTCTCTGGGCACTCTCCACATTTCCAGTCCACCTGCTCTGGGTGGGAAGGTGTTGGCATCCATTGCACGAGTGGATTTATTTTGACGTGTAGCATAAGCAGGAGTCACAGTCAAGCCCTTAAGCGAGGTTTGCTGTAGCTGCTCGCAATTTTATTTTATTTTTTTATTTTAAATTTTTTTTTTTTAAGAAGGCTGTAGCGAAACTTACTCAGAAGGTTATTCTAATCCTGTTCCGCAGTATGAAAATAAAAGCGTGATTTCAAACAAACGACTTGCCAGACATTGAATGCCTAGTGAGGTTGTGCTAGTCCCCAGTGCAGGGGAGGTCATCAAATCAAATATTGTGGCCGAGTTTTTGAAGTGCTTGGGTAATTTTATGACCGATAGTAGCGTTTGTAGTTATGAGAGGTAAGATAAAGATCATCAGCTCTCATGCTTCGAGGCATAAGGTAATCACTGCAGTGTTACAGGAGGGATATTTCCCTGCTGAGCAGCATTACACAGTTGGTTATGTACATTATGAGGTGTGTTCTTTCCTCTGATATAAGCCATTAGCCAAAAAGGTGACACTTGGTGGCTGAACAGGTTGCTAAGACAAACCTTATATCAGCTGTCAAGGGGATATATGTCTCTGTGTGAAAGAGTTGCATCACATTAATCCAAGCTGTTGCTTGCAGGAATGTACATCACTAAAAAAATCATATAAAGGTAAGGGGTTCCCATTTTGGGCTCAGTAACTCTTCAGCTTCTGTGAGAGGCTTCTTGGAACTATGTATGTGAATTATTGTTTGCTCTTTGCTTCATTGGTGCTCTCTCCTGCCTGGCTCCTGCTTGGAACCAACTTCAGGCCACAGTCTGCAGGTGTGCATTTTATGGTTTCACAGCAGTTGGCGAGAGTAAAAGCTAGGTTCTGACTCTCTGCAGTCAGTGGCAGGGTTGTCAGGCACTGCTGGGTCCTGCCCAAGGTGCTCTCTGCCCTGATGGGTTAGACCTGGCTTCCAGATGGCCACTTAATACTACTGTGTGCTGCCCTTATTTAGAGCTAGCCATGAGAAGAAGCTAAGCATAGTAAGCTTATGCATAATAGTAAATATATATATATATATATATATATATTCCCAGTCTTTGTTTAACTAGGCTGGAAAGGCCAAGTTTTCCATGTTTCTTGTCATGAAGGTTACTTTCCCATTCTTGTAATCCCCCCTGGAAACCTTTTTCTGGACCTACTTACAGGTCTTGTTTTGAAAGCAGGTGATCAGGAATCACCACACTGTTTCATGAGATGCAAGTAAGTCCTCTGAATTGAGTGAAAATGTCTGACACTCCCAGAAATTCATTACCCCTTTTCACAGCTGCAACAAGTTGTTACCTCTTAATCATTCTATTCACCAGCCTTCCTCTCCTCCATTTCTTAAATCTAATGAACCTCCAGTTTAAAGCTGAAATCCTTGTCCTTAGTTTGTCTTGTCATGAGGCACTTTTTGCTTTTAAATTTGATCCCATTCGGTTTTCTTGCTCACAAGGTCATCTCATTCTTGGCTGGGATGATCTTGTCCTCTTCCATGCTGATAACTGTGTCACCTTTGCATTTCATGACCTTGAACCAAGGTTGCTAATGAATATATTAAGCAGGATAAATACCAAGACTGGTCCCTGAGAAATATTATGAGTAACATTTCTCCATCTTGAGAACCATTCTTTTTTCAGTACAGGCTCTTGTAGTGCCTCCCATAGACAGTTTTCTATCCATAATATGATATATTCTTATATTATTCCTCACTGTCTGACTTTTAAAGAATGATTTCTTAGAGGACACTGTCAGATGCTTAATTTAAACACAGATGTATTAGTTGCACTGAATTGCCCTTGTCTAAGTAGTCAGCTGCCTTACTAAGAAACCCATTACTTGTCTCAGGTGATCTATTAGCAATAAGAATATATTTCTTTTTATCCTATTTCAAGTCTACCTCCATGCCCTCGATTACTGCCTCCTCCAGGGTCTGCTGTATTCAGTGTCAAATCACGTGAATATGTGTTTATCACTCCTCCTTTCTTGGAATGCAGCCCCTGTATTTAGTATTCCCCAGTGTTACTTTTGCTTCAGCAGTGATGATCAGGGATGCAAAAGGACAAAATTTTCAAGTAAAGGTTTGTGAAACTAAATGGTATAAGGGGAAAATATCAGTTCCCATTACATTTCATTTAAAAAACTTGCCACTGAATTTGTGTTTTCATCTCCTAGTTCTTTCAGTATGCTTGAAATGTTCCTGCCCTGGTGGCATTATCCTTATGAGAGATTGGTACATTTGCCCAGAGATAGCTTTTCATTGAATCCCTGTGCAAATAAGAATCCTTAACCAGTTCCTCTCTTTATTTTAATCCTTCTCTCCTACTTTGGTGAAATGAGCCTTTCACTGTTCAGTCTGTTTTCCTTTGAAAGACTGAGCTCAGGTACTATTTTTACTGTGTGGCTAATTTAGGACATACGACTTACCCTGTTAATTAATCTGTCTTTTTCCATCCTGGTAACTTTTTTGCTTACTCCTGATATCTTCTTTGAAGTGCTTCTTATCCTTCCTCTGTGTGTTTTGGTTTGTTTTTTTTTTTTTTTTTTTATTATTTCCTATTTAATTCCAAATAGTTTCAACCTTTTATTAAAGTTATGTCTCTTTATTCTGGAACTCAGTGCAGTCCTATCAGTTGTTTTAACTTTCTTAGGCACTAAGTGTTGGCTCTGTTGAAACCCTTTGTAGACTTAGTTTTATATATCCTCTTATATATCAATTAACTTGTCAAAAGATGAGTTGGTACACAGTAATTTGATCAACAGTTTAGGCAGCTTTTCTGTGGAGTTATTGCTGCTTTTCAATTCTTCAGCCTGGTGTTGTCCCCAGCGAGGCTCAGCTGTGATTAGAGGTAAAGAACAAGACTGAAGACTTCACATGGTGGGTTAAAAAGTTGTAAACTGTCACTAAAAAAAAAAAAAAGATGAGGTTTTGAGTCTTTTCTTGTTTTTTAATTTATTCTCAGTCAGTAGGATGTGAGGACAGGATTACTCCAGGCTTCATATTCATAGTATATTTTCTGTTTTCTACCCTTTATTTCTGGAGATTGATGGATACCTGATGTTATATCCTTTAATAAGGTATTTTCATTGATTTAGGACTGTCTTACTTTTGGCTTCAGATTTATAACTGTAGCTAATCAAATTCTGTTGCATCTTAATTAACTTTAAAATAATCTTTAGTAATGAAGTTATGAATATTTAAAATTTGGACATTCAGAGGAACCTCTCTCATTGAACTACCTGTAGTTTTAAGGGAAAACACTGTATGTACAATGGGCACGCTTTTTACTACTGAAACGCATCATGAAAATGAGAACAAGTGAAGTGAGGAGAAATGATATACAGACCTTTTTGATGCACTGCTGTAAGCAGAAAAAAAAATCATAATGAGGTCTTTCTGTGTAATTGTTGTATCCACAATCAAGTTATTTCACTTGTTACAATTCCTTCCTACGTTTTTGGAAGTTTTTCTGTGTGAATTCTGACCCAGACTTTCCTGTCCGAGGTTGTGAAATCTGACAACTTCACAGGAGCACTCACAAAGGTGGTTTGTGTTCTGCACAAGTCGTGTTTTGAAGACTGAGTTAGTGACAAACTCTATATCCTACAACGTATTTTGAAATAAAACACATAATAAAGTAAGTGTACTAGAGAAATACCTGATAGAGAGATTGCCCAAGTGCCCTACACTTGGTCTGCTTGAGGGAGTTTTATGTTTTTAAGCAATATATTCTTAGCTATAGATTGGACTAGAAAGACAAGAATATAGGGTCGAGTACCTGTGCAGAAAGGCAGAAAGGAACAATTCAATGTTCATAAAATATTTTGTCCAATTTAGTGCAAGCCCACTGATTTTCCAAGCAGTGGAGGGATCAGAGGGACTGGAATGCTGGGTGAGCCTCTGAGTCACCCCCAAAAATATCTGCTCTTGGCAGAGGAATAATAACAAAGCAGTCACCTGAATAATGTGTTCTTCTGAAAGGTTATAATTTGGTGTCATGAGAAGGCCAAACTCCCACTCCTACCTATGGTGGTTACAAATGATTTTTTAGAATTTGGCTCACTTCTATTTACTTGTGCAAAACCTCTTGTGACTCTTTTTATTTGCATAGAAATTAGTGTCTCTGGAAAAGGTACCAAAGTGTGTCTCAAGTTCTTACTTTTAAAGTTATTCTACAGAAGCAAAAACCAGTGTTTCAGCTGCTTATAGAGTAATTAACAGGTGTTAATTACTCTATAAAGATGTTATTAAATGTGGAGAAGGGAGATGAAGAAATGCAAATGTTTGGGGAGTGCTATAAAGCAAACAAACAAACAAATCCCAAGATAGTAAACTCACCACCTCAAGCAGGAAGACCTTTTGATATTGCCCCTATTTGTGTGGCTGGGATGGTCTCCTGGTGGGAAAGACCCGTGTCCAAACCTCTCCACATCCTCTTCTGTGTGTGACACTTCTTCCCTTGTGAGGCTGAAAGGTGTTATTTTGGAAATGTCACCCTCTTCAAAATGTATTTTATTTGTATTAACTCAGCTCTGCTTTCTCAATTTGATCTATATTAATGAATACTTTCTGGTAAGCCAAGAGTGTATTTTTGTCATGTAGTCCATTTACTTAAAATAAAAATAAGTCATCCATCTCTGCTAAAAATGTCCCAAAGCCCCAAGAAATGATTTCTAGTACTGGACTTCTTTGCTCTTTTTGATTTGTGAGCAAGTAACTCAAATTCTGTAAACTCTGTGTTCCTGAAAAGCTGCCTGTTCTGCATTCCCCATCTCCTGTTTTTCTCGTACCAAGAAATTTGTCTGCTTTCATTCCTTAGGGAGGAACTCCAAGATGTGTCTGTAGTCTTTGGAAAGCTCTCTAAAATATTTAGGAGTCTGAAAATGACTAACAGTCTCTCTGTTCCTAACAGGACAAACTGGGGATATCAGCTTGGTAGGGAATAAATAGAATACTTTTTCACTGTGCCTATATTTACCCTGTACACACTTTTCTTTTTTTATTACTATTTTTCTTTATGGGTACCTTCAGCAAAACTAACAGGTAAGGAGAAACAGGTCTAGTCTAATGATCATTTCCCACTTTCCTGCCACAGCTGTAATAACACGTGCTACAGTATATTGTGAACCTTACAACCTCTGGAAAAAAGCTATGGAAATATAAAGGTAGGGAAACAAAGCAAGATACTGCTGCTACCTGGCCACTGTCAGTTGTGAACAGCAGCATTTACTTTAAAGAATTGCAGCTTTTTTTAAGATCCGAGACTAAATCTGCATTTTAAACACAAATGCCTATCAGCTTAAAAATTTGAGAACTTGCCAGCCCTGAAGAGAAAAATTCCCCTCATCTGTGTTTGCTACTGAGAAAAGGCAATAGTGGCAGTGAGTGAGAGTGAAGGACTGGACCATGTTAAATCTTTCAGTTTTGACCTCCCTCTTTTTCTGTACATGAGCCCGATTTTTTCTTTCAGAGACTTATGGTGAAAATGGCATCTGAACACTGAGGCAAATATACTTTACCAAATGACTGCTCAGTGCACGTGGAATAGTTTCACAGTGTAAAAACCATTTGTTAATGTGCTTTCAGAAGCTGTCATTTCCTCGCAGAGATTGCAGGAAGGGCGTCCCTTCGAGTTCCAGGTTTGCACGGGAGCAGTGAGAGTCTGGTGTTAAAAACTGCTTTTACAGACCCTGGTGATTAGCCTAGGCTCTTGTCAGAAATCAGGGGAGACTCACAAACTGAAGCAACTCTGTGATTGTATGTGAAGGTTGCCTTTTCCCTCTCTCAAATTTGGAAGGAGTTAGCCTAATTTTCTCCTCAGTTTGGTGTGAGACACCACATGGAGTTGGGTTGTTCCTGGTGGTTTCTGAAGGAATCTGATGGTCTGGAGCCTCCTGCCATCCTGACCACCCCTGCTCTTCAGTGCTGAGAAGACAGGGATGTGGCTGATGAGGTGAGGAATGAGAAAGGGCAGATATAGCCATATTCTTCCTCTTCTTTCAGGCTGAACAGAGCATCACAGCCAAGCTGTGCTGGTGAAACCTGCTGAGTTCGGATTCAGCTGCTCACCACGTCTGGACACCCTATCAAATCCATATCCAGGAGGGCCTCTGCTATGGGGATTACAGGAGTCTTTAGCACAAAAGCTTGTGTTTACAATTTTCAAGGCAGAACTGCTTTCAAGTGGCATATGAACCTGTGTCTCTGCACTGTGGTGATCAACCTAGAGGGAATGGCAGCCAAATTGCCACCTCTCTTACTTATTGTGGGAAGGGGCTGGTTGACTCCTGTGGGTTTGTTATGATACTTTGTCTTATGTTCCTTTCTTTTTTAATTGTCTTTGCTGTTTGGGGAAGCAGGAGGTTCATAGCAGTGAACCAAACACTCTTTGAATTGTGTAACTCTCTCTCTGACAACATAATGAGATGATTCTGTGTTTAATAGTATAACTAAGAGACCAAAACCCAGACTGTGCACTTCATGACTTAATACACTGCAGATGATAGTTGTTCAGGTACAATGCTGTGCTAACATCCCTAACTGGATGGATAGTCCAGTCCAACTGGATGGAAGACGCCAGGCTGGAGAGCCTGTCACTTCCTGAAGGACAGTTTTGGTCTGCAGCCATCTGTGTAGCTTCTTCTTTCTACTTTCAGACACAAAACTTCTTACAATTACCTCTGCTAAAACTAATAGAATTATATCTGTCCAAAAGTGCTTTTGACCTAAGAAATGTGCCTTCTGTGGTTTATGGTTAATTCAGAAGTGTAGCAGTCAGAGAGAGTATTCTCTCAAGCCACAATACATGTTTCTTCATATTGTACATCAGCTTGCATCAATAGCTACTGTCAAACCAATTCCTTTATGCCTTCAAGATGTCTGGGCCTTTTGGGTGGGTTGTAAGACATCAACCACCAGTATTTATTTACACAGACAGAGGATGAAATGGCAGATGAAAGCAGCATCGATGAATTGCAACACAGCAAAAATATGAACCACCGAGATTTGTACCCAAAAATATGAACAGTTTTGCCATCAGAGAAAACAGCAGAACTCAAAAAAAAAAAAAAAAAGTGAGAGATGCTGTGAGTAGAGGAAAGAATTATTTTCTCAAGGTTGTAATAAGCTGGCTATACCTAAGGGAAGTGCAGGAAGGAATATGATTCACTTTAGTCACCTTGGAGACAAGCTCTTCATCTGTCAGTAGATATTTAAATTATTATTGAAATATTTTATTATTACTATATCAACAATATGAATAATCAGTGTTTTAATATGTGGTGCTACAACACACTAATTTTCAGACATAGAACCAAATACAGATTTAGCATATGGATACCCTGGATGTGTCTCTGTATTTATGTACTAGCCAAGTCTTAAGAACTGCCTGTGACTGTATGAAGACGGGTGCTTTTGAATTTTTATCTGCCTTGTGTTAATGCCTTTTTTTTGGCGTTACTGATTCCTGAACAAGCTGCAGTATGGCATGTCCCTTTAATTATGTGCTTAAGATGCCCAGATAGAGACTTCAGGGTTGTAAAGCATGAAAAAATCCCTCTTATTTAAGATGAACACAGCATGCACAGGGAACATCACCCCTCCTGGATCCTGCATGGGGGAACTCGGGATTGTTTTAATTTATGGATGGATGGATACATGTGTGAATACCAGTTTTTTTAAAATAGCACAGATGTCAGCTCTCTGTTTTTTTTTTATCCCCTGAAAATTTGGCATGGAAATATTCCAGTGCACCTTGTGAGCTGAGTCTTTTCCTTGAGCCAAAGCAAATACCCTGTATCCATCATCCGTGGTGATGTATCTTCCTTGTATCTTAAGAAATAGCAGATTTATGGGGCATTTATCAGAATACAAGAATCCAGTACCTGTTTGAAAACAGCAGGAAGATTTGCATAACCTAGAATCAGTGCAAATTATATGCTATGTAATTGAATCCGTAAGAAATTAATATCAGTCTTCCTATGTTTAGGAGGTCTTTTTGGCCTTGTGTAAGCCTCAAAATAATTTAATCACAGTGATTTCACTGTTCCTGTATAGTTTTCTTCCTTCATGCTTTCTCTAAAAGTGTTTTAACAGCATCTGGTTCTGAGATAGTTTTCCAAGGTCAAAGCAGCACATGATTTTGCCCTTCCAAAATCATTGTGGTGATGCAGAAGCAGAGTTCAGAGCATGTGACGTGTTGGGTTAGAAAATTTAAAATTAATAAATAGAAAGCTGTTCAGAAAGAACTGTAAAAATGATGAACAGCTTGTAGGAACTGATTTATGAGGCAAGACCAGAAGTTAGATAAGTAGAGCTTGGTTGAAGGGATGGGATGAACGTGTGTTCAAATATGTGCATGAACAGTCAGAGGGGAGCTGAAGTCAAGATTTGTGAGTACAAGATTGTGGACTAGACAAAAGAGGTGTTTTAGGGCTCTCAAGATAATAAGAAGGTAGAACTAAGGAACAAAGTTGATAAGATTTCTGAAAAACTGGAAGGTAAATAGAAACTGATTGTTAAAGAGAAAATTATTTATATATGTATGTATATATTCAGCTTTGTTAGACTGTAGGGTTGATCAGTGTATTGTGTCAGTAGATTATTTCACTTATTTGTTATTTGGGTTTGTAAAAGCACTACAGGAGGATGAAAAGCTGTTCTTTATTTGAAGAAGGTGGATGACTTTAAAAAAACTCTTTTAAAATCTTGAATATCAGTGTTTTGTGAGAAAGCAGCGTGTGCTCTGCATCTGGTTATTGTGCATTGTTAATTTTTCCTTGACATTGAATATACCCAGAAATAGGAATGCAGTCTAGATAAAGTAATCACTCCTTTCCTTTGATTTCCTGGGATGTCAAGTGAGTTGCCTCAGAAAGGCTGGCATGGCAGTTGTGTTAAATGACAGGTTTATGACTCAATAGGGTTTCAGTACATCACTCACCTTAATGAAAAACAATACCTAACTAATTAAAATTGCACCTATCAGCTGTTAAAATGACAATTATTAGCATCATTCTTACAGGAGTTAAGTGGAGTGGAAACTTGAAAAATCTTGATTTTGCCTTTCCATCCTAAACGGGTCTCTGATTCTTTATTCTTTAGTACTTAAGACATAACAAATCTGGTGATAAAATTGCTTAGCTTACTTTTTCACAGGCTAAAGGAAATAGAATTCTTAGTTTAAAATGAGTAAATTAAGTGGGTTGACCTTGACTATCTGCCAGGTGACCACCAAGCTGCTTTATCACTCCCCTCCTCAACAAGGCAGGGAGAGAAAAATATAACAAAAGGCTCACGGGTCAGGATAAGGACAGAGAGAGATCACTCAGCAATTACCATCGTGGGCAAAACAGACTTGACTGGAGGGAATTAATTTAATTTATTGCCAATCAAATCAGAGTAGGATAATGAGAAATAAGAACAAATTTAAAGAAGATCTTCCCCCCACCCCTCTCTTCTTCCCAGCCTCACTCCCAACTTCACTCCTGATTCTTCTACCTCCTCCACTCAAGCAGTACAGGAGGATGTGGGATGGGAGTTATGGTCAGTTCATATAATGCCTCGTCATGTGGTGTAATTGATAATGGCATAAAATTCTGAACATGCTCTTTCAATACTTTCTCAGCAGAAGGATTATGGTTCTGAGAAGGAAAACTACTTTGGGATTGTGATACAAGGGCTTCAACTGTTGTGGAAATAAAATGTTTTTTGTTATACAGTCTTCTCAGCCTTGTGGCATGGCCCATCAGCAGGAGCTTTAGCCCTTTCCACGTTGTTCCCTAACTGTTTTCATGTATGTATATGCCAACATCTAGGCTCCTGCTTCCCTCTTTAGCTCAGTTTCATCTCTTCTTTTCCCAGACATTAAGGAAATTTCTTTTTCTTCTGTTAACGTGATTAACTCTGAGGTGTTTTTTGAGGTTCTCCCTCTGCTTTCCATCAAAGGGCACACATTAAGGATGGAAATACAGACAGTGGCTTCTGCCTTTGCTCTCTTTTCACAGCAATCCTGGAAGTGCTGTTTTTCCTCTTGGGAGCAAAGAGGAGGTTTTTGTGGTCAGTACCTCCATGGAGGCCATTTCCTGCTATTGCTGTGCAGGAAAGCAAAGGATATGCAGGGCTGGGACACATGACCAGAGCACAGACTAGGGGAACAGTGTACCTTCACTTGCTAAAGCAAGAAGAGTGAATTACCCTTGTTAACACCTGTCTGTCTGGGATTCAAGTGTCATGTAATAATCTGCAGCAGGGAGGTGTGTTGGGGACCAAGTCCCACCAGTACCTGCTAGCCCTCTTCTGTTCTTGGCAGCTATAAGTGGATGTTCCCTATTATATGCTGGGATAGCCATGTTGATTTGCACTGACACGAGTTTTATATTAGAATTATTTTCAGTTACAAAAACAAGAACTTTGTGTTAAGAAATATCTCAGAGATGCTTCAAAGTAGGGTCTTTATTATATAATCTCATGAGTTCTGTGTGGAGCGGCTTTACTTTGACACAATCATCACTTTTCATGTATTTTGAAGTCTCTAACAGTGGGAGTATGTTTTCATGAAGCAGAAAGTGTCCTGTCTGGCTCTACTATGTGGGTGACTTCATGCTGTGTGCTATAATGTGACTAGGTTACATCACTGTTAAAAAAAAAAAGAAAGAGCAGTAGCTGGAAGTGTATGTGGAGAGAAGAGAAAGCATTGGAAACCATTGGAGATGAGGAGTATTTTGCATTGATTTTTGATATTGACTTTCCATCCACAGCTTGCCTAGTTCTGCTGCTTTTATTTTTTTTGTCATTTATTTACAACTAATGCAGAATGACCAATGAAATCAGGCTAGAATTTGCTTCTTAATCGAGATGGTGAAAAGGCATTAGATGGAGATAGAAGTCTCCATCCTTTTATTGATAGTGGAAGCTCAAGTCATTTTCATAATGGTTCTCTTCAGGGACAAAATACATGAAGGTTTCATTGACAGCAACCTAAGAGCTGCTATTTTGCTATTAAATGAAGTTTAATCTAGCTTGAAAATTTGAGTCAGAACACAACATTTTAAACCAGTAATGCTCCCTCAACCCTCCTTTCCTTTCTCCTCCTTCGGGACGAGATCTTTGTTGCTTTATCTCCCTCTGCAGTGTGCACAAAAGTGCACACACACACGTACACATGCAGCAGGTTGGTTCAAAGCCCATTAAGATTGTGGTGTCTTTCTGTTGACTTTCACAAGGATGCATTCACCTGATATGTGCTTCTGCCACTCCCTGCCCTGCTGTGCAGGTCTGTATTTTACAGAGAATGTTGCTGGGTTTTGAGAGAACTGGTCACGCTGGAATCGGGCCTTATTGCTGATAACGTGCTCTAAAATATGTGTAATGGTGCTGGTATTAAAATAGTAACTCACTATCAGGAGTAAGTACATAATGCTATCTCTGTTCCCAGCCTCCACTCCCAAAGGTGTGCTGTGTACCACAAATTAAAATTCTGCTTCTGCCAGAGTCTCAGGAACCTTGCTTGCAGTAAGGCTCTTTGCCAGAGGGCATATGCCCATTCCAGATCTTCCATTAAAACATCAACCAAGCAGCAGACTCAGTCACAATTAGCTTTCCTGGCCAGGGAGGACTGGCTCTGCATCTCTCTGCTCCATCCTTCCTTTGTGCTCTGACCACTTTTGTTGGTGGAACTTGAGGGAATCTGTGTGAATTTATTCCTCAGTAGCTGACACTGATAAAGGAAATGTATGTAAAATATCGTTGACTCCCTGTGATTAAGAGGGGATGGAGTAATTCAGATGCAGATTTACTAGAAAAGAAATATTGAGGACCATTGTTCCCATTTCTTCTTTTTTTTTTTTTTTTTTTTTTAGCCACAGCTAAATATGTGACTCTCTTATCAAAGGGGAAAGCATTAAATCACCAATTCAATTTCATAGCCAAAAGCAAAGCAATTAAAGTAACATTCATGCTAAGTGTTGAGGCAGGGGATAAGACTGGAGGTAAAGAATATTTTTACAGTCATCTGTTAGATTCCACCCCACCCCCCAACTCCTCTTATTGTTCCTCTTGTTTATCTCACCTCAGGTTATGCCTAAGGAATGCAGTATTGTTGCAGTCTCCAAACCAGAAATGCCTCTTTCAGTAACCAGTGCTATAAATCACACCTGATTATCATATTTGCTCAGATGAGAAATGCATCTTGCATTTTTCAGTTATATCAATTAAGGTTATATTTATATTACAGTGTATATATTTATAATATCTAAAATTAGGTATTTTTCTTCTGCTGATATTTCCTTGTTTATTTATTTTTACATTACAGGTTAGATTAAATTTAAAAAGGCCCAAACAATAAGACTAGATTGTGTAGCAAGGATGTGGAACATAAAAATCTGTTTAGCAAGGCTCTAAGGGATACTCAGAAAGGAACTGTTTTGCAATGATCCATAATTTTCTTATCTGCATATGATATTTGTCTCTATCCCTCTGTGGAACCTGATTAACAGGGAATTATCTGGATCCGTGACAATAAAATCTATCTAAAAGTAAATCCTCTATCATGTGGAACCACGTGGTTTGAATTATATGGTGTCGAAGAGGCACTGGTGCAATTGCTCAGCGGTGGTGATGAGTCTGCCACTTCAAGTTCAGTGCTTCCTCATGGATTTTTCAGCAGAGCTGGATAGAGGAACAAGATGTGATGGAAACAGTTGAATAATGAATTGTTGGAAAGATGTTAAGAGAGAACAGTTGGGAAAATGCAAATAGTGTCATGAAGGCCATAAATAGAGAAGATAGGGCACAGTTGGTGTTTACCAACATGGGACAATATAGTTCCATTATCTGTGTGCTGCACAAATGGTCATTGATTGAAAAAAATTACTTCAGTATGAAATTGTGGAGTATTAATTTTATATGATTTGTGCTACTTACGTATTATAAGTCTCATTTACTGCAGCAGTATATACAAAAAATCATCATAAAATACTAGCCTAGTAATCTTCCAGGGACTGTAGGGGTTTTTTGGACATGATGAAGACACCACCCCCCACAAAAAAAACCAACAAACCCCACAGTTTTCACAAACATTTAATTTTTCAGAGGGTTACAGTGTCCTTCAAAGTGCCACAGTAAAATGTTGCTGTGGGCACAGGGATTCTAGATCAATTATACGGGTTAGCCTTCTGCAATTTATCATTTGAAGATAGCATCTGGGTGCATTTGAAAGAGTAAGCCAGTCAATATCACAGGAGGTAGATAGAAGGAGACAAACTGGGTAAGAGTATTGAGGTAAAAAAATAGAACAGTGAAGCAAAAATTGTGGGTGGAGGTGTAAGACAAGTGCTGATGGAACCAGGTGTTGAATATAATTGCTCTCAGTATAATGGCATGAAGAAAGAATTGTTCATTTCGATACAGTAATCCATTGTTCACCCTTAGCCATTAGTAAAATCAGATAGAAGGGATTAAAAAGGTAAGGTGTTAGCTGAATGAGAATGGATATAGTTATTTCACTGTGTGGTTTTGCTCGGCTAATACAGGTGAATGGAAGATTGGAGAAAAACAGCACTCCCCTCACCTCCTCCCACCATATAAGCCTCCACGAGTATCTCTAAGAATGTTTGGAAAGGTAATAAATAAGGAGGTGAATCTGTTACAGCAATCTTGCATTCCTTTTCCAGCAGCAGACTTTGTTTCATCCGTGCTTACTGAGATCCAAAAGGAGTTTCTTTCATAAGTGAAATCAAAGCCAAAGCAAGTCTTGCTTTGGGAGTACGTTTATGTAGTAAACTAGGAGCCATCTTTTTCAGGAACAGAGCTATTTTCATAAGAATGAGGTGATTATATTGCTGTGTTTCCTAATGGGCAGTAATATATTTGTAAGCAGTAGCAGCATAACCTTTTATTTGTCGTAGGCTTATGTAATGGCAACTCTCACAGCCCAGCATGAAGTGGTTAGGTTTAGAATAAATTGTCATGCATTAAGAGCCTTTGAAGAAGAAAAATGGGTGAAAGAGTAGTACTGAAGGAGAGTAGTCCAGTTGGATTTATTATACATAACTCTTCCTGCTCCTTTCCCTGTAGCAATTTGTTGGAGGTTTCCATCATGGGCTTTAGCCAGAGGAAAGCGATTGAGTTCCTCTGTGTCCCAGACAGGCACCACTTCTGTAAGGGAATGGATATTCCCATATTTGTTGATCTGTATGGATTCATCAGAGGAGTGTGGCACGGATCAGCCCGTTGTCATTGTACTCCAGGTTTTAGCAGGGCAATGATGGAGAACAGTGTCAAATTGCTCATTGCCAACCTCAAAGCGTATGGTTGCCCGGAGATGTGCTGTGCTGACAGACTGTGACAGGACAGCTCACATTTTACTGTTTGGCTCATCAAACTGTTTTTTGGTGGAAAGAATTTGCCCCACATATGCCTTGGGATAAGCCCTTTTTTTCACCGTCTTCTCCTCGACAACTACAGGATTCCCAAAACATCTCCTGCTTTATGGGAAAATATCAGGATACCTGATGGAGGATGGGAAAAGCCAGTGACTTCTGTTGTTTTCAATTTCTGATGAACTGGGTCCTATACCCAATACGATATTTAAAAGGATGAACCTTGGGTACCCCAACCTTTTACTTATCATGTAAATTTTTGTTTATTCCCAAATTAACACTTGGAGAAAAGATGTGAGAAAAATTCTCTTCTGAGAAAGGTAGCATGTACAAATATAATGATTTCCTAACTTTCAATAAGTGTAAGTGATGGATAAAAGGATTTACAATGTGAAATATTGAAAACACTGTCTCTAAAAAAAATAATAAAAAGAACAGCAGTTTTGGAGCATATAATATATGCTAATATATTATACTAATATAAAAAAACAAGCTAATGTCATCATAGGACTTACAGAGATGTGGGTTTATTTCAAAGTTCATATTTTTATGAGAGAGGATTTCAAAATGCTTCATATTTGCATGGTATTCTGTTTCTGAGTTTGTCTCTTACCTTTCTCTGATTTTAGCTCTTACCTACTCCAGTGTCCCTGGCAATACTGTCAGGACTGTTGCTCTGACTGTGGATAGAGATGGCCCAGATCTCTGCTGGTTCATTTCCTAGTCCTGTTCTCAGGGGACACAGCAATAGCTCTGTAAACCATGAAATCTCCTGTGTGCTCTCAGTCAAAGAGTAAACAGCTTCTCCTCTTGAAGGCTTGCTCCTGCAAAGTTCCAAGACCCAACAACTCCTGTGGGGCCAGCACTGGCTTATATGGGATTAACTGCATTCTAGATGAGGTGGCCTGATGATAATCAGCATAGAATCATAGAGTGGCCTGGGTTGGAAGGGTCCTAAAATATAGTTCCAACCCCAATGGCATGGAATGAACACCTTCCACTAGAACACTTCCAGGGATGGGGCATCTACAGCTCCTCTAGGCATGCTGATCCAGTGTCTCACCACCCTCACAGGAAAGAATTTCTTCCTGGTCTCTAATCTAAACCTACCCTCTGTCAGTTTGAAGCCTCAGAACAAAGCAGTTTCTCAGTATTTCTCCCAGGCTGCCTGTCATTACATCTTACTTCTTACTTTTCAGAGCACTTATCACAGTTGAAGAGGCATAAGTCGTTGTCCTCTTTTTTTTTTTCTTTCTGATAGACACCAGGTCAATTCCCTGAAATATAAAATTCTCTCTTCAAGTAGCTGCTGGCATTCCTGAGTATGTTAAAATACCTGGAGGTGTCAAAGAACCTCTCTGCCATAATGCCCATGAGAGGATGTAACGACTGCTCCTCAGAATCCATGAATCCCTTATAGCAGAGTGTCCTCAAAGGCATTGATCTGCCTTGAAGAAGTCCAAGAGGCCAGAGAGTAGCTGGAGAGCAGGGCTGGTGGCACTGACTTGGGTAAAAGTCCTGAATCCTGCTGGCCAGGCAGACTGAAGCCGAGCAGTGGCTTGCTCGTTCCATTGCCTCTGAGAAGCCACTGAAAAGAAGAGCAAATTAAGCAGCATCTTTAAAGAATTCCAAGCCCTTACACTCAACACACTCCTTAGCAGCCTGTTCTGCTGCTGTGCATTCTAAATAGAAATATCAGTGTATTTTCAAAGTATAATTAGAAAGAAAAAATTAAAAGGCTTGGATAATCCCGGATAAAGCAATCTTTTTTAACTTCAGTTAGCTCTAAACATCATAGCAGCTGCTACAAGAAGAATTTGACTTTTTTTTTTCCTAGTTGCTTTGGCATGTTTGAGCAAATGACTGAGCTGCTGCTGTTAGCCAAAACCTGTTTTCCCAAATGTTTTAATTCTGCTTTCTGTGATTATTTTTAATCTGTGTTCTCTAAGCTGCGTTATCATATGTGAATTCCGGCTGCATGTTTTTTAAAATAATTTATTTGCAACTGTCAGAGACACCTTATGAATAAGTTATCAACCATCCCTAAGAGCTATAGCTGCAAACATTTTTAAAAAGTAATATTTATAAGTCTGTGAACATTTTCTATTAATGTGTTTATCAAATGAATGTACTTAGGGTTAGGAAAACAGCTCCTCTCTGTTAGGAACAACACCACATTACTTACATTTTCTTTAATGCTAACATGTCAGTGTCAGCTTTTGAACTGACTGAAATGATCCTTTAGGAGAAGTTCA
The DNA here is from genome assembly GCA_035583135.1 of Lophotriccus pileatus. Taxonomy (NCBI): domain Eukaryota; kingdom Metazoa; phylum Chordata; class Aves; order Passeriformes; family Tyrannidae; genus Lophotriccus; species Lophotriccus pileatus. Next base: position 3,585,843 of record JAWWES010000168.1, read on the forward strand.
ATTTAAATAAACTGGTTTTATCCTGAGAGATCTCAAGGCTCTTTGGGACCATCCCACCAAACCAATGGCACAGACCTTAAATAATGCAACACAAATTGCCAGTGTAGTGATGGAAAGTACAAAGCAGAGAGGAACTGCAAATTTTCAGTTTTCCTTAGAGAGGAGCAGAATTTAGTAGAATAAATAAAAGGAAAAACTTCTCTAGATAGCCTGGACAGCAAGATTTAAGGAGTTGGCTGCTGTCTTTCATGATAGAATTGTGCTATTTGGAGGAATGATGACCAAAAATGACTATAGATGAAATTCCCTGGCTCCCAAGAATCAGGCAATTGGTCAGATCACTTGAGATTCAGGTTATGAAAATCTCAATTTTTTTTAATTTTTTTTTTTTTTTTTTTTAAAGGCAAAAAATCATAACCTGAAGAGGCTAATGATTAGTGTGTTATTGTAAGCATTGACAAGGATGGAGAGGGGGATTGTACTGTACTTAGGCAATATTTTAATGTCTAAGGCTGAACTTCTTCGGGGTGGATTTTAGGTGGCTTTCCTGGGTGGATTGTTTACTACTGTAGCTAAGAAAGAGGTAGCAAAATGTTGTGATCTCTTTTCAGGAATAACCAGTTGCTTTCTTGAGTGTGATCAGTAAAAGTATTTAAGTTTAAGACTATTAAAATAAAGACCAGGAAGGTACCTTCACTTGAATTTGTATTTTTGTCCTTCTCAGGAATGTTAGGTTAGGTGGGGACTGGAAAGTGTGACTGTTCAAGTATGACTTGCATGTGCATGTGTGTTTTAAAATATTTATTTATTTGTTTAACCTCACAGTTATACAACTTTCATCCCTAAGGGGCAGTTAAAGAGACAGAAAGCAGATTTGGAATATTGATACTCTTGTCCTGATCGTAAAGTAGGTATATCAACGTAAAGCACTTTTACACTGTGCCCAGAGGAAGAGGCTGCACTATTTTAATGATGCTCTAAAAGTCAAAATGATAATACTTCCCGATATTATTCCATTGATGGTTATTTTATTGCCTGTGGATTCCCAGGTGATGCTACACCAGCCCTAATTTATGAAGGCATTTTTCGCTGGTTAGTTACTTAACGACATTAGGGTAATATTTCTCAGCCTTATTGAAAAGGGAAAATTTTCTTTTGCTTACCTGCTCTTGTTTTGGGTTATTTCCCTGCCTCTGAATGGGCAGCAGCTCCATCCTCAAGTCAGAGGGTTGCCCGTGTTTGCACTGCTGCCCTGCCTTGGAGGAGATGAATTGCCATCGAGGAAACTGGTGAACAGTTGTTGGTAAACAGTTTTAAGGCTCATCTAAACATTTGCAGCCAGTAATTAGTCTTTTCTTACTCAGGCAACTAGGGGAAGCGGAGCTGCTGCCAGCTCAGGGGGAACTGCTGGCTGCTGTGTCTAATGCTTTATGGCTCCCTGAGGGTTCTGTTGCACAGTTTGAGAAACCAGCCCTGTGCTAGAGGTAAAAACCAGGTATGGGGTGTCTAAGACCTATGAGACACATCAGAAAGGATACAGGCAGTGGGGGGGATAAAAAGGAAAAGCAAAAAGGCAAGTGGAGATGAAGTCAAATGAGTCTGGCAGTGGAAAGGAGGTAAGAGCAGGAGAGGACAGAATCAGGGAGAGTTTGGAGAGCAAGTAAATATAATGACCAAGGAGCTGCTTAGTCAGTGGAGTGCAAATGGCATGTATTCATTTTTGCATAAGCATAGGGTGATGGAAATTTTAGGGCCTGTCTTCTGCTCCACCACTGTTGTGCTCCACTGTTTTGAGCACTTCGTAGAGATGATTCCATCAGCTTGTGAACGTATTTTAAGATTTGATATTATTTAAATAGTAACACTGGTTGACTTTACATTTTTAAAAATCCAGGTTATTTAGACCAGGGTCTAATACAGTTTAGGTCAATGCATAGTATTGACTTAAATAAAAGGAGGGGAGGGGAATTCCCTCTCTCCTCCCCTTTAATAGTCACTAATTAGAGAAATCTTTCTGAAAAGCCGTCTTCCCCCCCCCTCCCCCCCGGTTTTGATTTTCTATCTTTATTTCCTTATAGTGCACCCAAAAATTCTAATTTAGTTTGGTAAAATACACTCTCCTACCAGAGGGCAAGTAAGCTGGGAGAGAGATGCAAAAAGTGTAATTGATTCTGATACAAATACAAAATCTGTTGGTGCTCTGGAACACTTCATACTTCTTTCTATTTTGTTTTGTTTTGAATGTTACTGTCTTTCAGTAGTTAAACTGTGAAGCCCCAAACAACAGGTGATGATACTACTGATGTCCAGAGGGATTTTTGTTGAATGCATTCAAACATTGGTCTGCAACTCCAGAGGCAGAGAGTGCTTTGTTTCAAGATTGTTCACTCATGTTTATTACAGGACTAAGAGTTAAGGAAAAAAAAAAGAGGTCCATTTCTCTTTTGGGCAAATGGACAAAACTCCCATTGTCATTAATAGGACCTGTGCCCTCTTTACAGCTGAGATTATTTTGGTTTGATGTGACTTATCGGAGCAGACAAATATTAAAAAGATGTTCTAGTTGAGATTTGGTGTCTCATTGTCATCTTTCAATATTACAGGTATTTAGCAGTAGAATTCTAACCAGGCATGAAAAGAATTTGGACAGTTTGTAAAGTGCATTTGCAGATGAGAAAGCCTCTACCCCAGGCTATGGCTTGAACACCCTCTGTATTGTCTTTCCACATCACCTTGTTTTGTTGGTTGGTAGGAGCTGATGAGCCCCTGCAGTGGCAAATCACCTGTCAGGTGCTGAGCAGGTGGTTCCACTTGTGTTTTATCCCGGTGTACTCATAGCATTGCTAAGTGCACTGGCAACTAATAGAAGATAATATGTGTATATTTTGCCTGTGACTTCACAAACGTTACTTACAGCTGTAAAGAGTAATGGGGATAACTAATTAGCTAAAGGGTGTGTGAATACTGCAGTAAAGAGAGCTCTGTATAGACAGGGAACACTATTTCAATAACTGTTAAGGAAACACTTGAACCCAGTAGGACACCACTCACTTACCAAGCCAACCCACCCTGCAACACAACAGTCCTTGCTGAAAAGCTGGAGCCCAAATGTCTCTGTTGATGCAAAGTTGAGCTCATGTAGATGAAAGCTGGTGATATGTACGTGATCATTATACTGTGTCAAGTCTCATTTTGAAGACTATAAGTATACCTTTTTAAAAGAAAAACAAACTACTTCAGCAGCCTAGAGAGAAACATAAATCATATATTTTTGTCACCTCGAAAGACCACTAAAAGATGAGCTTTAATATTTCAAATGCGACAAGCAATCTCTACACATGAATCACAATTTGAGTTCCATTACAGCTGAGCTGATATATACCACTGGCTGCTTTATGGATTTTACTCTAACCATATTAAGTAAAAACCCAAAGCCTTTTGTGATGAATACCTAACCTTTTACAAGAATTTGTGGAATTGAGGTCCAGAACAACAGTTTTAGCGTCACCCTGCAAGCTTTAATAAGAAAATTCTGTTGCCAGTTTTGATCTCTTAATATTACTCTCTGTAAAGAAAATGTGGGTATTAGTAGAAGGCTGATATTGCAAAGATAAAAGAAAATGTGAAATGCTGAAAGGGTTTGTGGGAAATGTGCCAAAGGAAATGAGCAAAGAGTGAAGGGTTGGTTCTTTTGTTACTTCTGCTTCCTTTGTTAGGCCTGGGCTTTTTCTTCCTGGACTCTAGAACTTCTGCAGCAACCCAGTGCCAGCTTTTCTCAATTCCTCTATTTATAGTCAAGTCACCACTTGAAGTCCTTAGTCTCCTTTTCAGATATTCTCCCATGGCAATATTTTCATATATGTTGTGAATTTTCTTTTTATCTCTGGGTATTCTTGTATCTTTTGTTACAGCAATCTGGGCCTTTCTTACAATGAATCAAAGTTCAAATTCCTTCACCTTTCAGACTTTTAATCCTCTCTCTTCTCCTTGGGGGAAGAAAGAAAAGTGTAGTCCAATGAATTCAGCAAGGAAGCTGGAGATGAAGGGTAGTTCATAAGGTTAATTTTCAGGTGAATTGGTTGCTGTTTTGACATTCTTGCTTTCTTTACCGACATCTTTTATTCCTTTTCCTTTTATGCTAGAAAATTATTAGATATGCAAGAACAAAACTCCTCAAAGCTATGCTCCAAAAGCCTATTAAAAATAGTCTGCAGGCAGAACAGTGTGAACACACGTCAACACCTGAGTGTTTCCCAAGTGGCTCGAGCACTCAGTGGTGTGATAACAAGGCATGTGGGAGGATTTTTTTTTGTGGCTTTTATCTTTCATATATTGATGCTCCTGACTTTTTAAAATTCATTTAATCAAGTGGCACTGCAACTGAAACAACAGAAATGCAGGAACCAGATAGTTTAAGGTGTTTGCAGTGATACACAAAGTATTTTGCCTCCAGGCCATCATTTCTAATTCATCCCAAGTTGGCAGCAGTCAGAAATCACTGCCAACTGACAGCTGCTTGCTGGCCAACATGAAGCAATTTAGCTAGTAGTTCCTGCTGGACAGATGTCTGTCATGTGGAAAGTGTGAGTGCAGCTGGCATGTGTTTCACTTTCAGAGACTTGGGTGTATCTCAGCTGCAGCCACTTCAGCTGAGGAAGGTTAGACGGAATTCAGGAAGGATAGCGGAATTTAGGTAACCAAGAACTCAGCATGTGCACAGTTCAACTCCCCCACCTCCTGGGGCTGAGTGCTGGTGGTGCTAATGCCTCGCAGCACTTGCACTGTGTCTCCATAAGCGCAGTGTGCTGCGGGAGAAGGGAGCCTGGAGCTTGGGCTCTACAGATGGCCAGGCAGAGACTGCACTGTGGGGTGACCAACTGGCTGGTACTCCAGCCTAGGAGGTTCTTCAGCTGTGTTGTCAATTGATACCTTTCCTGAGTGTGAGCAGTCAATAACAAAAAGAAAGTAATAGGGAGGAAAAAAAAAATTGAGTAAAAAAAAAAATTGAGTCTGATTCATCTTTCTTTGTGTGGACGTTTGTAACACTAGAATTAATACTTTGAAAACCACGAATTACTTCATGTAAAATCTTGTGCTGCTAAGCAGAAAATCTGTCCTGCTGAGAGAAAATAAAGAAAATTCTTCAGTGTAATGTCTGGTTCTGTGAGGAAGGACGTGGGGGGGGGAAAGATTTTACAGTTTACAATATCACAGAGCTTTGAGATACTTAAACAGGCAAGTAAATGATAGGTTTGAGTCACTGTTGTGAAAACACTTTTGAATTTTGGATTTGCAGCAGCAATAGAGATTGCTTAAGCAGAGATATGGGGTCAAGTTTTTGCTGCTCCTTAGTCATCTTTTTTTCAATTTTGACATGATGCAAAGCAGGCATAAAATGGGCTTAGGTGACTAGTTGAGTCTTCTGCTTGTGTGAGATGTGGAAGTGGCACAGAGCCCTGTCCAGTAACTCCTGCACAGAAAGTCCTGTGTTTCAGGGACCGGGCACTGTCAGAGTACTTGGGTTAATCCAGAGGTCTGGAGTACTCATTGTCCAACTGGGCAGTTGAATCTGCTACTACGCTGTCCTGACAAACATTGCCACATCGTATCTGACCAGCACTGCCACTGATACCGCCGCTGTACAGAGTTACTGTGCCGTTAAGAGTTAGGATTTTCAGCATTGCAGACTTCTGACACTGTTTCATGTGTTTGAAAACTACATCAGTTTTTGTTTGGTTTTTTTTTTTCAAGTTGTAGGAAAAAATCCAAATGGATGCGTTACTTTTCCAGAGTTAAAAAAAAAAAAAAAAGGGCATTTCAAGAAGAACAGTGTGAAGGAACCCATTGCTCTGATACAGGTGTTTTAGCTCTGTTTCAAGGAATATTTTTAACTGAATTTTCCCTGTTCCTTAATGCTGGTGTGTTTAACGGTATCACCTTTGGAGCTGTAAATGGGATTTATTTTCCCCAATGTCCTTTCGTTGACTGTAATGTGTTTTTTTGGGTGGTTCTTCCCACAGATATTGATGAGTGTGCTGCCAAGATGCATTACTGTCACGCCAACACCGTGTGCGTTAACCTGCCTGGATCCTATCGCTGTGACTGCGTGGTGGGCTATGTCCGTGTGGATGATTTCTCCTGCACAGGTGAGCTCTCAGGTGCAGCAGCAGTTCTGTTGACCACCATGTGTGTGTTATTGAGCTCCTGGGTGCTCCCTTTTCCACACCAGACGCCACGAACCCGCTGACCCTTTGCTAGATTAAAATTTCAGCACAGGCAGGGTGGATAACTGTGGTGTGAGGTACCTTTTCCTACGTGTGAGCCCTTTGGAATTCACTGGAAGGTGGCTGTAGAAGGCCTGTGGTGCAGCCACGGAGTGCTGTTGTCAGCCAAGACACAGGTCCCTTCGTGCCCCACTCGTGGGCCGTGGGAGGAGATAACGCTTTGTTAGCTGTGGTTCGAAACTGGGCAGGGGGTTGAGACATGAGGAATTATCCAGGAAGAGAAGCTTTCTGGGCATAGCCGAGACCAACGTGTAAAAGGAAAACTGAAAATGTATAGAGTCCTCCAAACTGGTTGTTTTTGGGGGGCTTGGAAATTGTTGTTAATGCTGAGAACTAATGTCTCGAGGACTATGACACATTGTTTAGGAAAGGGAGCAAGTGTGATGGCATTAGACAGTAAATCTAGTGATTCTTTTGTAATATCTATCAGCAAAATTAGCTCTAAAAATTCTTAATGGAAGGTAGGTAAGTCTCATTTCCATTCAGGGGTTTCTAAGGGACCTTCTCTGGCAGTCTCAGGAAAATATGAGAAGCTGCTGAACTGCTCATCCCATCTCTGCCTGTCTTGGATAACATCTTTCAATCATAACACTCCAGAAATGCTGATCTTAGGATTATTTTAATGTATTATTTTGATCAGGCAAAGGAGGAAAATATCAGGCAGGTTTATTGAAATGGGTATGTCAGCTTGGCACAATACCATGTTTATAATGCTGTTGGGTGAGCTGTTTTCTGAAGTGGAAAGTTGTCACAGGAGTGTTCATTATGAGAATGATTTCCAGCCTGGAATAACTACATTGTAATGCACGTTATCATTAGGGGAGGTCATAGGGATTGTTGACTCTCATGATGATACCATGTCTTTTAGCTAAGATTATGTAATTTATAAAACTATAGGAAAACCCTGCCCACCTCTTGAGAGAGGCTGGTACTAAGTTGCTGTCAGGAAGCTGATTTTTGTTTTTCCCAGAAAGTCATTATTTCTGTATAATCTATCTCTTTTGAGTTTTTCTTGATCTTTTACAATGTCACATGACAGATGCAGACCTTAAATTCTGTTCTAAACGTGTGTTGGGTGAGGTAGAAGCCTTCAGAGTGATGGGGAGAGTGTTCTTGCTAATCTGACTTGCTGTCTGACTAGCTGTTCTTGCTAATCTTGCTTTTCCATATATGCACTACTGATTTCCTAATGTTCCTTTCTTTCCAGCAAGGCACTATCATTAGGCATGCAAAGAGTTCAGAAAGCAAGGTATTTGTGATTTACCAAAGAAGTGTGAAGCAGTAAGACAAGTTGCTTGACAGTAATGGGTAAACATCCACTTAAAATGCATGCACACACAAAAAAATCAGGAGTGGATTTGGGAGCAAATAATAGAATGAGGGAGATAACTATTTCTTGAAGGTTTATTGTCTTGCTAAAAAGACTTCATTTTTGACATCACAGTTAAAAAGCACAGTAAGTGTGTAACATGGATCAGGAGAAATGTAGTTCATTGCCTGTTGTATCTAGAAATAATGGTTTGCTATAATAATAAATGTAGTTAAAATAAGTACTGTGCAACAGAAGCACTAATCCTGTTTTGCATTTTGCATTATGTTTATGCAGACTTTAAGCAATAATAGCAAAGATTAAAAACAAAATTATAAAGAAACCCAGGCAACAAATACTCAAGTAGTTCCCCCTTATACTTAAACCAAGTGTTTAGAAGGCACAAGTGAAATAAATTGTAGCTATTACTCAGTTTTTAAATATTACTCTTTATTCAAACAGAATAAATAAGAAATTTTCTTGTCATTGAACCGTGCATTTGGAGACAAATCTGAAAGCCTGAGATGGGTTGGTGTTCTGATGACAACTGTGTGTGTGTGTGTGGGGTCAGGCTCTGATGGGTTCAGAACAAGGATTGAGAAGTTTCAAATGTATGTGCTTAAGGCACATGCATGGCATTGCATGTATTTTATGCACTGTTGACCTTAAAGCAGAGTTGTTCCACAGAGCAGGAGTTATCATGTTTTGGGAAGTCCAAGTCTGTTTGGTGAAGGCATAAATTCATGACCTGCTGTTGGGCAGATCCTGTGTGTTGCTGGGCAAGCATGTGCTTGGTGGCCTCGGTGTCCAAACCCCCAGCTCTGGCAGCTTTCAAAAGGTGGGAAGCAGTTGTTTGTGGAAACCGTAAATCAGAAAGAAATGTTGAGCCGAATAAAATATTTCAATTTGATATTGAGGGGTTTATCTTTATAAAAAGACATGGAGTGACTGTTGAAACGCCACGTCAGTTTGAGTTGAGCAAAATGAGATTCATTTGGATATTCCTGAATTTTAAATATGCTGCTTCAGATGCCTTTTCTTAAAACACTGCATCTTTCTAAAATTAAGCTAAGTTTTACTGTTTTGACATTGCTGAAACCTTCCTTCCCCAAACAGTTCTTGAATAATTGTTCTCAACTGTGAAGCAGGAACTTCTGTGGTTATCAGTGAGAAGCTGTGCTGATTGCATAGAAAATGCAGTCCTAGAGACAGAGTGACTAAAACAGTATTCTGGATGAAGTCTCCAATCATATGAAACTCCTAACTATGATTTCAAATTAAGTAGTGACTGTTTTAATAAATTATCAGTGTTCAGTCTTACATAAGGAGAAGACCTGGTGTGCTGAGGTACTTTGTGACAGTTTAGTCAGCCTAGTGATAACTTCAACCTCTATTTGCCAAGAAAGGTACATCAGTGTTTTTCTGCTCACCTATTTCTAAGGCTCTGTGCTCTGAATGTTAACTAAGTTGTTGAGTGAGAGACAGTTTTATTAAGAAAAGTTACCCTTGAATAGGAACCTGCTTTTCAGTCTGTTCCTGTGACACTGACAGGTTGTTTATCTGTTCTCAAGTAAATCACAGTCTTGTCCGTTCTGAAACTGGCAGCAAGATTTGCTGCTCCAGATGTTCTCGTTTGCTGGAATTTACTGATTGACTCTCATGGGTTTTTACCCTGGTTGCTTGTTGTAAAGTAAGTTCCCTTGGGTTGCTTTCTTCTGACATAGCAGTTTGGGAGTTTGCTTCAGAGGTACATTATTTTGTTTTATGCTTTTTGAAGCATTATAAACTACTTAATAAAAATATAATAATTTTGTTTTTGATGGGCTGCATCTGTTCTCTGGTATGACTTTCAAAATTCATGTGAGTTTCTGTGGTTTGAAACTAGAATATATAGTTTCTATGTCCCATTGTCATTCAGTAAAGTATGCAAAGGCCTTTTCATCTTAATGAGCTATAAATTATCTGTAATAATGACATATAACATGCTGATATGAAGAGGAAACAGTGTGGGTAGATTTTGTGTCTTTTTGCATAGTACTGGAATTATCTGTGAAGACAATCAGAATGGTCATGAAAAAGATTCCTGGCCTTTAACACCTATGATAACCATTTAAAAAAAAATATCAGTGATTTTGAAATGTTTATCTTGAGGCTGCCTGGGACACTAAAAACTTCCCCAAATCCCTCAGTCGTTCAGAGAATGAGTTACTTCATTTTGTGTGGTCACTACTGAGTTTGAAGGCTGTATTTCGTTTTGTTTGGGGGTTTTTTTGTGTGTGTTTCATTTTGTTTTGTGGTTTTTTGGACTGTGCTTTTATCCCTTTTTCAATCTTCATTTGGTGTGTTGATGTTCACAGAATTCCTTCAGTCTTTGGCTTCTCAAAGCAACGAGTCACTCAAATATTTGTATGTTACTTGCATAAAGCAAGCCCTTATCTACCACAGAAACAGCAAGTGTTTTGAAAACACATAGTGCAGTATTTTAACTCTGTGGAAAAAGTGACGTTGCATAGAAATATATTATTTAGAAGAAGTCTTGGAATATAAATATTAGTCTTGAGTTTACATGCTGATTTGATTTACAGCATGGGTAGAGAAAAGGAAGTAAGAAAACCCAGTGATTTTGCTAGGATATCCCATAAGCCCCTTCCCTTCTTTCCAGTGTGGTTTCTGGAGCAGCATTCAGTTTGGAATATAATGCACTGTTCAGAACAAGCCTTTCTGCACCATGTTATTAGAAAAGTTGTGCCTAAAGCATAGAAAAACATAGAGTTCTGAGAAATTTCATTTTCAAGGGAAAAAAGTCAGAAACCCTTTCTCCTGCTCTTCCCTTCTTCCCCTCCCCTATCTGTGAAAGGCAACTCAACTGCAGAAATTTCCTCCTGTGGTTAGAACAAACATTCAGATTGTTTGCTATCGCTAAAATTGATGCCTTCCTATTTTTGTTGCAGGAGTTTACCTGTCAGGTTCAAGGTGGTGTGGTTGACCCCGTAATAATACTAATAATGCAGCAAGTTTCACAGCAGTGAAGTGGCAATCTCAAAGGGCAGGTTACTGGCCTCACATCCACAATCACTGTCTGTGTTTGTAAAAGACCTGAATAGAAGCTCTCAGGCAGCAGATTGATGATACAGTCACTCTTTGAAAGACAGTGCTCTTTCTGAAATCTAATCTACTGACCCTCTCTTCCACTGTTTCTTTTTTGTTGAACTACATTAGGATTCAAGAAAGCAATAGCATTGTTTTTGGTGTGCCACTTGCACTTTCAAAGTACTGTGCAGGGTCTTAGATGTTCACAGAGGTCAGTAAACAAATGTTACTGCTGTTCTTGTGATGACCTGGATTTGGGGAATTGATAGACTTGTCTGCTAGCTGAAAACACAAGTCTGGGTCAGCAAGCAGTGAAGGTAGGTCTGTGGTAGAATAGTTTTCAGGTATGTTTTGGGGAAGTGGTCTCTTTGGATCTTGCTGTTATAAAGGATATCATTAGTATCTTGCCTAGCACTGCATAATTTTTTATAGTCACAGAATGGTTTGGGCTCTAAAGGACCTTAAAGATGATCTCATTCCACCACTCCTGCCGTGGACAGCAATGTGTCCCACTATCCCAGGTTGCTCAGCATTTATAGATTAGGTATCAGATGTTCAGCACAATGGGTCTGACTGGGGCTGAGGGCAGATCTGGACCCCCTGACTTTCCTTGGCACCAGTGTTTATTCCCTGCTTTGGAATCCACTCTGTCCACTCCACACCGAAGATACACATTAACCTTCTAGACGCTGAATCTTTATCTGTGTCTTGTCTTCTCATTGCACTTGGAAACTTGTCTTCAGGCAACCTGAAGGGATGACACTGTGCTTGTGTTAACTCAGCAGGCACAAAGTGTTTTTGTGCTGGTCTCTCCTTTCCCTGAGATCCCTTATGTCAAGTGCATACAAGGCAGGGCAGGACGTGGCTCCTGGTGTTGAGGAGGACTCTCCTGTTTGAGCTGCAGTCAATTGCACCTCCCTTACCAGAACTGTGAAGGGAGAACTGTCGTTCAGTTCAGGGGGCCTTGAAATGCAGAAACATTTGTTTCAAGTCCCTCAGAGGGCTGCTGGCCAGGTTCAGCAGCAGGTAATCTATGCACCAGTGGGTATTGCCTGCCTCAGAGAGCATTTCTTTGCTCTGCAGGACAAGTCAACAGAAGACCAGAACAGTATTAAATCAATCCAGCAAAACAAAAAGGGAGCAATTCCACCTCAGTTGACTGACAGTCACACAAGTTTTGACTCAAACCCCATTAACTCAGGAGAAAGCTTTCAATCACATTCACATAGATAAGTCCCAAGAGAGATAACTAGTGCACTATTGCCACAGGGAAGCTCTGTTTTTAATAATACTAAAGAGGATGCTTCTTTTGTATTGTCAGAGAATGCTGTACTAAAATAGATAATGTAGCTTCTCGATGCATCCCCTGAAGCCTGGTAAGTATTTAATTGCCCTTTTGGAAAAGGGAAGCTGAGGCACGGAGAGTTGGAGTGTTTTGCCCAAACTCATGCTGAGACACTGGCAACGCTGGAGACTCTAGTAAAGAGTCAGAAAAATTAGATATGGGAAAAACACAGACTTGTAACAACAAGAATTCAGTGAACAGTGAGGTTTATTTTTATAGATATTGACATTTTCACAAGAAACAATAGCAGTTCATTGAAGCACAGTGTGCATGGGGCCTGAGTAACCACATGGCCCTCATATTATAAATCTTCTGCTTCCTCTTTCCATGCAGTTTTGTAACATCTTTTGTTACTTTGGAGTTGAATTATTCCCCAATCCTGTAATTTCAAATACCATGTTACATTCTTTTGTTCCTGACAAAAAGCACGCTCATTTTCTGGGTTTACTGGGTTTAACTGCAACATTTTTTACACTCCTTCCTTTAAAAAAATGCCATTAGAAAACTGCATATTATTTTCTCCTAAGTGCTTTCAACCTGAGGAAAAGAAATGTACTAAAAATGTAATATTTATGGTGATTTAAATTCCTCACTGGTAAATAGTTTAATTAAACATCTTTGTGCTTTCCTGTGCTCTAGGCATGGAAGTGTTGCTAATTTGTCCAGAGTAGTTGGTAATCCTTTCAAGTCCTTTTGACACATTGATTTCCTGTAACTTTATTAATACTAAAATTAATTGAACAGCTGACCGCAAATCATGCTGACGGTTGTATTTCCTGATTTAGGCATAATTGGCATTTTCACATGTTTTTTTAGCTGCAGCCTTTTGTGCTGGTGCATATACTATCACAAAAATTTAGTATTTTAAATTCTTTTGCCGATGCACTGTCATGCTTGTGCATAAACTTAAGCACTGAGTTTAGGCTTAAAAATAACAGTATTTATTTAATACTTGCTCAAGATCCATGAATGGAGCTGCCCATCTAAAGAACCAGCGCAAGGACAAGCACCTGGTCAGCATTTCTCCTTAGCTCTCTTATTGCGGGAGTTCTCAATACAAAAGGACTAAATCCATTTTTATGGCCAAAGAATTCTTGATTCCTAAATCTAGCAAATACTGGAAACAGTGAGTTGAGGGGATGGAAAGAGAGAGCCACCACACTGATTTCTGAGTGGGAACATGCAGCAGCTGCAGGATCAGTGTCAGTGGCTGGGAGCAAAAAGCTCTCGTGTTTTAGTGATCTACTTCCACTGTAAGTGTGAGTGCCTTAAGGGGTTCCTTTTGGGGAAGGGTTTACTCAGTCAAGTTCTGATCTTTCTGGAGCTCCAACAGCCAGGGTTTGTCATCTTCTTCATCCAAACAAGTAAAAGATTTCCCAGTCTGTGTTCTGTTTTTAGAAACCATTTGTATCAAACTCTTTGTTCTTCAGACAGGGAATTGAACTCTCCTACTGAATCAGGGAAGCACCTGAATCACAGGGAAGGGCATCAGGCTCAGCATTCCCCCTCAAGGCAGGATCCTGACACATCCTTTGTCTTATCTGTTCTTAAAAAAACCCTAAACAACTTCAGTGAGGGAAATACCTGAATCCCCCTTTTTTTTGTGTATGTCCCTTACTCAGCCATTTAGAAAGGTTTGCTTAATGGCTCCTTTAAATCTCCCTTGCCACAATTTAGCCTGTCACCTCTTGTCATATTCTCAGTGAACACAGAGAATACTTTGACATTTCTATTTGCAGTGCCTTTTAATATTTGAAATATCTTCTTTTCATGAATATGCTTTATTCTCATCTGAAACCCAAACTCCTATTTTTAGTTTTATGGCTGAACAGTACAACAGTACTCTGAGTTTTCCTTGTAACTTCATGTTTTCTCTTCAGAAAATTCTGGGTCTTTGACCCCACAGACTTTTGGTGTCTTACAGAAGGTTTTTTTCACGTTGAGCTGCAAGGTTGCGGTTGTGTGTCCAGGAAGATGCTTTGGAGAATGCTCCGAGGTAAGAGGAGGTGCAGTGTGTGTGAGGTTGGCGAGTCAGACAGATAGATGTGGCCTAAACCTCCCATATTGATTCTCAGAGTGCCAGGTTGTGTTAATGTCTGCTTCCAAAGGCTGGTTAGCCAGGCCCAGTGCTGACCATGCACAGGGGTTCTCTGTTGGCCCTGCTGTGTCCTCTTTTTCAGTCCAAACACGCTGTTCAGTGAGACAAAAAGATGTCAGGTGGATGACTAATGGCCAGGTACAGACTCTCTACAGAGTTTGCTTTTGGTGCTTGAATAGACTCTGTGGCTTGTCTGATTTGAGTAATAATGAGCATGCTAATAAGCATGCTACTGCTGGAGAATGTTAGGGAGAAAGGCTCAGATGCTCCTCCACCATGGCTGTGTGTGTCTTGCAGTGTGTGTATCTGCAGTCCTGTGTGACCAAAGACTGTGCAGAGTGTGGCACACACACGTGCCACCTTTCTTCCAAAGGAATCCCACCCAGAGGAGGAGCCCATTCACTCTGGATCATGGGAGTGCCGAATTCCTCCCACTTCGGTTTAAGGAGTGGTGGAGATGATCAGAGGTGCAGTCCCTGGACCTCCAGGAAGGCCAAGAGCTTGCAATATATTTATTTGGATTTGACAAGTGTATAACTCATGAAAGGCAGTGTGTCATGGTGGATGAAAACGATCTGGCAAGGCAGAAGTGACACATCTGTGAAATGTGCAGCACTTGCTGCTCTGCCATTGCATCTTTGTGTTTGCTGCTTGGATTTATGATTTTCAGAGTAAGGCTTTTACTTCAGAAACAAAGAAATTCCATAAAGCTTGTTAAGCTGAACAGAAAATTTTCTCTAAAATCCATGCTGCTTATGTCTGATGGGCTTTTTTGGCAGTGAGGAATAGGTGTGACAAGGGCTTTAGCAAGTCTTGTTTTTTGTTTTTTGTTTTTTTTTTCTTTTTTTTTCAATCTAAATGTGCATTTTGTACACAATGAGACAATATATTAAGAGTTCTCATTTTGTTGTGGTCTTATTTTCTTACCTGTGCTGAATATTTCGTAGTTGCGTGCATATTGACTGGGAGGAAGCTAATATTTTATTAACAGCTATCGATTCTTGAGTGTCTGTTACTGTATACAAGTGATCAAAGAATCACCTTCTGAGCAACCTTAGAAACTGAAAAGACCTTAGGACCTTGGTTCAGTGATGGGTATCTGTGATTTGTTTGAAGTGGCTGGGGTTTGGTGGAAGCCCTGTTTAGACATGTGTTGTAGATTATCCAACTCTTGCTTTGCTGACTCTGCATCTTCCCAGATAACTTTAAAAGTGCTTTTTTTCGGCAGAAATGTGTGTGTTAAGGGGTGGGGGGATGGGGCAAAGTTTCTAGCTCTGAAGGTGTGAAGTGTGATTTGTCCCTTTGGATAGTCACATTCTGGTCTTGGAGGACCTTTATGTTCTGTCTGTGAGCAAGAACATTGAGATATATTATGGGTAATATTGCAGGTGAATGCTTGTGTGTCTGATAACCTAGATAATCCTCAATTCCTAAATTTATTTCTGGATTTGTAAACATAAGTGAATAACCATAAATCTGGTATAGTGTTGCCTTTCTGAAATGTTTGTGAAATAATTTTAAAGGGTGTAGAGGAGCTGACACTGGCAAGCAGACTTGCTTGGTCCTTAAGAAATACAGCCTTTGGGAATTGCACAGGGATGGGGAGAGAGGGAGGTGCTTTGATCTATCACTTTGTAGTTAATATTTTCATGCTTTCTACTGTAGGCTTTTTGCCTCCCAGTATGAAGCTCCCTATTTAGTTACATGATTGCGTGTAATAATTGCTCAAACTGGGGATTTTTATGACTCTCACAGAAATAGCTCTTATTCTTCATTGTCAGATAAGTGGGACAGAGCTGGGCAGATGAATGACACAGCCTTGCTAATTGTGTTCCCATTAGAATTGTCTACTGCGATTTCTGTGAGCTTTTTTTTCTTTTCAGTGTTTACAAATAGAGTTCATTTTTAGAAAATACAGTTCATGCTGCTAGACTGAGATAATCAGGTGTTTTGGGGAAGGCTTTCCTGGTATGCCATATGAAAGCCCAAGAGCTGCCAAGCAAAGGATAAGGATGTCTATGGAGAGGGAGCTTAATGGCCTGAAAAGGAAAAATATATTTTTCCTATTTATTTATGAGCAAGAAAAGTTCCCATGTTTTCAGGATCCGAGGGATTTGGCTTAGTCTGCTTTGTGCTTCTCATAATGTAGGGTTCTATTTCACAAAATTTCACGTTTGTAATATTTCATAGTGCAGAACTGTCTACCAACATTTGTCCTTTATGCTAGTTTTTGGCTTGCTTCTTTGTTGCTGGCTTTTTTTCTTTCGAAATAGCACAAGTGATGAAAGTGGTATTCTGTGGACCATCTGACACAGCAAATTAGGAATGTGCATATTTAGGCACAAGTGCTCCACAAAGGGGAACAGGAACCCTCTGATCTCTGGAAACTTGTTTTCAGATGCATTCCTTGCTATCTATCCAACTCTGAACTGCATCCTGTGTTATAATTAGGCCACAAATTTGCCATAAAACGAAGACATTCCAAGTGGAATCTCATTTCACCACAGCATAAAAAGTTACTGTTTGGAATGTGCCAGTACTATCTGGTCAATAAATGTTCTGCCCTTGTATTTCACTCTTCATGCTTTTAAGAGTCCCACAAACCCTGTGATAAATTACGCAAAATCCTCAGTCATGAGGGATTTTTAAATAGAAAAAGGTAAATAGTATCTTTCCTGGCTGGATGAGTTTCATAACAGAACGGGGAAAAGCACTCCTTGCCCTTTACAGGAACCAGGGTAGTTACATGGATTAAACCCACATTCAGTTCCCTGTTTCTCTGCCTGACATGTTAAATCACTTATTACAGTCTTTTGATTGATTCACTCCACACTTAGGAAATTAGATTTATTCCACTCCTCGGTGAAAGTTCAAAATCCACAATCTAAGTGACTCTTCTCTCCACAGATCTGGGCTCTCTAACTGTTGCAAGCTCAAGATGTATATGGCATCTGAGAATTTAGGTTCCTTTGCATTTTTTCCTTGTTGCTGCTGTTAGAATTGAACCACTGATGGGGATATTTCCAGGGATGGGGCATCCACAACTTGTATGGGAAACCCTTGCCAGTGCCTCTTACTAATACCTAATCTGAACCTTCCCTTTGTCAGTGTGAAGCCAATCCTCTTTGTCCTGTCTCTCCAGGCCCTTGTCAAAAGTACCTTTCCAACTCTTGTGTAGCCCCTTTAGCTACTGGAAGGGGCTCTGAGGTCTCCCTGGAACCTTTACTTCTCCAGGATGAACAACCTCAATTCTCTCAACCCGTCTTTGTAGGAGAGGTGCTGCAGCTCTCTGAGCATCGTTTTACTCAGTGCCTCCAGATAGAGAAGAATGCAAATGGAATCATTGCAGTGTATCCCCCCTTCTGCCTTCAGTGATGTCTATATTTGCATGACTCCTAGGTACCCACACACTACCTGCCCTTTCTGTGTTAGTCAGGACTCAGCAGGAACAAGAGTATGGAGTGCAGGTTCAGTCTCCTCCAGTGTGACCCCTGTCTGGGTGAATTTGAGTCGTCATCTGCTGCTGCACAGACTGGCTTAGCTGGCCTCAACTTCCCATTCTTCCTCCTTCCCACAATGAAACTGAGTGTAAACTTGGTCTTCTGTCAGCTAAACTCATGAAGAACAAATAATTAAAGTGGTGTGTAAGCTGGAAGGCCCATTGTTGTAGACAGCAATCCTGGATACACTCCTACCCAACTCTTTGGAGAGCAGTCTAAAGTCCATGAGGTTTTTCTCCCCCCCCCCCAGATAAAATGAATTGCCTTTTTATTAGAACCTGGCATCTTGACCTGCAGTTGATCCAGTACTTATTCTCTGTCAGCAAAGTTGGTTGTTTCAGAGAAAACACAGGCCTCCCTGCAACTATGATATATCATGGAAGGAATCCCTTCCCTTGGTTCCATCTAATGATCACTTTGTGCCTTGAACCATAAGAATCAATAATTTCATAATTAAATTCTAGCTAGCAAGACTATTCATGTTCATTAAGGGGCTACTATTTTGAATATTATTGGACTTAAACTCAATACCGTCTAAAGTATTTTATCATTTAGATCCATTCTGTAAAATGACTGTTTACATCTGTCCACCCTGATTTTTTTCCCCTTTGATTTCACCAGGCAATGGAGTCTTTTTATTAATAGTGGGTGAGATAGTGTTCTACATTCTGTTACTCATTTTACATACCTTTGTCGTAGCTGCTGTTAATTTTCTCATAAGTACTGAATAATCGTAATCTTTAACATCTTTTTATTCAGTTCTAAAGAAAACAAATGGGACCTTCCAAGGAAGAAAGTTAAGTAGATACATGAATATTATAGTGATCTTGGAAAAATAATCATTTTTATCACTTTCATGCTCTACAAAGAGGAGGATAATTGCTGCTATCTGTTTAAATCCCTCAAATGCTATTTGTTGGTATAATTTCAATTGGCCACAATCTATTCTTTTCAATGTCCTTACTTTCTAAGCTCTAATATGAAAATGTGATTACTTTAGACGTGACAAAAGTAAAATAGTGTCTGGGAAAGCTGTCAGGTTATTATGAAATATCTAATCTAATTAGATTAGGTGAACCTAATGTGATTTAAACCAATCTGTTAGATGCAGCATTAGAATGGCTTGGGTTGGAAGGGGCCTTAAATATCATCCAGTTCCAACGCCCCTGCCAAGGGCAGGGACATGTTCTACCAGACCAGGTTGCTCAAAGCCTTATCCAACCTGGCCTTGGACACTTCCAGGGATGAGGCAGCCACAGCTTCTCTGGGCGACCTGTGCCAGTGTTCCTAATATCTAATCTAAATCTACCCTCAGTTAAAGGAGAATAACAGACAAAGGGTATTTAACAACAGCTACAGTAACTAGAATCCTAAGGTATTTCCATTTGAATACTTCAAGATACTTCAAGAGTATATTAAGTGTCTTAGTGATTTTGTGAATCAGTTACCTTATTTTTACAGTAAAGCACAGATTGCACACAAAATGCTATTGCAGGATTTTTATGCTCTTGTAAATAAACATCTGTGAACTTCTCTTTTTTTTTTTTTCTATTTCATTTTCTGTCTGTAATTGTTCCAGTGATAACCCTTAAACTGTATGTAACTGCAGAGGGAGGGCAGGAAAATTTAGACTTGGTGAAATATCGATTTCAGACGTATAATGATGACATCTCCATTTTTTTCCTGTAGTTTCTTGACATTTATGAATTGGTGCAGACAATGATGCTCCTGATTCTCCTCCACTTTTTAAATGCTATCTCACCTTTTATAATAACTGGAAAGAATGTGAAAAACTTCGTAAGAATTACAATTTTTCTTGGAGAGACACATTCTGGGGTTTTTTTGTGTTTTTTTGATTTACATTTGGCTTTACAGAAAATGCTGTTAAATATTATGTTCTACTTAATCTCAATTTCCATTTGAGTTTATTCTTTCGGAGCCCTGAATTAACTATCTTTTTTTTTTTTCCAGACCTGAATTACATTTGTTGCTCAATAATGGGTGTTTTTTGTTTGGTTATTTTTCTCCCAGGGAATCTAAAGCTATTAGCATGCTATTGTATTATGTTCCATGTTTTTGTCCTCCTGTATCTTTTCTTACTGGCAAGTGAACTAGTTGGTATCTTATGCTCCTGCTGGCTTCTTGTTCTCTGTATAGTTGATAGAAGTCTGTTGCAAAGTTTCTTTATGCATGTAGTTCAAGACCACACCATTTTCTTTTTCTTTTTTTTTTTAATCATCTTTTAGTCCTGTTTTATTTTTATGGCTGGACCAATGGTTATCATTCCAGCATTGACCTAAGATGTAGTGATCCCTTCCAGCCTACACAGAAAAAGAGGAAGGCCAGTCCAAGATTGAGGTGGTAATCCTGCTGTACTTAATAACCATATTTTGACATTATTATTATTATTAATAATAATAATAGTAATAATAAACAATCTACATTGTGTCTTCTCAAGCAAGAAATGGCACCCAGTGAACATCACAGAATAATAAGTACTTCTTTTTGAAAGGGTTTTGAAAGTCTTACAACACAGTGTTGGAGGCTGTAATAATGCCAAGTAAATGTTTCAAAGAGAATAAGCTTAAACTGTGAATCTTCGCCATGAATTGTTCAAAAAACAAGTGAAAAAATAGGATCATGAGCTAAAATTGTCACTGTTCTTTGTGTTGGAAACAAAAGATGGAAATTATTTTGGGTCTGGAACTAGCCACTGATTCACCCAGTCCAAATGTGCCACTTCCCCATGGGAGTGGGTGAAGTTTCAGAGGAACACTGAAGTTTAGAAGATGCCTCGTGCAGGCTCATCTTAGGCCATCATCTGTCCACATTAAACACGCTCCACTTGTAAGACATATTTTCCCTTCATTATGCCAAGGTTATTTATTCCCAGTTTTTGGTGAAAAGGAAAGGAAGGAGCTTCTGAAGCTTATTTTCCCCTTGTGTATTCCCTCGTTGTCACTCCCCCAGTGGGGACCTGCTGAGCTGTGCAGGACTGTTTCTGAAGTCCTTGTTGGAATTCTTACATCCAATTATGAATAGGAATAGGAGCTATGCATTTTCATTCAGGTCTCTCATAGGGTTCATAATTGTGTAGATGTTTTTTTTCTGGTTTGCACTGCTGCTTTCCATAAGCTCTGCGGAAATACATCAGTTTTGCCAGTGTTGGTGTGGGCACTGGTGACAAGACTTGAAGACAAATCCTTCAACTTTCCCAGCATGAATGCTTTTTAGGATGCCAAACACGTATCAATTAGAAAAGCTCTTTCTGGCAGAAAAAAGATTACTTTCCTCTCACTACAGAAGAGTTAAAAAAACACCAATCCTGTGTATGTATAATTTTTCAACTATAAGATTATTCCTGGATGACCTTATCTTGCCTCTTGTTAAATGTTTGAAATGCGTGTTTATCCTCCTAATTTTCTAAACTGCATGTGAACCCGGCGAGGTGTGCCCCACAAGATGACTTCCTTGGGTTGTAGCAGCGTGAGGTATCCCATTGAAATTCAATTTGTGGTTCCAGGCAATTGTTTTGTTACACTAATTTTATTCAACTGGCATTTTCCTTGTGCTGTCACCCAAGGATGCAGGGTCAAATCAGTATCAAAAAAAAATCCTTTTTTTTTTTTTTTTCTCCTTCCAAATTAAACTGTTCATATTTAAGTATTCAAATTGCTAATAATTTTTAACTTATTAATGGAATGATCTCTTTTTATGGCACTGGAGTGCTTGTGACTGTTATGCATAAGGATCCTGCTTCGGTTGCTGTAAGACGGAGATTAGATGGAGGGCTCCTAGCTGACATCCATCCCATCTGTATGCATGGGAGCTTGTGGCAGGAGATTTCCTCTGGGGAATTTATCACCGTGATGCTGCAGGCCCTGTCTGTGTTCAGGTTTTCTGAGGAATATTTAAAAATCAAAAGGTCCATAGTCTTGTATGGGGAGAAGTTACTTAATTACTCTAATGCTAATTTAGTGCTGATTTCAGCACTTGTGCAGCATAGCTCAGGGATCTGTTGGAAAGGCATATTCCTCTTTTACCATGACAGTGTTTGCTGTTACTCACAGAGATTTGTCACATGGCAAAGCAGTGACACACGAGACGGTGATTGTTAATGACTGTAATTGGGTTTGAGCCCCTCTAAATGGAAGATGTTGGAAGGACTGAAATTACAGTCTTCATCAAAACTATGTGTAAACCATACTTATATCAATTCCCTTCCTTCCCCTGCCTGTGGGACTGGGGTGGGCAGGGGTACTTTTCTTCTCTGTTTAGGGGTGTTTTTCTAGGAAATAGTCGATGAAGACACAAAATGCCTTTGTAGGGGTTAGAGAGCATCTAGAGCAGGAATATTAGTGGATGTGTAAAGTATGTCTTCGTTTCTTTCTCTGGTGACCAGTGGCAGGACCAGAGGGATCTACATGAAGCTGTCAGGGGAGGTTTAGGTTAGGTGTTGAAAAGAAGGTCCTTCACAAAGACAGTGGTCAAGCACTGGAAAAGGCTCCCCAGGGCAGTGGTCACAGCACCAAGCCTGACAGAGTTCAAGAAGATTTTGGACAATGCTCTGACAGAGCACACATGGTGTGACACTTGGGGTTGTCCTGTGCAGTGCCAGGAGTTGGACTCGATGATCCTTGCCGGGTCCTTTCTAACTCAGAATATTCTGTGATTCTCCGTTTACTTAATTTCTTCTTTTTATTTCTTGAAATTCTGTGGAGCTGATGGCTGAGCATGTACCTCCTGACACCTTCCTCCAAATAATTTTACGGTGATTGCCTGTCTGGTGCTTAACCTGTGACAGTAAGTTTACATCTGTCACCTTCCCAGTGGGCTTTTATCAGATTTGTTTCAGCCATTCCTTGTTTGTGATTATCACCAACCCTTTTCAAATTGTGTCTTGATGATTTTTGTACATGCAAATTAGCCCTGAAATGTCAGTGGTGTTCCAGCATGTCATAATGTTTGCTTGTCATCCAATAGTAATAAATGTCAGGTTTTTCTTAGATTGCAATCTTTTGTTTTAAGTGGTTCAAATATTCCAAATTCAGTCTTTTTCCCGTTCTTGTCTGTTGGTAAAAAATGTCATTATATTAGACGAGTTGTTCTCTGACATAACACCTTTCTGACCATTTCTTTACAAAAGAGGTGGGAAAAGTGTCTTAGTCACCAATTCATACAGTCAGTTAATGAGAGAGAGGGGTGGAACTCAGACTGTGCCAGATGTTCTCACCCCTGGATTGTGCTTTCTTCTCTGAGCATGTTCTGCAGGAAGATCTGTGCTCAGTGTAGCTAACAGCATGATTGCTCCCTGTTCTCAACTAGAATGCTCCATATAATTCTGCTTTCCTTCTCTGAAATAAATGATGGAATTAAATTTTAAGCAGTACATTAGCATGTGATATGCACAGCCACACGTGTTTTGTGGAGGTTATTTCTTGTTAACATGAAATTTGTTCTTTCCAAGTTCACCATTGCTGGATTCTCATTTCTTGTGTTCTCTCTTGTTTGACTTCTGTCTCACTCTTTCTGGGGAAACTTTCTGACCCTCCTCCTGAAGTTTAGTGCTTCCTTCATAATTTGCAGTCATTTAGCCCCTCTTTCTCTGTCTCACTGGGTGTATATGTGTGGATTTGTCTCATCAGTATTAGGTACTCAAGCCCAGAGTTTCATTGTCCCTTCCTCTGTAAACTGATTTTTGCAGACCTTCCTCACACATGGTGTTGTGCTTTCTTCCTCATTTATCTCCTGCTTTGCCAAAGGCTGAGTGCAGCATCCTGTGCCTACAGCAGGGAGATTTTGGGTAACACTCTGTGAGTCAGTCACTGGGTAGCACAGAAAAGGAAGCCTGAAAATGAATGTGACTTCATGTCCTGGGGCCTCCTGCCACGAATCTCCAGTGTATTTCTGCAGTGCTTTCCGTGGTGTTTGCTGATTTTAGGGACTTCATCTTACTGCCTCTTTACGCCCATGATTACATCATAATGTTCTTGCATCATCATCAGTTTTCTTGGAAATCCTGTACTTAAATCCCCTTTTAGCTGTGAAAGCCTCGGCAATGTGCAGCATATAAATTCAGTTTGATCCATCTTTTGCCTCAGCAGTAGGATCTTCCTACTGTGCCCTGTTTTGCTGATGTGAGAAGGTATAGATGCAGCCAAAGAAACTCAGGTTGTGATCTTGTCAGATCTCATAAGAAAAGTACTGTCTATTGTGATCACTATTATGGTACCATCTCTCCGGGGAAAAATATAGATGCCCTAGGAAATGATGATGCACTAGTTTCCATTTCTGCTTTCAAATAAAAATTGATTCTGCCTATTGAGAGCATATATATGATGCTGAACTTGCACGCTTTGAGGGGTAAAGCAATTTGGTCACTTCCTTCCATGTGAAAGTTTCACAGTAGTTTTGTGAGGCTAAAGGAGTAAACTGAAGACTAATACACAGGAGTGGCATAAAGAACTAGACTTACTTTTCTTTCTTTTTCCTCTTTTTAAAAAAAAAATATTTAGAGTGCTGAGAACCCATTTGTCCTACTTAAACTCATTGGGGGAAGTTAGCTTTTCAGCACTCTGAGAGAGTAAAACTTTTCCTAATTTAGATGCCTAAATACCTAAAAGTCAGTTTTTAGACATCCATTTTTTAAGAATGTCAGTCAGCACTCACAGGCTTTCTTGGGGAGATGTTTTTTGTCAGATTCGTGTCTTTTTCTGCAATATGATGTGTGTTTGCCCAGGGAAGCAGTTGAGTCACCATCATGGAGGTATTTAAGAGATGGGTAGATGTGGCACTCAGGGACAATGATTTAGGGGTGGGTTTGGCAGTGCTGTGTTAGTGGTTGAACTCAATGATCTTAGAGGTCTTTTCCAACCTAAATGATTCTTTGATTTCAAAATATTCTGTTTCAGTAAGAAGAAAGATTCTTTCTCTACTCTGTCAAAAACTTAAGATGTACTGGAGCCTATCCTTTTAGAAACATTTCCTTAATTAAAAAGTTGTACATAAAACATAAAGGGAAACCTAAAGGCTCAGTTATGTCTAACTTTGTAAACAGAAAACTGGAGGAGTATGCCAAGTCTTTGTGACTTCCATATCACCTGCAATACACACTCCAGCACTCTTAAAGCCTCTTCACTGCATCTCTGATAGGTGCAGAGAATTAATGTGTGTCCTGTCCTCATGATACCTGAACCCTGCTACAAAACCTTAACTGTGGTTTTATGTGTTCTTGTATCAGCAGATTGACACTTCATTTAGAAACAATTCCCCCTTACTACATTGCAAGAGCACTGATAGACTTTTGTGCTAGTTTGAAATGGGGTATGTATTGCTTTTTGCAATTCTTTTTTTTTTTTTGGTGTAGAAGTTAAAGCATCACCAAGTGCTGGAAACCAAAACTCTTTAGAACTTTTATCACCAATATAGGTTCACGAAGCCGTGATGAAATGTTGGCTAAAAATTGCATCCAAAGGTCTATTTCATACTTTTTGTATTGGTGATTTTGAGATTTCTGCAAAATAAAACTTGCAGGTATTGCTGAAAATACATGAAAGATGAGGTTCTGATATCAACTTGATAGAAGTGTGCAGCTTTCACAATTTTATGGATAAAAAGCAGCCTATCCTGTTATATTGCTATATAAAAAGAATGGTTCATATTGCTTCAGGGTTTCTTTTCTGACCCAGTGCAGGTGCTTGGACCATATTCAGCATTTTACAACAAAATAAAACTGTATCTTAAGATTTAATGGTAACAAGCATCTCTCCTGAAAACAGTAAATTAGGCAGTGGCAATTGCTAGACAAGGTCTCAGGTATTTCAGATTGTGTCCTTGTGTGTGATTTCTTTATTTTCCTAAGTGAATGTCCTGTGATTTATAGAAGCTGAGAACTTCACAGAAGTGTAGTGTTGTTCTTTTCTCTATCAATACTAATGTCATTGCTGCAGTCCAGCTGGAACTGTGTAGCCGCTTTCTTTTAGTGTGGCACATCCCATGTAGTTCAAGGCTTCATTTGGTCTCTGTCTGAAATTATATGCATTGTTACTTTGTTGAGAAAAGCAGCAACTACTTGGATAAATTTGGAATAACTGGTGGTTTACAAATGTACAAATCAATACATGCAATCAAGGCACCTCATGAAAGTCCAGTTGCCTTGATGCTTAACTGGTTTGTGGAAAAGTTAGGGATTGTATTAGAAGTTGAATATCCCATAGCAATAATCAAGATGATCACATTGCTTAGCACGTTCCAATTACAAAATATTGGTATGTGTTATAATTCAGGCATGATGACGTTTGTGAAGTACTGTGTGTGTGAGAGAGAGCTCAGAATAAGATGAGCTCCCAGCATATGGACCTGTGCTCTGACTCACCAGTACACTTCGAGGCCCTACTGTCTCTTTATGAAACTCAGAATTTCTTCTGGATTCCTCAAGTAAATAAATGTATAAATAAGTGAATAAGAGAGTGGCATGCAGACCAGTTTACTGCATACCTGTAGGAATACAGTGCATAAACTGGTTATTCTGGTTTATAAATCCAACAGGGAGAAACACTTTGAAGATATTTGGGTTCTTGCAGATGAGTGTATAGTTACTTGCGTTTCAACACCACATTTCCCATGTGCACAGGTTTACGTTTTTGTTGATTTCTGTGAAACGTTTCTTGTTCCTCTGAGGCTTTTCTTTAATAATTGAGATCCCTTAGTCTTAAAAATGGGATTACACTGGGCTGTGTTTCATTAGCAGTATGCTGGATGCTTCCTTCACCCCACGCAAAAATTTGAGAGATGAATTCTGAGCTGCAGGAGCAGAAATGAAGCTCCTATGCACTCCTATGCACCACTAAATTTAAGAATTACTCAGAGTCTGTGTCTACGTTTGAGTGGGACGCAAGTGTTTTGCTGAGAATAAACCACAGGGGAGACCCAAAACTCCTCCCCATAAGCAATTACAAATCCGAAATTAATGGACTCCAATCGAGAAAATAGTGTGGGAAAAGAGACCAAAATTATATCCAGGTAGGAATAACAACCCTTTTATTAAAAAGGTTTATAAGTATT
>JAWWES010000168.1:3613674-3698379 GCA_035583135.1 Lophotriccus pileatus
AACAGTTCAACCAGTCCTCCTCCCCCAAACCCAGGCAGGGAAAAGGAACAAATTTCAACATTTTAACAGCACAAAGAGAACCCATGACAGTCTGTAAGGTAGTCAATGCACAGTCCTTACTGAGTTTTAGTTCTGAAAGATCATCTGGTTCTTCACGGAGTTCACCCTCATTCCTGAAGACTGAGTGGTGTGGAGGAGCCAGCTCTTTGCTCAGTGAGAAACTTTCCTTGCAGAAGGGTTCATTCTTTTCATGGCTTGAATTTGCCAACATAAAGATAGCAGAAGAGCTTTTTTGACAATGCAGAGTGGTTTCTCCCTTATGGGATTTTTTTTTTTTTGCATCTCTAAATATGCAATATGCAGATCTCCAAACTCCTGTAATGAATTTCTTGCCTAGATCGTATCCGAATGGAATTTAATGCCTTTCTCTACAGTTGGGCTCAAAGTTTGCTGACATGTTTTAGAATTAAAGATGCACATTGCTAATGACATGAATAACCTGGCTTTCAAAAGCAAGTCCACAAAACTGCAGCAAAGTATCCAGTTGAAATTAAGAGTATGTCAGGGCTATTGCCATTTTATTATCAGCCTCTGATAAAGATCTGTTTGGAAATTTCTGAGCAAGTCAATATGGCTAATATTTCACTAATATATAGGACATGAAAATTCGATGTAAAAACCACATTTTGACTCTTCATATTAATAATCTAGTAGCTGGTTTTGATAATTTTAATATTCTTTACTAATTTGACATGTTTGCTCAATTTAAACACACTTTAAAAGACTAGGGAAATAATATTTAAATGTAAAGAAAAAATAATAGTGTACACTTCTAGTGACTCTTGAACTTTTAGCCATTTGACCTAGTTTGTTCAATGAGGTTTTTCTTTAATATTGAGGAGCTTCTTGTCAAGGGGAAATATGTCTAAACCTAAACCACAGGTTTTCAGGATTTCACTTCTTCAGATTTTCCACTTCTTGGTTTGTTTTCTTGTTTTCTTGTTTTCTTTTGTTATGATTGTGTTCAGAAAACAATAAAACCAAATGTCTGTCTTCCCACTTCCTCACAAACATTATACAGGCATTTAAGGTATATGTGCAAGTATTTTATAGTCTGCTAGCAGGAGATCCATTTCTTTTTTCTTCTTCTCTAGCAGGAAACAAATGCAGTGTTACTGTCAGCAAGGCTACCTATTATTCATCTTGATTTAGTAAAAAATAAACATTTTATTGTAACGATTCAGAATTTCTTGTCGCTGCTCGGTGAACTCATCTCATGGAAATTCAAATGGGTTGTATTGGTAGGTTTTTTTATAAAGTAGTGAGGCAGAACAAAGGATCAGAGTATAAAGTACCTTTCCCTGGTGGGGAAAAAAAAAAGGTAGGTACCTATACAAATGCTCTCAATTAGCCATTACCATGACGAGAAGAGAGACTGAAAATGTCATCTCACTCTGGGCCGTGGTGCCAGGATCTATATCCTTAAGTGCTCATAAGGATGAAGCTGCAGAGGGGAACAGTGGAGGTTTCCTGTTCTGCACCTTGGTCCTTCTCCCCGTTTCCTTGTGGAAATGGATAGGGTGAGCTTGGAGGCTGAAATGTGGAATGGACATAGATAAACTTAACTTTGTTTCTCTGATTCTGATGAGTAAGGGAAAATATGGATTTTATTTTATTTTTTACCCAGGATTTTCTGGATTCCCAATTAGCTATTACCCTTCACCAGCTTACCACCTGCGATGCAATTTGTTGTTTGATGTATGCATCTTGCCTCTAATTGCCCTGGTTTTCTGTGGGAGATTCTTCCTGTGTGTTCAGAATAGTGCTTCCTTTTATTCGGTCTGTTTGAAAGCTGTCCCTTTTGTTTTGCCACAACTTTTTATGCTCTGAAATCCTGATTTCCACTAAGCCCACAATTCTGCCTAAATTCCTTTTTTTTTTAATGTCTCATTTTTAAAGCCTCAGTTGTTACATAGATACCTGAATCCCAGTAACTTGCCACAAAGGGTTACTGCTTTTGAAATGTATTTGGAGAGATGCTTTCTCTTTTCTGAGTTTTCAAAGGCCATTGCTTAATGGTTGCCAGATAGCTAATGAATTTTACATTAGGGCATGTATTCCATAAAAATGGCATCTGTATTAATAAAAAATGGTAGCCTCTGATGACCTTGGTGTTCTGTGAGTTGTCTCTCCGTTGTAAGCCTCTTGGTTTAGAGAAATATTGGCTGCATTGGTGGCTCTGTACCCCAGGAGCTGACTGTTATCTCAGCAACTTAGAGAACAACTTAGATTCCTTTTTAATGTTGTAAAAATAAGAATAAATAGAAGTAGTCAGAATTCTTTGCACAGCGTATTCCAAAGATGAATGTTACATTATTAAAGTTTGAAGGCTTTGAGGAGCTAATGGAAGAGAACCCTTACAATAAGAAAATTGTTTCCATCTTGTAAGCAAGTTTAAATTGGGGCCTTTTCTTGTAGTGAGAAGTGAGAGTAGCTATGATGAAAGACTCTTCAATGGGATTTCTCCTGTAATTCCATTCCAGTGTCTGTCTTTTTTCAAAAGCATCTTTATTTGAAGATAAAAATATCAGCACTCTTGCTTGAAAATAGATCCTGTGTTAAATGTACCTTTTAGAAATTAAGAGTTTGAAATCCATTATGTGCTTTTGAACTGTGCAGGGGAAGGCTTTCCTGATGTTCTGACTCCTGACTAAAAGGTTCTTAGGCTTTACCATGTATTGTTTGCTGTATATTTCCAACCTATCATTCTAGTTTTCTATTACATTGTTTTAGACAAAGCATGCAACAGTACAAATTCTAGAGGTTTCCAAGCATGTACAGAGAAGAAAAGGAAAAAAAAAAAAAAAAGAGAGAAAGCTAAAGCTGAATAGATCTGCCTTTAGAGCCCATACAAACCCAGTAAGACTAATATTGTTCTCTTTCAACATGGGAAAGCAGAAGCATCCTAGAAATTCTGTGGGACTTCTGGAAAATGCATTAAAAAAAATGTGCACACCAAAAATAAGCAAAGGCCATCTTCCTCTTGTATAATGGATAAAAAAAAAATGATTGTATTGAAAAGACCTCTTTAGTAAAAATGTGTCTATTTATAATAGCCAGAACTTCAAGAGTTTAGAACTATGCCATTTTTTGACTGGCACTTCTTCTGATGCTAATTGTCAGAGCTGCCTAGAACCTTTCACAAACACTACATTTCATGTGCATATGAAGGGAGGTCCATCAGGGACTGTCTCAGTGGGAGGGACCCCACGGGAGCAAGGGAAGGATTCCCACTCCTCTCCCTGAGCAGAGGCAGAAACAGCAACTGACCACAACCCCCATTCCCTGACCCCCTGCACCGCTGGGGGGGAGGAGGGAGAACATGGAAGGAGGAGTGGGGGGAATGTGTTTTCAAAGACTGTGTTATTTCTCGCTCTTTGGCTCTTATCCTGTTAGTAATAAATTTAAGTACTGTCCCCACCTTGAGTCTGTTTTGCCCGTGAAGGTAATCAGCAAGTGACCTCTCCAAGCTCTTATCTCAACTCATGAATCCTTTGCTGTTTTTTTTAATCTCTCCTCTGTCCAGTTGCAGAGGGAGAGTGAGAGAGTGGCTTTAGTGGGTACCTGGCATCCAGCCAGGGTCAACCCACTGCACCTACAAACAGTTCTGCAGTGTGGTGTGGGCTGTGGGCACCTTTCCTTCTGCCCCCAGTGCTTTTCCTTCTGCATTCTTCCTGTTCAGCTTAGCCCAGAACAGAAGGTATTTTTTTCAAGTACCACAAAACAGAAGTATTTCTGTGATTCCTCAGCGAGATTAGGCTAGAAAAAGGGGGATATGAAGGATTTGGCAGAAATGTGTGTACATGAAGGCTGATGGCTTTTTTTTAATCCTTTTTTTGAATATTCCAACTTATACTTCACACTGAAGTGATCAACAATCAGCAGCTGGAATGCTTAGTCATTTGAGGTGTGCAGGAGCTGCTACAACCTGGTGTGAATTAACCCCTTTAAGGCTTAAATGGATACCTGTGTTTTGAAGACAGCTAAAAGTTTAGTTAGAATCTAAACAAGTGGTTTCACAACTGAAACAGGTCGTGATTGAATGTCGTGCTGTTGCCGGAGGTGCAGCTAAATACAGCTATTAGCAGAGCCTTGACCTTTTACAGCAACTCTTCTGCTGGCAGGCATGGAGTTTACTTGTGTTTCTGGTCTCCTGCTGCCTCAGGCATTATCCCACTGTTGTTTTTACATGTGTCCACGGTGGCTGTTGGCTGCAGATGTGGCTGTGCTGGGCTGTTTGCCTGGGAGGGGTCCATGTGCCTCAAGCACAGGCAGGGGGGGATGCAGTGTGGTCACAGTTGTCTTGGCAGCCCAGTAATTGTGCTTTTTTCAACCGTTTCCTGTTCATTCTGTGTTTCTGTGACTTCAACAGAAAATGATCTGTGTTTTCCCATTGTATTGTAACTTGTTTCTTCTCTGGGATTTCAGGAAAAGGGAGATATTGTGTGTGTCCTGATATCAGTGTGCTTGCAGACGAGTTGTGGTTTGGCATAAGGTGGTTTTCTGCTGTTTTTAGGATGCATTGGTGTTTTTTGTAATAGGATGTGCAACTAGCCATCTCCACAAAACTATTTTCTGGTGAATTAACTTTGCTTTTTATGTGATTGTTATCTCTCCAAGGCCATGTAGTGTTGAAAAGAATTCTGTCACCATCAAGCCAAACTTATTTTTATTAAGTTGCTGGTGAACAAAGCAGAGATAACTGTAACATTTGTCTTCCACAGCTGTGCTTGTGCTGTTGTGTAACATTATCCCCATATAAACATTATATCTGTAGTGCTCCGAAGTTGATGGACAGATTTGTACACAGGTCCAACACATCACCAACACAGATGATGGAGACGTGTTTTTGTAAAAGGAAGATTGACTTCTTACAAGTGCTTTTGGAGCCAGATGGCCATTCTCAGGTGACTAAAGAAAGAATGAACTTCCTAGCCATTTGTTCACAAGATGGCCTGACTCAGGTGTGAACTCAGAAAATTATCAGAAGATTTGTATTGGAAAAGTTAATGAAAGCGTTTGGACTTCTGATTCTTCCCTTTTTTCTTTTTTTTTTTTTTCAATAGAAAATTGATATCCTTAAATTTTCTATAAAATTTTTAGTATTTGAGAATTTCAGAAGAGTGACAAATGCTGGAGAAAAATACAATCTTGTAGTATCCTTATTTTATAGAGTGGAAAAAAAGAGGCACAACAAACTAACTGATCTGTTGGCTTTACCACAAGGCACGGAATTCAGATGCAGCAACAATCAGGAAACCTGAGTAATAGAAATACTAACGCTGAAGATAATTTTTTAATGAAATCTCAGTAAATTAACTTGCCTGTAAGCAAAGAATGGTGCTGCTGTTGTAACTACTCACCTAAGATGATACCTGATCTTGAAATAGATATTAATAATTCCGGGGGAATGGGAGTTGGGTCAAGGAATTACTTCTACAGTGCCGTCCTTCTCAGTAAGCCTGCCAGTTCTTTTTGTCTTTGATAATGAGCTCATTTTGTGTATATTACGTAGGAAATAGAAGTCAGAGGGATGGATGACTTCAGTCAAACTTAATGATGACAGTTTAATTCCTGAGCATGACAGCTTACTTGTTTATATATGCACATATATACACATGTATCAAAAAATTTAAAAAGTTTTTTTTGGTTATGTGTTTTAGAACCCCTTTCTTATGCCTCTCATTTTCAGCTACAAGGCAAATTGTCAAAATAAGAAACGTCTTTGGGCTTTTTATCTCAGTTCTCTCCTCTTTGGTGCTTTGGAGTGATGCTCTGCAATGTCCTTCTCTGCCAATTTTATTTGCTGTCGAGTCAGCATTTACCACAACATTAAAGCAAAAGCACCTTCTATCTGTTGTGCTTGAATGGGAATTTTTGGAAAGCAATGTGTGTAAGAAAGCAAAGTTCTTTGCAAATTAGCCACAGTCTCCTTTGAATTTAAGCAAAACCAGAGCCTGCTTTCCATTCTCGCTTTCCACTGTGAACACCCAAGTTTTCCAAGGGATGGTCTCCTGTGAGGGCACAGGAAACCCAAGAGAACTTGCTACTGACAGAATCTTAAGGGTTTTTCATCTGGATGAAAAGATTTTTGTACCTTGACAGAAAATCAATGCTTTCTCATTCTTACTAGGCCTGTAGCAACATCAACTACAGACATCCCTGCACCGGGGAAAACTTCGTTTAAACTTCCCATCGTTGCAGCCATGTTGCTGCTAAGGAATCTCTGCATTCCTCATGCAGATGAGGTTCCCTTAGTCCTCCTTGTGCTAACAGCATCAGGATGTCTCATGAAGGGGAGGTTCCCATGGTCAAATTTGTTGCTAACTCTTTAAATTATATCGGCTTTGAAAAAGCTGACCTCTGTTTGAAGTATGATAGTGGGAAAACAGTTTTGTCAGTGCTAAGTCTTTTGATATTTCCAGCACCTGTACACCTGCAGGAATGGTAAATACAGTGATTTACATTGTCAGAGTCCTAGAACAACACAGCAGACTATCCTCTCTTGTGCGTTTTGGCAAAACATATTGGCTACCACTGGGAAATCTTTTGTTTATACTTGAAGTGCTGAGGAGGTAATAGACTAATTTTGGCAATTGTTTGAGTAGGAATGTTCTTGTGTGCACACCTGAGCCTATCACAAAGGCAGTTTGAATACTAACAAACACATGAAAGCTAATGACAATTAAAAGTAGGAAGAGGAGGGAGAGATTATGGAGAGGGTGTCTCTTTTAAAAGAAAGCATAATTCAGCTTCTGCTGCCTTCAAAGCACTGCCTTGGAGAGTAGCTTGATACTTTTTGTGTCTGACCCAGCAGTCTGAGCACCATGAGACTGAAGCAGCAAAGAATTAGGCTGTGGTGCAGTTTCTTAAAAGATGAAGGGAAGAGCAGGCAGCCCTTGAAGAACCCTGGCGTTTGGAATATGTAAGGCCTCTGAAAATTGGCAAGAAGCTGAAGTAAATTACCAAGCAGAGCTAGGGAGCAACATAAACTAACAATTCTAAATGCAAGCCTGAATTTATCAGTTGAAGCCAGGCACATGTGAGAGTGTGTGTGAATTTCTTGCTAAAAGCAGAGAGAGTGAGGGGGTGATGTATGGCTTTGATGCTATTTAAGAGAAAATAGTCGCAATCCATATCATTTTGCTGTCAAATGTATTTGAAAAATAGCAAACATGTTGGATATATGTACTGCAAATAGTTATCAACAGTGTTCCAGAAGTATTTGGTTTAGTGGGTTCCTTAGAATTCGTCATTCAAATCCTACGTGTCTTGGGTTATCTTGAAGTTGGCTGTTGTTCTGTAACTGTGGTAGAGTGAGAGCATTGCAGAGGTGAACTGCAGCCTGTCAAAGCCTGTGATGCTGCTGTTCTCAGTGGAGAGACTCTTCCAAAGGGCTGAGTTCAGTCTGCAGAAATGAGTGTTTTGCTGGGGTTTTAGAGGCACTACCTCTCTGTGATATGTAGAAGGCTAAATTTAGTCCGTTGTTCTTTTGAACACCCCTTACACACTGGTACAGTTTAGCAAATCCTGATTCCAGGAAGGGACACCTTTTACCTCTCAGCATGTGGATATCAGCCTGATGATTGCAGTTGCATAAATGAAGACTGCCAAGAAGGGTTCCAGATCCTGACTGTTGCCTGTGGTATGGTTTTAAGGAAATTCGTTGCATCCTTTTGATCCCGCTGAACAAAAACTGTAAAACCGCTGGCACAAAAGTGTCAAATATTCAGGTTTTCTTTTTGCAGCCCTACTTTACGAGGGAAGCTCCTCATAATTGCAGGAAGAAGTGAAAAACTTCAGGGTCAGGTAGCTCATCATCTCTAACTGATGCTTTAGGAGAGCAAAAAGTAGCAGGAGAGTACAGTGCAGAGCTGTGGCAAATTTGTCTCAGGGCACCAGTTAAGAGTTGCTGGATGAAAGCAAAATATGGCCTGTTTGTCTGGGAGCCTCTTGGAGGCTCCAGGGGGTGTGATTGGTGCTCTAAAAATGTGGAATGTTACTGTGTGCTATTAGAGAAGGAGTGAGCTCAGTAAGTGTTAGAGCAAGCAGTTGTTACAACTGGAGTTACAGGGTGGGCTATTGGGGCCCCTCTTGTGTTCAGTTATCTTGTATTTATGATTATTACCGCTGGTGATGGACAGTGATGTAAAGGTTCGTCTTCACAGCAGATATTTTTCTCTGATAATCCTCTTCATAGCTTTTTGTCACAGCCATACTTTGCTTCCTCACAGAATGCCTTTTTTTTTCCTCTTCTTCTGTTTTTAAACCTAAATAATCTACTGTTGCCATGCACATGTTGTTGAGTTTCAGAATTGGAGCAAGCCCATAGCTGACTCCCACACCAAGCCCCCGGCGTTCAGCCATTGCAGCAACCTGCTTATTCCACTTGGTTTTCAAATGCCACCTTGTCTCACTGACAAGCTCACTGCATCTCAAAAAATTGTTTTATTTTCTTTTTTGTCCCCCCTCCCCACCTAGAGCACGATGAATGTGGCAGTGGCCAGCACAACTGTGATGAGAATGCAATCTGTACTAACACTATCAGGGGACACAGCTGCACCTGCAAACCTGGGTACGTGGGGAACGGAACCATCTGCCGAGGTAAGTCTGTTGTTTGAGAGACACCATAAACGTGTCAGGCTTTATTACTGTTTTCTGACGGTCACCTACACTCTGGTAACTTATGATTGCTGGATTCTGCGATGATTTGCTTTAAGGCTTATCATCTGGCAAATGGAGCACGTGTGGAGATGGTGGGAATTGATTTGTGTGCAACTTCTTAGCAAGAAGGAAATATTTTTGGAATGGTAGAAGAGGAGACCTTTTCATTTACTACACTGAATACTGTCCTCTGAGCTAGTGTAATTCAGCTTTTAAGTGGTGTTCATGTTTTATAAACTGTGGATGACATATGCTGTCACCTTTTGGCTTTTTAATTTTAATGACATGCATTTCAAGTTAGGATGATTGTCTTCTATGCTGTCATCATATGGTTGTTATTTGACTACTTGCATCAGAATTGTGATTTTTTTTGTTTTGTTTTGTTTTGTTTTTTTAATTTATAAATCTTGAAATGTGTATTTTGAAGATTTCTCAGTTATGTGAACAAGAAATATTGATAGCCAGCCATGCTTTCTGTGAAGTGGTAGATGATGTATTTAGGGTGATTTTTACGTAGAGAAAGAGAAGCAAATGTCTCATATAAGGACAAAGGAGGGAATATATTAAATAGTTGGATTAGTGAGGGCTGTGTCTTGAAGTACTATTGAGTTGTAACTCATGCATTTATGAATTACATTTGTCTCATAAAAAGCTATATTTTGTTTTGTCTGGGGTTTCATACTTTCTGACTTTCTAAACTGAATTACACTAATAGAAATCTAACTTTTAGGGTCTTTTTTTAGTTTTATTTTTGAAATTATAATTATTGAAAGTGAAGAACATACTGGATAAAATGTTTTGTACAGTTTGGGTCACGAGAGGCTGGATATTAATTTTTCAGGCTGTAGTAAATTGGCCAGGCAATTCCTTAAAAGAAGATTAATGCCATTCCTGTTTCAAGCTAAAGCCCTTCAGCAAGATCAGCGTGTCAGCTGCTGAATTAGCCCATGTCATCAGACTGAGTTTTTATAGGACTTTCTTTGGGTACTTCCCACCCATGCAAGAGCATCCTCCTATTTAAAACTAAAATGGTTTGTAAGGATTTAGGAAGGAAGACAAAAATGCTGTGAATGTGTTGGGCAAGTTAAACCTCAGTGTGTCTATGTTGAAGGTCAACAAGTGATACCAGGGAGAAACTCATTGCAGTATGTTTTCAGCCCTTGATTACAGTAAATGTAAATTGCAGCACAGACAAGTGTAGTTTCAGGGAAGTCTGAGTAATAAACAGCCTGACTGTGACATTATTATTATTATTATTATTACTATTATTATTATTATTGCTACTACTACTACTATTATTATTATGGTGATGTTGTTGGTAACATTTATTAGTATTATAATTGTATTATTAATAAGTACTATTAATAATAATAATTTGAAACAGTGATGTTTGGATAAGTTAATAAAATCTGTGTTGTCACAAGGATTTTCTTCATTTGCATATCTGGATATTTGGTTTAGTGTGCAAAAAACTCCTACTGCATATTTATTAATTTAGCAATGTTGTAGTAATGAAATTTCACTAGAGATGCAATAATGTTTTTAGTCTCAAAGTTCTATTGAAATCTGAGTTTATACAATATATATAAAAATATCACATATTGTGTGTGTGTGTATATATATATGTATTTAGGATGCCTTGATTTGCACATGCAAATGTAGTTATGGTTGCCTTTTTGAGATGGATTCACATGAGAAATACAGGAAATTTTGTTCTTACGTTCTGACTGAGAAGCATAAATTGGAAAGAAAACTGGAGATTATAGAAAGAGGTTTGCAGTGTAATATTTATTAAAGTCACTAGGGATAAGAATAATCCAGCACTCATTACTACAAAACCAGGTAGTATTAGAATTGTCTTCATTTTAGTAAATTATAAAACACACAGTGCAAAGTACTGGTTTGTATTTCTCAGCTTGTGGTTCTGTGGTTACTTGGGGTTTTCACAAGCTTGGATGCTAATTAAAGAAATGCTTTCATTCTGCCCGTGGTAGTACCAGAAACACTACTTCTGCTTCTTTTTTTTACCAAGTTTAACAGTGGTACGTTATCAGTTACTTGTCACAGCAGTTTCCTTAGGGTTGGCATAAGGGAAGAGGCGTGAACACGTCAGGACAACTATAAACTGCTTGTATTGGCTTGTAGTATTTTAGGGCTTTATCTTCAGGCAGTATAGATTGGAAAAAACATAGATATAAGTCAAGGTGATACACCATCTGGAGATAAGATAGATGTTTCTATTCTCCTTGAGACATCTGTAAGTGCTTTATAAATGTTTGCATGTTATAGATGTGTGCACCCACAAAACAGTTGTTCCCACTGCTAGTGGAATAATACATCTCTGCAGTACAATAGGAAATCATATTAATATTGTCCAGCCAAACCATAAAGAGAACAATGACTATTTTACGATGAGAGAAAAGGACTGGCTTTGTGCATGATTCTACAGTCTATTTCAACAATCTGTCTTGTAAAAAGGTGAAATCAGAGTAATGATCTTCTTTGGCTTTAGTGAATAACACTGTGATAGTATTTATAAAAAAGACCCCACAGAATACTGCTATTTGTGTTTTAGAAAAGAAAATGTGTATCTGAATCAAACTGCATTGTGAACTTCTGGTAAATATAATGTGATTACTCTGGCAGCAATTTGTGTTGTTTGCAATTTTCGTGAAAAGTATGGAGAAATAAAAGAGGCAGAAATAACATGGACATGGATATTATGATTGCTGGGGAATTAGAGATAAAAACAAAACTCAAATGTTGAAGAGGAAACCAAATTTTTTTTTTCTGTATAATCTGACTGTCATGTGTCTTGAGTAGCAAAAAATTTTGTGGATAAGGAATTGGGCTACTGTAAATGTAGTTGATTGGACTAGGTAATTAAGGACCAGATTGTGTCAAAGTAGATGTGGAAACTGGCATGAGGGAGGGTGGTGGAAAAGGGCACAGATCGAGACCAAAGGCACTTTTGCATTAAGGGAGATGCTGCCAGAATTCTAAGTGACACCAAAATGGAAAGAGAAGCAGAGATGAACACAATAAAATCTGTACGAATATATGGTGGTTAATACATAGACAGTGAGGCCAAAAATAGAGACAAATAATTAGAGGGATGGGCAGTATGAAGTTTAACAAGGGCAAGGGCCATGTTCTGCACCTGAGATGGGGCAACCCTGGTTGTGTGCGTAGAGTGGGGAAGGAGAAACTGGAGAGCAGCTGCAAAAGGGACCTGGGGGTCCTGCTCAATGGCAAGTTGGGTATGAGTCAGCAGTGCCCTGGCAGCCAGGAGGGCCAACCCTGTCCTGGGGGGCATCAGGCAAAGCATCCCCGGTGAGGCCAGGAGGGGATTGTCCCGCTCTGCTCTGGGACAGTCTCACCTTGGATATCGCGGCAGTTTTGGGCACCACGATATTAAAAAAATATTGATCTATTAGAGAGCATCCAAAGGAGGGCAATGAGGATGGTGAAGGGCCTTGATTTGAAGCAGTGTGAGGAGCAGCTGAGGGCACTTGGTTTGTTCAGCTGGAGAAGAGGAGACTGAGGAGAGACCTTATTGCTGTTACAACTTCCTTGGGAGGAGAAGTGAAGGGGTAGGCACTGAGCTCTTCACTCTCATGACCAGTAACAGGCCGTGACAAAACGGCATGAAGCTGAGAGAGGGAAGATTTAGGTTGGATAATGGGGAAAGATTCTTTCCCTAGAGGGTGGCTGAGCACTGAACAGGCTCCCTAGGGAGGTGGTCATGGAACCAAGCCTGATGGAGTTCAGGAAACATTTTGATCATGCTCTGAGGCACATGGTGGGATTCTTAGGCTGTCCTGCACAGGCCTAGGAGTTGGACTTGGTGATCCTGATGAGTCCCTTCCATCTCAGCATATTCTATAATTCTGTCATAAGATTTCCTAAGGATACTCTCAGTTTCATGGTTAAGAAGTGAAATGCTTTAGCAGACGCTGAAACTTTGGCAATAGATGAGAGCAGAATGAAGCTGAGATGAGCTGAAATGACAAGTCAGGGCAATGCTGTGCCATCAACACTGGTAAACTGCACAGAACAGTGAACCCAGATTCAGATTATATTTTAGGATTTCCTCAGAAAATGGTAAATAAAATAAATAAATATTTTCTGGAAGAAGTTGAAACATCAAAGGCAGAGAACAAAGGTATTGAATAAAGAGAGATTCTGAATCTACAGGTTTGTTAGTTGCTCTTTTCTGTGAATGAAACTTTGAAAAAAGTCAAAAGAAGTAAGCGTGATTCAGGACACAGAAAATGTTGTAAGTGGGTAGTGGAAGACATGCCATGCCCTTTTACATGAATTCTGTAATGAACTGCAGAATTTGTAGGTGAGGGTAGAATAAGGACAATTGGAGCAATTTCACTAAATTTCAGGATAGGGTTCGATAGTGCAGCATAAAAGCTGCATTTAGGGTAGATGGAAAAGGTGATAAAAATTGTTTTAGACACTGAATGTTCTAGTTTAAAAAAGTTGTGGTGGACAAATGGCTACCTGGTGCAACGTGGTACTTTGAAGTGTGCCTGTCAGGATGGACCTTGTGGGAAATCAGTGTTTAGTGGCAGTGGTTAGATGAAAGAAGTATCAGTTTCCTGGGGCAACCAGATTTATGAATAACTCATCACTTGTGGACAGGATTGTGTGTGTGAAGGTAAAAACTCTGTCATCTATAAAATGAGTAAAACTCATTGTCATGGCTCTAGCTGAAGAACCAGGGACATTGAATACAGGGAGAAATTCCATGCTTTGACTATAGAGGATCTTGGTCTTTGTGTACTGTTGCAGTGTTTCTGTGTGTAATCTTGACCAGGCTTGGATCTGGGAGGCTGGAAAATGCATAGAGGAAAAATGTCGTTCCTGGTTTTCGTCTTGATAAGTTCTAGTTCCAGTTCCACTTGGCAGACTTGCACCACATGCTGTGGAAGCGACATGTTGAAGTCATACATGCCATTTGTTTAAAACATAAAAGACTTCGTGCCCCACAGTCTACTCTGCCCTAGTTGAGAGGGAAGGTAGAGAACACTTGCTGTGGGAGGTACAGTCTTATAGCTTAGCAGAGTTTATTATAGACCTTCTGCCACAGACTGAAGTCAAAGGTAAAAAAACCAAATAAGGTATATTGAAACATCAGCAGGTTTCCTAAAATAATTGATGACATTTGGGATTAAATACCTTAACACAAACAAACCCCCACCCACCTGATTTTGTCAGGAACAACGTGGAAGTCGCCATCAAGGTTTGGTGGCAATTAGTTGTTTTCTTTTGTACAAGGAGACCTAGATGTGGTATGCAAGCCTTGTCCTAACTCTTGGTATTTTGTTCCAGATGTTTGTTTTAAAACATAAAGTCTGCCCAGAGGTGTCTTTGTATACTATCAGAAAAGTAGAAAAAGGCCTTGAGTGTAATCAGGTGGTAAACAGGAGCAATTCTTTGGAAACACAGACAAGGTGTGTTTGTTAATCTTTTTCTCACGTACCTCTGTTGTGTAGAATGAACAGAAGTCTGGCACTTAATCAAGTGCAAATAGTTTTCACTCTACTTCTATATTTTACATGTATAATCTGTCTAACAGGTATATTTAGTGTGCTATTAATAGCTCATTTAGTGGTGTCTACTGAGGTGTAGATTTATTACTATGATTAAATGAAGTGGATTTAGTTACAATCATAAACCTTCGAGCAAGTGCATGCAATATGACCAGGCAGAGAAACACCAGGCATCATGAAATAAAAATCAAAATAGTGTTTATTCTGAGTAATATTCAGGCTGTATAATGGTTTATTTCTGCCAGAGTATAGACTGTGATTATTTTTTCCTGGTTATATTCTTCTGCAACATTACACAGGAGACACTTAAGGGATTACAATCCAGTGTATGGTGGAGTCTTAAAGACTAGGGCAATTATTTTTAAGTGGGTCAGTTGTTCTGGTGTAATCTAGAAGTTTAGTTTCTTAATTGTACTGTGGTTCCCTATATACTTTTGGCTTGGAATGTGTGTTTAGGAGTGTGGTTGTTACTGATGGACTTGCTGGCTGCTTCAGGAATAACTTATTCAGAACCTTATATAGAAAGCAATCAGATTTCAAACAGGTAGTCTTTTATATGGTAAAGGGGGTAATCATACGGAGTCTTTATTCCTAATACACCTAGAATGTTTACTGACAACTAGAGTATGTCTCAGGCTTGACAATTGCTTCTGTTTTGTGTCAGTCAGTAAGCTGGCTTCTTTCACACTGTTTTAATCAAAAATTGTAATTGGATGGACATGTGATTTTATCCAGTGGCAGTCTGAGAGCTCTCTTTCATTGCTGATGTCTTTGTTTCCAAGCAGGTATTTTTTTAAAGTATTTCTTAGTCTGAAATATATTTAATAATCTGAAAGACGTGCCCAAAAAGAAGTTATGTATCTTCCAGTGTGTGGTGAGTATAGTGATGGTGTAGTAAACAGATGATTAAAGAAATTTTTGTGTTATGAAACTTCACCTGCTGTGAAAAATACTCAGGATTATTTTTAGTAAGAACTAAAGAAGTAAAAAAAAAAACATCAGTCTCTCTGGTTATTTCTGTGCTGAGTTGTCTGCTTTTTTTGTGTCCCTTTTACACTGACATCAGCAAAGCTAAGGTAGATTAAATGTCAGCAGTGGGAGACAGACGTGCTGATACCTTGATGTTAAAGCATATCAGATGACTGTAAGGTAACTGACTGCCACTTAGGTTTACGTTTTTTACATGTATGTGTGTCTGAAGGTGGAGTTAAAAGCCTTTATGAAGCATTGGAGTGAGTTATGAATAATATGTAGGGCAAGATGGAAAGGGAAAAAACCCCATGCCTTTCCCTATAGCCTTCCATTTTTTTTTTTTTTTGAAGCTATAAGGCTTTGAGTGGTTGATATGCTTATCACAGCTTTAATTGCTGTTTTGGTGTAATATTCACCAGTCTCATGAAAGAATACATGAGATTTGAATCATGCTGAGATTTTCATCTTCATTCTTCACAGTCTTTGAGCTTTGTGTAGGTTTTTTATACCTAATACACAGTGAATAAATCACTGCAAAAGCAGGCAAGTGCACTCACGTGCATTTTGCTGTCACTTGGCACATGTGGGAAACACCATGCCAAGTGTAAGAAACTGGGTAGTCACACTTTTTCTGTGAGGCATTCCAGATACAACTGATTTAATAATTTTAAACCAGTTATATATTTATACAGCAGTGCAATTAGAATTCTTGTAGGGTTTTTTTTTTCATTCTAAAACTAGCATTGCTGGACACAGAATCAAGATTGATGGAAACCGCTAAATTTTCTATAGTCCTAAATCCATTGTATTAATAAAAATGAAAATGTGAAATTTTAATGTAAGAATCTTTGTGTTTTTGTTCGAGATTAGATAGCTGTCAAGTGTGGTGTGTCCATTATAAGTTTGGGTTTGGATTATGAGTTACATAAACTCACTTTGTGAATTATTTGCTACCTTTTAAATTTCAGTTCTAATGTTGTCCGTGGGTTGGTTTTGGACTGTGGTGATTTAAAATGATTTTGATGAAATTAGGATGATTTATGATAATATTTTTCTTGCCTTAAAATGTCATTGTGCAGATTTAGTTGCGTGAGATGTTGAAATGCAGATGTAAGAGCCTGGGAAGGAGAGAGGGGTGGGGAGAAGATTTATTAAGATGTACTTTATTTCTCATTATCTTGCTCTGATTTTGTTAGTAATAAATTCAATTAATATCCCCAAGTTGAGTCTGTTTTTTCCATGATGGTAATTGGTGAGTGATGTCTCCCTGTCCTTATCTCATGAACACTTCATTATATTTCCTCTCCCCTTTCCAGTTGTGGAGGGGAGCAATTGAGAGGATTTGGTGGGTGTCTGTCAACCCACTGCATTGCATTAAGAGCTCAGCTCTACCTACCCACCTCTCTGCAGTCCAATTTTACAGCCTCTTTAAGGACACAGTGTTTCCTGGTGATTGGATCCTGCTCTGTGTGTGAGATTGTTCAAGATGATTTAGAATGCACATCAGTTACGGAAATAGCTCATTTAAAACCCCTGATTAATGTAACTTGTCAGAATCCAGATCCTGATCTCTGTGCTGTCACAGATTTTCTCAGAGCTCTAGATTTATAACTAATTTAAAAGGAGTGCAGCAGTGATTTGTGCTTGCTGGAGGAGTAGTCCAGTCCAAAGAACTGTTGTACCTGTATAAAAGGAAGGAAGAGCTGTAGTTATCTGAAGTATTTTGAAACTTAATCTGACAGGTCTTTCTGTCTGTATGAGTAAGTGCAAAGGCCTCAGCAGACCTACTCATGAGTGTTTATGGGGGCTCCTCGGTTCGGATTCTGGGCTGGCTCAGTCGCCTGTTGTCTCCTATTCCTTTGTTTTACGTTCCTTGGTTTCAAGTCAGCAGTTCACTGTGAGGTCATGGTC
This sequence comes from Lophotriccus pileatus, assembly GCA_035583135.1. NCBI lineage: Eukaryota > Metazoa > Chordata > Aves > Passeriformes > Tyrannidae > Lophotriccus > Lophotriccus pileatus. The sequence goes on from JAWWES010000168.1 coordinate 3,630,846, forward strand.
CTTTGCAGCATCTACAGAAGAGTTACCAGTTGGTGACAAGTTAACAGATACATTCCCTACAATCTCCTGGGCAGTAAAACTGGGTTGTGTAGAGGAATGAGACTATTTCAGTAGTAACTGTTTTCTCTTTTGAGAGAGCAGTTAATAAAAGCAAAAAAATGTGATGATTTTACTTTATGATTAATGTCTGCTCCATACATTTTACTTATTTTCTACAGTGTGTTTGAGATCATCTTAATAACTCCTGTTTGCAGTGGGTGTATCGCCTCCCAGGTGTCTGCTGAGCACTGAGGAGCCAATTCAGGGCTTCCTCAAGTCAAGAAGCAGCTTTCTAATACTACTAGAATGGTTCATTTGTGTTATACAAGCTAGTATTTTTTTTTTCTTTCTTCCTGTAGTATTGAGATTTAAAATTTGAACAAGAACTGTCAATCATTAGCTCTCAAACACATCCTTCATTGAAAGAACTCCTTCACTCTGTTCTGCTGCCTTTTTGACAGAGGAACAATAGACATTATGGTCAGTGGTTTGGTCTGTAGTAGTGACTGCCCTAAACCTGTGATCCTTACGATGTGTGAAACCTCGTCTGTTTAGAGCTGTGACTCTCCTGGACTGCCCTGAGAGCTTGACATGCAATTATTGGGTACAAAGTACTTATTTTTTTGATGGTAGGTGGAAAAAGTCAGTTCATTAAGAGCATCCTGAAATATAAAAGTACACAAAGCTGATTGCAGTGTGGGCTTGGCTCAGAGCAGCCACAGAGGCATAATAGCAATAGCAACACGGAGTTCTCTCTCTTGTGAAATCATTTACAGTGTGCAACCTTTTTGGGATTCGTGTATATGGAACAAGTACATTAAAAGGCAAGAAGGTGCCAAAAAACATGAAATTGTTTCTGTTCCCTGTAGAACATGACCAAACAGTATTGAAATCTGCATATAAGTATCTTGCCCAAATGTTAAAATAAGGGCCTTGCAGTTATTGTTTTTGGCAACAGTTTCTGGTAACATTGTGCTGTCACCCCAGTGCAGAAGGAAGTATCTTTTCACACAGCACATAATTAATTTGAGAGCCCTTGGTCACAGGGCTGTGAGGGTGCCAGGCAGAGAGAAAAAGCTGCTGTATGTCAGAAGAACAGCCCAACCAGTGAGTGCACAGTATTTGGTTTGAGGAAGGCAATGGGTAATCTTTAGCCACCAGATCCTTGCCCTGTTCTTCCCCTTGACGTTCGTTATGGGCTGTGGTTGAAGAGAGGATACTGGGCTAATAGGCCCCCTGGAATAACCTAGTTGATTTATTTTTGTGTTCTTCAGGCTGGAATTATTATTAGAGCAATCCTTTTTTTGGGTAAGGATAATATTAGCCATTTATATATGTATGTTGTATTTGTGCAAAGGGGCTGTTTTTTGCAAAACAGTGGAATAGACACCCTGGCTCCTGCTCCGCTGTGAAACAGGGTGAATGCTGTAAGAGCATTAGGAGGGTGTGATTAAACATTTACAAACTGTGGCTTTTCTCAGACCTGGCAAAAGGCATATCCTTTTGTGCCAAAGTGGGGACCCTGGGAAAGGAGAGAGTAAAAAAAAAAAACCAGAGAACCAACAAAACCAAAACAAACTTTGAGAAATAGATGATTTTTTTTTCTACAGTGCAGCTCCTGGTAGATACCCATCACAGGAAAAACTTATTACAAATGGTTTACTTGACCACATTCCTGAAAATGGCACTTTCTAACAGTAAAGCTTGGATTGCCCTGTATGTAGATGTGGCTCACTTTTGTTTGCATGAGTCACACTGGTTGGCTTACTAGTTTTGGAGGTTGCATTTATTTTTTTTTGAGCACCGGAAATGGCAAGTCTGGAAGCCAGGCAGGATGTTTAATGGGACAATTTGCATCTTTTTATCCAGAAAGATTCTCCAGTTCAACTGTTTCACAGTGGTGCTAGTGTTTTAGTCTCTGCAGTGTGCTGGAAAGTTGAGGCACCCCTGTGTGTGTAGAGAGTTCTTACCTAAAATGTTCCACAATAAAAATAATAAATGTGTCTATGCTAAGTGAGCATATGCTAAGTACAAGACTAATGGCAAGCTTATAAACTCTATACTGAGAATGGTACCTGAAAGAAATGTTGAAGTGAAAAAGAATCTATTCTGGAACCTACTAAAAAAAGAAAAAAATCCAAATGATGCTTTGTATCGTCAAAATGAATTATTGGGTGAATTCAGTACACGAACTGCAGGAAGAATGTGAATTAAAATAGCTCAGAACACATTAAGTGCAGAGGGAATTAGAAGTTAAAGTAAACCAAGTAGAGGTGGGAACTGAAGGTGTCCCGCTTTTCACCGTAATTTAAAATTCAGTCATCCAAGAGTAAAAATGAACAATTTGTATGTCATAAAACCGAAGAGTTTTTATTTAGATATTCCTGAAGGGCCAGAGCTGTTTGACCTGTGTTGTTATTCTGTCAATAAAACCTCAAACAACTTAGTGTGTCACCTTGATAGTGCTTGCAGTTTTCCCTCACTTTTCTGGTTTGGTTTTTTTTTTTTTTTTGGTTGTGAGGGGAATTGTCAGGCTGGATTTTTGAAGCTGAACTTCAAAACTGAGTATTTATTTGAAGGCTGGATGCTACACAGGCACATCAAGAAGGGATTGAAATTTTAAAATTATGTAGAATTCACAAATGTGCCTGTTGTTTTTTTTTAAAAAAGTGGAAGCAATGCACATCCATACCTTTGTGCACGTCCATCTTACCTGTCTTCCTCTGCAGTCTGTTAATTATGTTGGAACCTAAAGGGTATACATACATACCTCCCATAGATTATGGGATGTGTTTGCTGCGACTGATAACCAGGCTGGAAAACTGTTCTCAACAGCCACTATTGTAGTATTAAAATGTCTCCACCTTAAGCATATGATTTCACAGTGCCTGGTGTCTTTGCAAAGGAGCTGCTGCCAGTGAAAAACCCTGGGATGGAAAAAAAATGGCAGCATGGTGTGGAGCTGCTAGGACGCTTGCAGAGTTGAAGTAGGTAATATCCATTCCCCTGCATTAATTGCAATGGTTTACCGATGCTCATTAATATGCCACTTTTATTACCAAGACACATGGTTGCACTGCTTTCCTGACACCCATTATTTCCTCCCTCTGAACAGAACAAAGGAAACAATAGTCATCTGGCATTGCCATGACATACGTTATTTCTCAATAAAAGATGGAGGTAATCAAATCAGTCCTGCATGCACAGCACAGTATTCCCTGAGCCTTGGGAGAGAGGCAAGTGAGAAAATTCTTAATGTGCTAATTTTACACCTGACTGAGCAAGGTATGTGTCTAACTAAAAGGAAGTGATTGACTCCAATGAGTCTACTTACATAATTAAGGGCTTGGCTTTTTAGTTTCATGCTGAATATGCTTTGCTGTGTTGATATCATACAGAGTAAACAAAGACAGCAAGCATTCATCTTCTGCTGGGGTATCAAGGGGAGGTTGAATTCATCATTTCTGAAGAAGGGAGAACTGAGTAGCCAAATCCACACATTGCTTATCTCTGAATCCTTGGGAAATAGAGTGCACTTGGAAGATTTAGAAACTAATTTTCAGTGACATCACAGAGAAGTAGTTGAAGCCAAAATAAAAATGAGTGGGAATCTCTAAGTAATTGCCAATGGTTATTGCCAAGTGGTTTTCAGTACTCCATTATTTATTTATGTTTTTACTGTGTAAAAGCACTGTAATTCAGAAATAGCTCAGGTTTCATCCACTCAGTATTTCCACCCATTGCATTAGGCGTTCATCCAATCAAATAAGTGCCCGCACACAGCTGGAGTAGAGAACAGACAATATAATTCCCAATTTATGGCCACTTGCTGTAACCCCTAACCCGTGGAATTAGGCATCCTTGCGCTTGCTTTTCTGCTCCTTTGTTTTCTGTGTGTTTGGCTGTGGGACGGGAGAGAAAAGGAAGGGAAACCTCTCTGGCTTCCCTTGCCACAGTGCCTTGCTTCAGAAAGAAATGGAGCTCTGGGTTTTTTGTTTTTGGGTTTTGTTTTTTTTTTTTTTAGAGTGAGGGCAAGTTCACCCTTGTGCTTCCCAATTCCCAGATAAGTGCTTGAACAGCTGATAGTTTCCCAGGACATTAAGGATGGCGTATCCCCCTCACCTGGATTGGCATGGACCTTGTGTGGCTTTAGACTGGGGCTCTCCGTGGAGGTCAGTGTTTTTGTGAGGCTCTCTGACGGGCTCTCAGGGTGCCTGGGCACAAGGACAGTGGGGCTGGAAGCCTACACAGGCTAAGGCAGCTTGTTTTCCACTTACTCCAGCTGACAACACCTCATTCTTTGCCAAAAAGTGTACCCATGTCTCAAGGTAACTGGCAAAACTCCAGTGCCTGGCACTTCTCATGGGCTTGGTGGGTCGGCTGGAGAATCGAGCTGAAGGAGTGTCCTGGTTCTGGCCAGGACAGGGTTAATTTTTACAGTAGCCAAGAGGGGGCATGGCAAGGACCTGGAGGTTATTCTACATTTTCCAGGGACAGGGAAAGGGATTCCTTCTGGGTAGCAGGATGGCACAGTCAGGTTTTGTCAGGGCTTTCCACGGGGGTGAACACTCGCATGTGAATCATTCATCTCTTACACGCTCACTTATGAATATTGTTGTTGTTACTGTGTGTTTTCTTGTCCCATTGCTGTTTCCAGTAAATTATTCTTAACTGAACCCGTGATCTTCAGCTTTGGTGTCTCCAATTCTCCTTTCCATCCTGCTGCAAGGGAGAGGAGGGGAGGACGGGGGAGTGAGTGAACAGTGTGTAGTTTCGAGTCTTTCAGTGGGAACACTAAACTGGGGAACACCATTCCCTAAACCTCGAAAGGAAGACTGAGGAATAGCATTTTAGGTGTAGTTCCATAATTCTGTCCACATGGCATTTGAGGTATGCAGTTCCTTTTTTTAGAATTTTTCCCTCTATTTTTTTTCCTTTATGTGTTACTTCTCTTACTGTTCCTATTGGTGTGCTTGTCTGCTGGGGAGAGTTACACCTAGTGACACAGTAACTTATACCTAATGCATGAGATTTGTTGCATAAAAACAAGTGTAATTAACTGTCACTGATAAAGGTAGATGTTAGAAATTGGTAAGCAGTGTTTCTTTGTGCCTAGCACTTGAAACTGAAGATTGCACATTAAAGAGAAATATGATATATATCTTGAAATACAATTTTGGGTACTTCTGTGATGTGTTTCTAATCTCTGAACTGTGGTTCTTTCTATATGCTTCAAAGTTTTTTATATTGCTGTGTTCTAGCAGTTGGTGAGAAATACACTGGCTTTCAGTGCAAATAAACTGCACTGTAGAATGTGACTAAGCTTAACATTAGCAAACCTGGCATTTTCATCTGGATACGGTTATTTTATTCTTATTTAAACCTTAATGTTCTTTCTGACACCACAACCCCGAGAAACCTTGTAAACTGTCTCCTAGGTCATACCAGACAGGTCCAGTAAGGCCCCTGTCTGCTCCAGATAGCCATGCTGGGTACATATTAATGAAGTAACACGTGAGGGCAGGTACTCTGTTCTTGCAAATAAACACATTAAACTGCTGCAAGAGCTTAAGCTGTTACTCCTCATTTTGCAGGTGTAGTGAGAAAAAGCACCTTCATTAAAACTTTATTCATGCCATTTAAAGAATACATGCCCTCCTCTGACAGTTCCCACTGTTGGTTTGGGGCAGGACTCTGATCGCTCTGAAGTGCCGTAGGTTGCCTTTGTGTGTATTGGCAGCTTCGGTGTATGGGAAAAGCAGCATGTATCTCCACTTGGCTGAGTCACTTAAGCACTTCTGTCATCCACAGACTGACTCTGCTGTATGAGGATGAAAATATTTCTAATTTAAGGGAGGTTATTTTAACCCTCTAGTTGGAAACACCCTGATTTATAAAACATGCAGTAGATGGAGGTTGCTGAAGTTGGTGCCTATGCAGACAATTCTTCACATTTATGTGGACGGTGGCATTTGCTCATGAGGAGTGTTGAATACACATTCAGAGGCTTTTAATGTGGCTTTTTTAGTGTGTGCAGTGATAAATGGCTGTAGATGTGGAAATGTCATAAAAGTACACGGTCTTATTAGAAAGGAGGAAAGTAGAAACTTTCATGCAATGATAAATGAATTCCACTTACACTCATCAAAGGGAGAATCATAGAATGGATTGGGTTGGAAGGGACTTCAAAGATCACCTGTTCCTAACCCCTGCAGTGGGCAGGGACACCTCCCACTAGACCAGGTTGCTCCAAGCCCCGTCCAACCTGGCCTTAAACAGTTCCAGGCATGGGGAATCCAGAGCTGCTCTGGGCAGCCTGTTCCAGTGCCTCACTATGCTCTAAGTAAAGGAAAAAAAAGGGAAAAAAAAATGGTTTTGCTGCTTCCAGTGTTGTATCTAACTCCTTGCTCTGTGCTACTCCAAGTATATCTGAAGGTCCATTTTTAGTTTGCATTTAGTAACCTGCAGTCAATATAATCCTGCCATGTTTCCATTATTATTTTTATGAAATTAAGATGCCAGTATAATTGCCAGTTATTGTTGAACCCAGCCTACCCACCTTTTCATGAAAGTCCCCAGTTAAATAATCAACTTTATTCAGTCATGTTAGGTATTTCTCATTAAACCATAATAATTTGAAGTCTTTTCCAGTAAGTCAGGTGAGACTTTCTCTTGAATTTATGCTAATTATATTGGTGATAGATCAAATAAAAATATCTTCTGCTAGCAGGGTTATTTGCATTTCACTTGTGATGTCGACTAGCTGACATGAAATCTCTTTTCTTTTTATTGCCTTATTTCAAGGATGCAGGAAAGTGAATACTGGGTATAAAATGACAAGAAGACAAATAGATGTTTTAAGTTCAAACCAACACAAAGCTTAATGTGATTTTTGTTTTTCAAGCCCAAAGTCAGTACAGACATTTAGAAGGTTCAAATCTGATCCTCAGCAGTTGTGAATCATATTTATTAATCTCATTATGTAGTTGTGCATTTAAACAATGCTGAAAGAAGTGTTTATTAATGTTCCTTTTTTTTTTTTTTTTCCACAGGGGCATTACCTATGCTTGTATAGATATGATATATTGATAACATATTCTGTGGAATTTCTGGGTTAGGATGCAATTTCTCAAACTAACACCAGCTTTTGGGGTGGTGTTTGTAGAGTCATAGTATCATTTAGGTTGGAAAACACCCTTAAGACCATTGAGTCCAACTGTACGTGGTTGCAGTGATCAGATGAGGGTGATATCAAACCTAGCTGGCTCGTGAATGCGGCCGTATGGATGGGCTGGTTCTGTGTTTATCCATCTTTTCCCCGTGATCCCTTCCTGCCCGGGCTGCGTGAGCTTTGCAGTGCTGTGGTGTGCTGCTGAGCTACTCGGTTCCCACAGGCCTCTGTTTAATTTGATCAGTATTGAGCTGATAAATAAATAGGGGGAGAGAGAGAATCGAGCAAGTTCAGACAGACTTGGGAATCTCACCCGCGCTCGGCGAGTCGATCGGATCGGTCGGGTTAAAACTGTGTCCTCTCCCCTGCGGGAGCCTCGACTCGCACCACTGTTCAATGCTTCTGTGCACAGAATGAAGGGAGACTGTGTTTTGTACACATTGCTGTCGGTGTCTTAGAACACCAGTTAATAAGGGCATGGAAACAAGTCTGCTCCTAATACCTGTCACTGCCTGCAGCCATCGCTGCGCCATGCGGGCTGGGGAGCAGCAGAGGAGAGGGTAATTCAAGGAAACAACATAACTCAATTGTCTGTTTCCCTTCTCATCTCATACTTTCCTTTCTGATTTTAATGACACAGCTGGTGGACAGGCGCTAGCCCTTGGAGTTATTTTGGATTGTCTTTGAGTGATTTTTATTTTTTTCTTTTTCCTTTCATTTCTCTTTGACTTCCAAATTGCTGCCATCATTGCCCACAAGCTGCTGCTGAAAGGACCTGTGGACTATCCTGAGGGTGTCCAGGTTCATAGAACAGCCAGCTGAGTCATAGAACAAAAGCTCTGGGTTGGCTCTGCCACAAGTATATTAACTGTTTCAGTGCATTTTTTTTGAAAGAAGTATATTAAGGTCACTTTTTCTCCCAAATCTCCCAGCTGACAACATAAAATGTTACTTTGCCACTAGGACAGCATTTCTTTTGCTGTCATCCTTTGCTGGGGGTTAGCTTTGTTTTTTAGGCTTCTTTGGTGTAGAAGGATACCTCAATGTATTTGGTTTATCGATTTTTGAAAAATACATGCTGTGACACTAAATTAAGAGGTAAATACCAAACTGTTAGGAAGAAATGTCCCTTTAGTGTATTTCAGGTTAGAATTTATCAGCACAAATACTTCCCATTTTAAATTCAGCATACCACCATAGACTAAGCAGGCAATTATTTTAAAATCTTTTTTTTTTTAATTTGTTGGTTGATTTAGCGTAAACTCCAGGAGGCCAGTCTTCAATGACCAGCAACAAACTTGTGAAATATGGTCAATTATTTTTATTATTATTTTTTCTAGGCTGTGTTACTGGGGCAAGGACTACTGGGGTTATGTGGATTACTTTCTTTTTGCGATCTGTTTTACTGTTAGTATCTTTGTCTTCCAATCTGCATGCACCTTTATCCTTCTTATGCATCTTCATCTTTAGCTCATCACCCTCTTTCCAAGCAAGAAATTTGTGAATATTCTGGTTGGAAACTTACGTTCCAGAGTTCTTTGCCACAAAAGGTTGGTCGTAGAATGTCTGTTTTACACGTTCAAGAAATGTATTTTTCTCTTATGCTGATTATTTCTTTTCCAACATTAGAGGCCTCTCTAATTGTGAACTTTAAATAGGAGTAGAAGTGTGGCTCGCTTGTACAGTGAGAAACTGTTTAATTTCCAATTAAGTACTGGGGCAGCAATGCCTTGGGGGCAGAAAGGCAAGAGGGGTGAGGAATTCCTTGGTGGTATTGGCTGACTGGGTGATTATTAGCAATAGGAGATACTGAAACTTAATTAGAGTTTCTGATCTGGAACAGTGTATTAGGTTTAATTATGTCTGGAAAGTCTAGTGCTTTTATACTTCTACTTTTAATTAAAATGTATGAATGTGAGTAGCGAAGCTTCTAAGCCGTGCAGTCTGGGTAGACCAAAAGCAAGAAACAACTACATTGTCTACATGATGCCACATTAAAAAAAAAAAAAAAAACACAAAAAAAGAACTACACACAAAAAACAACAACAACAACAAAAAAAAAAACCAAACAAACAAAAAAACCCAAAAACAAAAACAACAAAACCAAAACCAAAACCAAAACCAAAAAACAGTGGTAAAAGCTGAGGAAGTTGGAGTAAAGATGAGCTTGAAATTGATTTTAGTGGTGTACAGAGCTAGGCTGCTTGGCACAGCTCCAGCCAATATCTGTGTGATCCGATATGTAGCAATTCATCCTAATTTTGAGTTGTCATGGGGTCACTCTATGCTCTTGATTGTCCCATCTTTGATGTCAAGCATAAACATTGAAGATCCAGTGTGGAGAACATCCAGAATCGTACAAATGTGGTCCCTGAGCGTCCTGGGGAAATTCCAGTTGCTATTCAGCATTGATGAGCTCCAGGGACCTATATGTCAGCAGTGGATGAAATAATTCATTTGCTGGATTTTCACAGCATGGCTTCAGGTTTAGGAGTGTTACTAAGGTGCCACGTGAGATAAAGCGGAAGGTATAAAGCGCACAAATTAAAATTGAAAGGGATGAAATAACGTAGGGAAATGCACATTTCCGGTGATGAAAGTGCTGTTAAAGCTCCCCTAATTACTCTTGATAAGAAAATACAGTAATAAAGATGACACACACTGCAGTATGAGCTTAAGTGATCAGCCTCAGCATTCGTTCTTATGTTTTAATCTCTCCTGAAAGGGAGTGATCCACCACCACTCCAACGTAGCTGATGGTGGTGATAGATGCAGACCATTTCAGCAATTCTCTCTCTTTTGTCAGCTCTGCTCACTCATCTGCAGCGCTCAGACTGCTGGGATAGGTCTCCCTGCAGTTTGTTTCGTATCTCAGCAGATTTTCCCTCTCGAGTGATGCTTTTGTTTTATGGTGTGAGAGATTGTATTTATTCCTCCTTGGAGTCTGGGTGAAAATGGCACAAATAGCACAAATACAGTAAATCTGTGCATAAATGGAGTTCAGCTGGTTCTTTTTTTTTTTTTTTTTTGTCTCTGACCTTCAAGTGATAGAAGGTTTTCGTTTAGTACAGATCAGGATTTTAAGTTGAATGGAGGTACTAATATATCTTCCCTTCAGAAAAAAAAAGCTGCAGAAACAGAGTATGAGGTGGGATGTAAGCATTTTATCTGCACTAATCTACCTTGGAGAGTTGGGTAGGAAACTGAAGCGTGGAGGAGGAAAGCAAATGCAAGCTGTAAGGAGGTAATGAGGAATGGCTGGTGTGCCAGTAGTTTGTGAGGGGCTTTCTTCAGTTGTGGGAAACACGTGGAAGAGAGCCATGCACTGCTGGGGGAAACTGAAAATCCCTAACACCCTGGTGTATTTAGAGGTCTCTGTTCTGCTGCTGCAGTCTCTGCACTATTATTTTCATTATGCCCCTCTCCCTGGAGTCATGAAATGCCAGTCTTAATTCCAAGTACCTAAGAGTAGTTTAATAGAGGCATATGCTGATAAAATTTGTGTTGGATTAAAAACCTATGTGTTATAGGAACACATGGGAAGAGAATAAATGCCAGAAAACAACAGTAAGATCCTTCTGGGAGTAAATTGGTAGCTGTGTTCTGTTCGGGGTCTGTCTTTGGGTTTGGTGTAGGCATGGGCAGTCTGTGCATCTCTGGAGAGCAGGGCAGGCACACGGAAACTAAAGGTGGTCGCTTGGAAGTGCAGGTATTGTTTTGTAAATGGCTGTTGAAAAATAAGTGGAGCTAAGATTCATAAACCCCAAATTTTAGTGAGAATGACATAAAATGTAACTTTAGGACCTGTTTGCTTCCTGTGTTCCTGTTCATGGCTTGGTTTAAACTGCAGATGAATATATAAACTGCAGCAAATAACAGTCCAGGAGCTTGTGGAGAAGAAAGGTCAGAAACCCACCTGAATTTACGGCTGTTAGATGTTTACAGAGTGCAGTGGCTTCTGCATCCTCCTGTTGCAGCAATCACCTAAAGAACAAGGTCTTCGGGATCACAGAAACTGGAGCAAGAGAAGGATTTTTGACAAGAGGCTTGCAATTGTTGAAAGGATCTTCATGGGTCTGAGCTTTGTTTTAGATCCATTCTTGTCACCTTTACCAGTGGGGAACAAGTCTTTATGTTATGTACTGTAATGCATTGTTGTGTATTGTAACCAATTGTAAATGGGGGATATAAATTATTATTGCTTGTGTTACGTAAGAAATTACGTTTCTTGCACAAAAATTAGTAGGAAAATTTACAAAGGCTTGTGACAGCACCACCCATAGTAGTACAACAGATGTTTCTGTTTTTAAAAACTCAATCAGTGTATCCTACAGTGAGTTAAATGGGTTAGAGGAAGGTTAAAACTTTGTCCTCGATAATGCCCATAATTCAAAGCTTTCTTGTAATACTGGAGAAATGATTCCCATTTGTAGCCTCTGAGTCTTGGACATGTTTACTGCTCTATCCCTTTTTCATATCAGCAAGTCAGGTGCAGACAAAACATCTGAAGATGTTGTTAGTGAGTTAATTAGTACAATCAATGTAAATATAGATTTATTAGCCAGAATTGTAGTGCAGAAATGTATTAAATTTATATTACCATGGTTTTTGTGTTGGTTTTTTCCCCCTCTTGATTAGAAGTACTGCTCAATCTGTTCATAGAATAATAGAATGGTTTGGGGTTGAAAGGGACCTTAAAAGATCATCTTATTCCAACCTCCTGCTGTGGACAGACACCTTCCACTAGACCAGGTTGCTCAGAGTTCCATCCAGCCTGGCCTTGAACAGCTCCAGGGATAGGTCATCCACAACTTCTCTGGGCAATCTGGGCAATCTTGATCCCTTCATTTATTAACTAATGAAGATATTAAATAACACTGGTCACAATATGGACCCCTGAGTACTTGTCACTTGTCACTTGTTACTTGTCACTTGTCACTTGTCACTTGTCACTTGTCACTTGTCACTTGTCACTTGTCACTGACGTCCCATCAGGACTCTGAGCTTTTGACTCTCTGGATGTGTCCATCCAACCAATTTCTTATCCGCCTAACAGTCCACCCATCAAATCCATCTCTCTCCAATTTAGGATGTTGTGGGGTACCATGTCAAAGCCCTTACAGAAGTCCAGATAAATGACATCTGTAACCCTTCCCTTGTCCATTGATGCAGTCACATTTAGAAGGCCACTGGGCTGGTCAGGCAGGACTCTCACCCTTGGTGAAGCCGTTCTGGCTGTCCCAAATCACCTCCCTGTCCTCCATGTGCCTCAGCACAGCTTCCAGGAGGATCTGTTCCATGACCTGCCCAGCACAGAAGGGAGGCTGACAGCTTGGTAGTTCCCAGGATCCTCCTTTCTACCCTTTTAAAGGATGGGTTCAATGCTTCCCCTTCTCCAGTCACCTGGGACTTCACCTGACAGCCACAAATGTCCAGATATCATGCAGAATGGCTTGCCAACTACATCAGACCTAAATTCCTCAGAACTTGGGAGCATCTCATTGGGTCCCATAGACTTATGTACATTCATGTTTCTCGGGTGGTCACAAACCTCATCTCCTCTTATAGTGGGAGGGACTTTGCTCCCCCAGTCCCCATCCTGCTGTCCATCTTCTTGAGTGGTGAGAGGAGAGAGGTTGCCTCTTTGAGGCAAAAAAGTTGTTGAGTACCTCACCCTTCACCTCATCCGGAACTTTCAAGTTGAACTACCCTGTTTTCTTTCTGCTGTTTCTGCATTACCTATTTTGCTCAGTCATCAGTTATCGTGGTTTTACACGTTAGTAGCTGTGTTTATTGGAGATTGTAAAATGCAAATAATAGGAAATTTATTAAATTTCCCTATGAACAGATTTTTGCCTTGAAATTTACTTAGGTATTGCTGTGTGCTGATACATGTGAATTGGAAAGATTGATTTTTGATAGACTGCAGCACTTTTTTGTTGGTGGTAAATTCTATAAGGAATTGAAAAAGAATAGTAGACTTCTGTTGTCTATCAGCATGACAGTAATCTTAAAAAGCAATCTCTGCCAACAAATGATGCTGTAGAAGAGAAACTTTGCACTCAATAGTCTTCCTCATTACTGCAACTTCTGCTAAAATAAACAAGTACAGAGAGCTTGCTTAGGAAAACTTGAGCGCTCCTGAACTTGAGGCAGAGACCTGCAATATAAAAGCATGTTGCCTTGTTTTGCAGATATATTTATGGCTGCCCTGAATAAAAACTTGGAAACCTGGCATTGGAAAAAAACCACATATGCTCAGTGTCTGCTGCTTATATTTTAGTGGCCTGGTTGGTTCCCAGCAGGTTTTAGAGGCATCTTGATTTCTGACATTGGTTACCCTGCGAACTGTTCTCATTGGGTCAAGTTCTTTACTGCAGATTTTGGAATGTCCATTCAGCAAAGTCTGCTGCAGTCTATGAAACTATTGGCCCTGGGGATCTAAGCAGTCTCTAAATAAATGCAAAATGCTTCCTGAGAGCGTTGATGCTTCTATGCACCAAAAAGAAGAGCGTTCTTTCAGCACTGTGCCAGAGCCGCTATGGGCCTCATTTAGGCTTTGAAATTCAACAGAGGCCTTTGCAATGCATTAGTCAGGATGGATGTGGGGCTGTTGCAGGGTGTTACTCGGTTAGAGGGTAGTACTGGGAACTTGCTGTGAAAGCTAGTAGAGAGCATGGTAGGTCACCATTCAAAATACCAAAAAGACCTCATTAATCTTAACAATTAATGTATTAAGGATGACCTTATGGGAGTTTTGTGAAGACTTTCACCCTGAGTTCTCCTCCAGGAAGAATTATATGGTCTTGTGGATTAATGTAATCATTGACTTTAAATCCTGTAATAACCTGAGAACTCTTAGAAGCTGATTACAGGGAATTTTTCTGTACAGCTGGGGCTTCTCATTTTGAAGTAACATAGAAAGTGAGGTGGTATTGCTTTAGGTGAGAGTGAGCTGCTACTGTGAAGCAGCTCAGTGAAAGGTGAAGTATTTTTACTAAAAGCAAAGAAGCTTTAATACTGTACAAAAACCTATGGAAGATGTCATTGGAGATATTGTATATAGTTCTGTCATGTTTGTTCCAAAAAGATGATTTTGAATGGGGAACGTATTCAGTGATGGCTTGCAAGGGTGTGTGCAGGAATGCAGAATCCATCTGAAAAAAAAAAAGATTAGAGAGGGTTGCCTTTTTTAGCATAGCAGTATAAAGCCTACAAAGAGTTATTTGTACCATGTGCAAGTTCAGTGAGAGATAAACATCAGGGAAGAAGAAGAAAATTGTAAAGGACACTGTAGTTACAAGAGCAAATGATACGGAACTTTAAAGAATAAAACATCTTGGGAATAAGAAGGTTGCTGACCACTCACTGTGTAAAGATGCCAGAATTTTGTTAATTACTGATTCCATATACAGTTATTTAATAGACAAATCTGAAGGGAGAAGAGCCTGGAGATGGGAAAGAGCAGAGATGGGCTGCAAGGATTTGGTGATTATGTGTGCTGCCACAGTTGTAGCCATAGCAGCACTTCCAAGCAAAACTTTACGTGGTCTGCCTCACTCTTAGTTGTTTATGTGTGAATGGAAGGAGGGAGATTATCATTAAAAGTCACCATGGTGTTTATGAAAAGATGTTTATGAAAGATTTTTATGGGTAGGGTCCTAGTGCTTTACTACTTTTGTGTGCCCCTGGAAGAGGAGTTGGACATCATCTGCATGAGGGATTATGACCATGAACAAGATTACAAAACACAGGGAAGAAAGAGTCCTGACACTGATAAATTATGATATATTTACTAGGTCAAGGTCTTTCACTTAATGAGGAGGTGCCAAAACAGTGCTTTTTAGCTAAGCTGTCCTATTTTAAGGTGTTTAAAGACATAATAAAGACATGGTTTGCACTTCAATGAAAAGGATCAAAAAGAGAAAATCTCTATGCACGTTTCATACTTGGATTATTGAAAAAGAAATCTAACAGTTAACGCACTGAATAAAAAATGAGAGTGAAACTATTTAGGGGAAGAAGTAAATGAAGAGATAAGACCATTTAATATCTTATTTCAGGCAGAAGCTAAAAGTTGAGAGATACAGAGGTTCGGTTTCATAGCACAAATAACTGTGTGGCTGAGGTAGCATGAGGACATATGTAACAGAACTTTGACTCTCTCCTCAGGATGTGTTCCAGGTGTTAAGGTAGATGTGATCAATGTGGTGTTAGGTGTGTTTTGAGATACTGGTTTATTATGCTGTTATCATCATTTGCTGGTTTATTGTGCTGTTATTTGTGTGTCTGTGGTACCCCATGGGTACCTAGATCCCAGGATGTAAGTAGATACATGAAAGAGCAAGGAAAAAATACAAGGAAATGCTTACTGTGTTCTTTAATTGAAAGAAAACTCTCAATGAGAAAAGCCTCACTTATCTACTGATGAAGTTCAGCTGTCATCCCCAGCTTGATATGCAGCAGCTCTGAAAGACAGCAGTGGGGAAAAGTGGCCTGTCTGACTGAGAAGAGCTTAAAAAGCCAACCAAACAAAACATCCCCTGCACCCTGCCTGTTTGTACCTGAAACACTGGTGGATGGATGAAATTGAGGCTAGTTCATGGCAATGTTTATTCTGAACTGTGTAAAGAGAATCTGAAAACAAAGTCAGTGATGACCTGGCCTGAATGAGGAAAAATTAAATTCATGTGAAAAAACTTCAGGTCTCACCAGCATGTATGCAAATGTTTAGAAATCAATACAGCTCAAGCCAGAGCAGTAAATAAAGATGAGCACTGCAGTCAGTTCTTGTATCGTTTAAGCATCTGGTCTACTACAGTCAGTGCCAAATTTAGTTCATGTAAAATAGATGTAAATGAATGTCTGTTGCAAAAGAGACTATAAAGTGAATATCTGCTAAATGGAATGTCGCTGCGGCAGAGTGACAAGAAAAGAGATTTCAGAATTGTTGTGCAGAGATTCTAAAAGCCAACAGCATTTTTTGCAGCTGCAGTTGGGTGAACAAACAGGATTCTGGCATCTTTTGGGGAAAAAAAATGTAGTCAGTGTTCAGGAGAATGCATTTTTGGTATTTAGGAGACTGGATAAGCCATATCTATTTGTATAATTGCAGTCACCATTCTGAATGCGCAGCTTCTCATCCAGAGCTGAAAGGACACCAACACAGCATCTATCTTAGAGAAAGATTTTCCCTTCTGCTTCACACAGTGTTGTGTCAGCTCTAACGTGGATCTGGGCAGAAGGGATGTGAGTGCTTCAGTGCATCCTGCTCTCAAGCAGGCGGGCAGGCAAGCAGCAGAAAAAGCAGGGCTGAGACAGGAGTCAAGGGGGAATTGGCCAGTACTTGTAAAGACTGTAGAAATTCTTTCCATCCTCTCCTTTCCTCTCCTCTCTTCTCCTTCCTCCTCCACTGACCCTGCAAAGAGATCACAAGTTTGGAACAGAGTCCCACGTCCTCCCTGCGGTTTCTCCTTGGACCATGAGGAAAAGCCTCATTTAAGCTTCAGATCTGTATTTGAGAAGATAACAAGGACCCTTCTTTGCTGTATTTTATGACAGGAATAGTTTCTGCAGGTTAATTGTGTTTTTGTTGTTGCGGCATGTACAAGTTCAGTGGTTTGTAATAATAACCTTTGTAGTCTTCCTCTGGGCAACAGGCTCGTTGGAAGTTGTCCAAATCTTGTGGGAAACAGCAGATCTGTGGGAATTACCTGTACACTATAAGCTGCTTCTACTTCCAGGTGTCATCTTCTCAATAGATTCAAACATAGTCAAGGTTAGACAAACTATGAAAGTGAAATGTAAAAGTTCTTCAGACACCGGATCAGTAAGGGCACCTTTCAAACAGTAATAGAGACTCAGTGATTGTACCCGCCTTTGTTCCACTTTCTTTCCAAGACATTTCATTCCATTCCAGAGCTTTATGTCCATCTGAGTGACTGTCCTTCTGTGTAATTTCTCTACTACTTTGGTAAAGAAAACGTAGCTCCCTAAGAGACTTCAGAGCAGAAAATGAGCAGGACCCTTGGGAGGAAAAAAAATCAATTTTTGAAGCCTCTTTTTTAATAAGCTTATTGATCATCTCGGTCAAAACTTCTGCTGGGGAGCTGATGCCTGTCCTGATGTGTTGCTGGGTGTCTTGGTCTTGGAGAGGAACTGAGGCAATTTCATCAGTGCTCTGGCTGCTTCCCAGTGACTCCTCTCATTTTCAGAGCTGCTGGTAACCTCAGTGGAAACACCAATAAGATGATGTGCACTAAATCTGTTGAAACTTCTTTAGTTAATGAATCTCTCAGAGATGCCCTTTCAGCCTCTCTTCAGCTCCTGTGTCTTCCAGGATTGGAATCACTGCTTGCTGCCAGGCTTTTAGTCCATTTTTCTGCTGACAGTGTGATTGACTTGTTTGGGGAGCAGCTGTGTCCTGAAGAAAGCAAATCCTTCCTTAAATGAAGAGTCCCTATTAGAAAGCCTTGTCTATTGAAGTAAGGTCAGAGTGGAAGTAGCAGAAGAGTACGGATAGACCAGACTGGTTGGAACTTGTTGAGCTGTGATTTGTGACTGCTTTCCTACTTTTAAAAGGTTATAGCAGAAGACCAGCCTAGATCTATACCAGTTTGTTCTTTGCTTTACTCTCAGAGCCTTTTGTTCAGTTTCATTAAAGATCATCTTGCTCTAAGTGTTGGCTTGTGGGGTTTTTTTTCAGTATGTTAGGGACCATTTCACATTATCCAGTACTAAGAATTTGCTGCTGTTTAATCCCTCAGTTTGGTTCTTCTGAGGCTTATGTATTTTCACACTAAGACAGTGTCTGAGCAGTATCATGCAAGGTATCATGGCCTGGGCCCTCTTCTTCATGTGATTTCATGTGCTCCTGGTTACCAACAGCTATGTGGAATGTGCTGTGGCAGGCAGGAAAGGCTGGTCCAGATGTGACCTCAGAAGTCCCTAACAAGCAGGTTTTTGTGCAAGCCTTTTTGTCCTCGCTTGTAATGATTATTGCCTAGTGGCTCATGATTTTTTTTTTCTCAATTCTTCTAGGAGAGAATGAGCTGGATTGTGGATTCCTGTAAATAGTATTTAGCCTTTCTCCTATCACCTTAAATATTTTGTTGTTCATATCTCACTTCAGACTTAAATTAGCAGTTAAATTTTGTCCATCAGCGATACATGTACTTGTCAAAGCTGCAGTAGACTTTGGGGGAAAGCTCTGATGCATATTAGAAATAGATAATGTTAGCTTTATTGCAGAACTGTACCACTCAAATTGCCACCCCTTACATCTGTGGCTATCATTAAATGTGCAAAAGGCCAAGCTGTAACTAAACAGGACTGTAACTGTGTTGGGGACGTGCCAGTGGCATAAACGGGGAAGACAACAGCATGTAATAGCCTTCTGGAGTTAAAGGCATTATGCCTTAGACTGATCTTCCAATTCAGATGCTTATTTGGGAAAGCAGTGACTGGGGCTTCAGTTGATGAAGTATGTCTTATTTTCACCAGTCCTTCAGAGTGTTCTTTTTCAGCTACTTGCAAGTGCATCTTTATGGATGGTTCATGAAGTTCATGTACAGGGAATGTTTTTGCTACAAAATGTCTTGAGGAGTTGTAATCACTAGAGTGAACAATCAACTTGTGTTAGAAGTAACAGGATAGTAGCTTTACACTTAATTTTACAGAAGTCCTTTCACAATCTGTGCAGTAAAGAATTATAATTCTAAGCTGAGTCAGGACCATGGGTTTATATCCATTAAGGTCACCTTTTAGTCATCAGAATCTGTTTTCAAACCCTTGCATGCATCATATGTGTAATGACACACTGACTTTTTCTTTAGTGCCTTTTCCAAAGGTAACAGCTTTTTCTTTTAATTTCTGTACATTTCTAGATGTTGCAGGCTAGTTCTTCCCTGCATGGGGTTCTTCTGCCTTTTGAAGTCAGCAGGCACTTCTCTTTTGATTTTTAAAATTTAAATATTAGAAGATGTGTCCGGGATTCCTATGCAGCCACCAGTATTCCCTTTTTCTGATGATTGGTTGTCAATGAGATTTACAGCATCTAGGGGTGCTCTGTGTTTTCTGTCGTGTATATTCAGTTTCTCATCTCTGTTCTCTTGTGCGGCGTTTGAGCAAAGCTCCGAGTTTCCTGCTGGAGATTCTCCCTCCTCTTGAAGCCCAGCTGGCATTTCTTCTCTTCAGAAATAGCTCAAGATATTGTATTCAGAGACCTCTCAGTCCCTTGTCACTCAGATGTGGGGTGCTTTGTCCTATCACATCCAATTTAGTGTGTGCTGGACCAAGCAGTGCTCTATTCAACCCCATCCGTTTCCACACCTTCCAATGCTGATGGACCCTTTCCAGCAACAGAAGAAAAAGGAGGGATCAGTGCCTTGCTGCCAGCCAAGGACTTCCACAATCCACTTACACAGAGGAAACTCTTTCTAATGAGGATTGATTTCTTTTTCGTTTAGGGGCATTATTCCCTTTCTGTGCAGCAACTCCCTATCTGCAAGAGAAGTTAGCAAAGTCCACATTTGAGATAAAACTTGGATTGAAGTTGCAGCTCGGTATTGCAGCTCACGTGCTGCCACGGTATTATCATTACTTTGCTGCAGTTATGCTTTTTTTTTCCTATGAATTGGCAGCAGCTTTTACAGACAGGCTGAACTTCATAGAAACCTAACTTAGAATGCACAGAATGAGAAAAATGCCTCTCTTATAAGGCTCCTGCTGAGCTGATAACAGTCTGCAGGAAGACGTCTATTTAAACAGAAAGAAAGAAATATCAGAAGCAGCCTCAAGTTGCTCAGATCTTATTTTCAGCTTTATTAAGCTATTTTTTAATGTTATTAATGCTGTTTTAAATGTTTTCCCAGCATTTCCAGCCCCATTAATTTAGTTTGCGCTGCATTTGGATCAATTAGTACACTTGATAATGCTCTATTTGCCTCTGCCCGTTTAAAAAACAACAGGATGGATTTTCAGTGTATTGAAGAACCTGGAGTTCTTCCAAAGGCTCTGATTAGTCCAAAAGGCAAATCTCAGAGGCTGGCCAAGTGGAAACAAAAATTCCATGTTGGGTATATTCTCACCCCAGTGGCTTCTCAAGTCAATTTTTCTACTGACATCTTGGCTTCAGGATTTTTCCCCCTCAGTAGGGATATTCTCATGAAAACTGTACACACAAGTTAATAGTAATAGAGGTAGAGCCATAGAAAGTTCAGCATAAACAGGTAAAAGGAAAATAAAGAAAAAACAACCAACTGCTCCAGAACTGCAAGGTTTTAGAAAGACTTCCTGATATGATAGCAAAGCTGTTAGAAACCAGTTTAGATCACATTCAGCTTTCCTTTAATCACTATGCATCTTTACATTTTCTTCTTGGAGATTAAAATACCCAGGGATTAGCACAGTAGAGAAGGCAACGTCTCTCTAAACTTGACCTGCATGATCTTACCAGGCACATAATCAAGGTACTAGTATGTCAGATTTATGCTTCATTGTGCCCTGCTGTATGTCATAGAAGAGGGTCGAAATTTTCATGTTTCATTTTTTTGTTTTAAAGAAGTGCTTGCTATAAAACGCAAATGTAAGGCGTGAACTTTATAGCAACACTTCTCTAATACAACTGGGTGTATTTAGTATTGTTTTAGGTGACAACACCAGCTGTTCCTGCCCTCTGTTCAAGAGTATTGACAGCATCAAATCATAGTTATTAATGCAAAGTAATACTTGCCACGGGCTTATTTGGGACATGCACATTACTGAAGTACCAAGGTGCAGCATGTGAATTTTAACTGCTAGAGAATGTGATTAAGATGTCTCAACTTGGAGAAACTACTTGTATTTGTCTTCGCAGCAAAATTACTTTGGGGGCTGTTACATTATGTTATTGCCCTGTGAGGTTTTGCTTTTTCCAGAGTGAGCAGCATCACATTTTGCCTGGATGTTTTGAGTGTTTATTGTTCCCAGGGGATGCCTTGTTGCCTTGCTCCTGGTCTGTCACAACATTTTTACTTTGACTCGGATTTCTTACAAGTTGGCACGTGACAGATCTTGTAATCTCATTTGCTTCACCAAACTTCATATGCAGCTCTGAGAAACGTTCCCATTTCACTGAAGTACCTCCTCAGTGGCACAATACAGATACAGGTAGATGTAAGTTACCGTAGAAATTGCATTGTGATGCTGGATTTGTTGATTTATTCAATAATAACAAAATACAAAGCAGTAGGTGAATGACCTAGGCTGAATTCCCTCAGGTATCTAACTGATATAGAAGTATCTTATTCATTTATGTGTCTTTTGGAAACAACAAAAATCAATTCTTTCTTAAGTATGTTCATTCAGCTTCTTAATGTTTTAAATGTGTATTTAAATGCCCTGATACTGGTCAATTAAGTAAATGGAGCTGTGGATCCTGAAAAAGCAGAGCTTTTTCATGGAAATAGCAAAACCCCTGGATTATTTGTGTCTGACACTCCACTCTAAGAAACACACTGTCTTTATCGTGCCCTATAGCTTTTGATGTTCTGCCAACACCCTAGGGCTGGTGAATTACTGTGCTGGCTAATGTGCCACATAGACCACAATTTCAGAGGGTTAGTTTGGATGGATGTAATTGTCTGTGGCAGTACAGTACAGTCTGAGGAATCCTGCCCTTGTTGCTGACACCAACTATTTTGTGGTTAAATAGATGACTTCAGACTCTGGATTGCCTTTCATAAGGGACAAAGTACAAGCCCATCAGGCTGTGCACTCCTGTGCAGCAGATTTCTCTCTGTACAGGTTTACTGCTGCTGTCCATTACTTCCCTTAAGCCCATTTGGTGCCTGTACAATTATCAGAACTCTGGTCTCATAATGATGTGCCATCTCCTGAAATCTTGACACGTCAGCTGCAGGGTACAAGAGTGACACTTACTTTAACTAGAAGCTTGCCTTCTGTCCAGAGTGTATTTTTATTTCAAGTTTTCTGCATATATATCAACAGGGCATCATTATTCTGACACTATCCAGCAACGGTAATTTTGTCTGCTATTAGTGACTGATTATGTACACTGTGAGAGATTTATCTTCTTTTTGCTGTCCACTGTTATTCATAGTGTAGGGCACACCTACAAATTTTGCTGGGAGATTTTTTTTGGGGAAAAAAAGAAAACAGCAACAATATAACAGCAGTGTGCATAAAGTTTCACAGAGCTGTTCAGAGAGCATTTTTTCCCCACAATTTGACTTGTTTTGTCAGTGTACATTAGAGATGACCACTTGATTGCTGCTCAGAGAGACCATACTTTTTTTTTTTTTTTTTAAGTCAAACCTTATTGAACTTTGTCTTTAAACAGAAATTACTTCTGTACTCAGCTGTTTGTGTGAGAACACTTGAAGTTTTAAGATTTCAGGACTTTTATTGTCACTTGACTGGCGATGAAGATATTTCAAAAGTTCCTTTACTCTGCTGGAATTTTTATTAGCAAGGCAATACAATTTTTAAATTCTTGTGGTGCTGCTGCTTTGTTTTTTATTTTCTACCTGGTATTATAAGGCACGTTTTCAGCTTCACACACATGTGTAACTAGAAACAGTGCCACAGAATGGGTAAGGTTGGAAGGCGCCACAAAGGGTCATCTGGTCCAACCTTCCTGCCCAAGCAGAGCCATCCCAAGAGCACATGACAGAGGATTGTGTCCAGATGGCTCTGGAATATAGCCAGTGAAGGAGACTCCACATGTTCCCCAGGCGTATTCAGGTGATACTTCCTGTGCCACCTCCCCTCATAATGATGGACACTGATGATGTCCTCTCTCAGCCGTCTCTTCTCGAGGCTGAACAGGCCCAGCTCCCTCAGCCTTGGCCACAAAAGCATGCTACTGGCTAGTGGACAGCTTGTTATCCACTAGGACCTCCAGGTCCTTCTTTGCAGAGCTGCTTTCCAGCAGGTCAGATAAATGTCTTTAAAATAAACATGAATGCCTTCAAAATAAACAACATTTTTGTATCTGATCCATATATATCTCCACAGTACACATACAAATCTTATTCTTGTCTTGAGTAATATCTTTGGTGTTAAACAAACTGCTATTTAGAATTATGCTTGGTGTACACTTATTTGCAGTACAACATATGAAGACTAGGTACTACATGAGAGAATATACTGCAGGGCACTATTTTTCTGATGATCTTGTGATTTTTTTTAAAAAGACACATGTTTTGTGCAGCTCATTTGCTTGCTCTTTCAAGAGGACACTTGCAGATTCAAAGAATGTGTTTTTGGAAACCAATTTTGGAAGATTTTAGTGAAGCCCCTCAGAGCTCCAGTAAGCTGCCTCGGAGGAAGGAAGCTGCATGAACAGGAAGGAGTTAAAGTTGTGTTTAATAAAGTCGGGAGCTCATCATCTGCCAGAGCTGCTGTTACCAGATTGCAGAAACTCTCAGTGTGAGGATATTGAGAACAGAAACATGCACATACAGAAAAGAGTAACAGTTTTCAAAAATGCCTCACTCCTTTATAAAAAGCCAGTCACAGCAGGCAACTGGAAAAGCTAACAATTAAATTAATCTTACCTGCTTTCATGTCACAACTTATAGAGGGAAGAATTTCCACAAGTCAGTTCTTACAGCTGATGCCTTTGTCTTCTTCCAGAGCACTTCTTGAGCCTTATTGTTTGTAGGATGTCTGCCAGAATCTGCACAGTGGTACGACTGCTGTGTGGCTGTGGTGGGTCCCCACAGTCATTCTGCTCCACTGTGAAACATATGCCCATGGTTTTCCCTGAATTTAGTCAGGGAATAATGCAAATATGTTTCTCCTTCCTAAAATTTTCGCAGCATAGAGCGAAATCTAATTTTTTTGACAGGGCATGCTTAAATGGGATGTTTAACCTAGATTTAGGAAGGGGGCTGATCTCTGGTAAGCCAAAGACTGAATTTCAGTTTGTGGAAAACTTTTCCATATTGCAATTTTATTTCTTTTTAATATAATTTCTTACCTATGAACAGTTTTGTAATTCTTAAGCACTGTAGGATGCATGACTGGGACACTTTTTGTGCATAATCATGAAATGTAAGAATATATATGGCATGCACGTGATTAAGTCTATTAAGAGCAGTCAAAGCTAAATCTGTTGTTCTTCAGGGAAGCAGGATGTTAGGAGCAAGTAAAAGAGTGTACTAGAACAACAAAAATAAATGCCAGTTCCCCACACAGCATTTATGAGTATGAGGCAGTTTAGTCACAATAACAGAGAACTGATACATCTGTTAAGAGAAATGCATTTTATGCACCATAAAATTAAATGTTGCATTGCCAAGAAATATAGCGAGTGTTCCTGTAAGTCAGATTTTGCAAACTAAACATTGTAACAGTGATATCCTAAGAAGGTGGTACTGGAAATCTGTTTTGAAATCATATTCCCTTAGGAACACGCAGTGTACTTGATGGAAGGATTACAGCTGTCTTTTATGGGGCTTTATTTTTCCTGCAATGAGACTACCCTTTGTACCCTTAGCAGACTCAAGCAAAAGGAAGATATTTCATATTTATGTGGAACCATATGATCCTAAATGAATCCAAAGCACTAAAAACATCCCCACAGCATATGTCCCATGGTGCTACTGAAGCACTGTTATCAGGTTGGGAAGCAAACAAACACTGTCTGGAGCGTTTTGCGTCCATTGGGAAAGGAAATTTCTGCCACCAAGCACACCAAGCTTTTAAGTACTGTGGTTCTGAAAAGTTCCAGCACCTTTAATAGAATCATTAAGGCTGGGAAGGACCTCCAAGATCATCCAGTCCAACTGTTCCCCCAGCACTGCCAAGCCCATCACTAAACCACATCCTCAAGCACCACATCTACATGTCTTAAATTCCTCCAGGGATGGGGACTCCACCAGTGCCCTGGGCAGCCTGGTCAGTGCCTGACAGCCTTTTTGGTGAGGAAATTTTTCCCAATATATATCTAGTCTAAAGCAGTTGTAGAGGTTTTTCATTACTTTGATATCTTGAAGCACACAAAGACATTGTACTGGGGCCTGTACAGCAAAATACAGAGTGCGCTGATGCAGAATCACTTTGTGACTGAGGTGCCGCTGCTCTGTAAAAAAGCAACCAAGGATCTATATATCATTTTCCTTTCCCTTTGCCATTCCCCAACATGTAACTACTCAGTTCTCTGAAAAAAAAAAAAAAAAAAGAGACAGGGAACAGGCGGCAAAAACTCAAGTCAACACTGTGCATGTTTTCTTGGTATTAGCTAAAATGTTTACATGATTACAAGTGTAAGTTAAGACACAAGTCAGCAGTATGGTCTTATAAAGCGTGACAGTGATGTACTCCTTGGAGTCTTGTAGCTCGAAGAATTTAGAGGGTAAATTCTTAGGCACTGTGTAAATTGGTATAGATTTACTAATTGACACTAGCAGAAAGGGTGGCCCCTTGGGTTTCTAAAATGCTCTTGGCTCATTCAGAGATTATACACACAAAGATTATATTTGCTTTTCTGCTCTTACTTGTTGAACGTGTTCTTTATTAAATTACATTTCTGTAGTTACTCTGTTCCGTAGAAGTGCCTGGCAGGTTCAGGCTCTTAATGCATCTTCCTCACTGGGGGGTTGTAAGGCTTAATTGTTCATAATGTATAAAAGCTTGGGATGAAAGGATTTATTTAAAAGCAATGTATTATGATGATTATAAAGCTGATGGTGATGTGTATCACACCTGCTGTCACACCAGCTTGAGCACAAGCAATCTCTGCCTTTAGACTGAGATTTCTCTGGAATAGTGAGAACAATATCACTTTTCAGTGCTTCTTTTTTCCTATTGAAAAAAAAAAATCTGGTGTCTTTTTCAAAAATCAAAATATTGAAGTTTATTATCTTTTCATATGGATAAAACTAATTTGGGAAGATCATGTGAGGTAAATCGGGAAATTAGAATAATTGCTAAGAAGGTATTTGGTTTTTTTGTTTGGTTGGTTTTTTTGTGTTTCTTTTTTTGTTTTTGTTTTTGGTGGTTTTTTTTTTTTGAGAAGAATCTGCTATTGCGGTAATATTTTAGTTACTGAAAAACATTCTGATTTAAAGTGCAAATAAGAGCTGCGATTAATTGTCTCCAGTTATTTGCATTCTCTTTTTGTTCCATCAACTGCAAAGGTCAGAGAAAGTGTAAGAGTGCAAAAGTTATCCAGACCTACCTAAGAGAATTCATTATTTAGTGTGGTGTGTCTTAGCACTGTGTTTGAACCTCTCTTCCCCCACCTCCCCAACCCCCCTTCATTGTTCTCTTTGTTATTCTTTCTTTCCCTTGTATAAACTTGATCTGAATGAGACAGAATGCCCGGGGGCATTGCTTATGGGATGCAGGGCTTTTCATCTCTTGATTGCCTTCTTGGCAGCACCTTTAGTGAATTCAAACCTTTATCTGTTAGAGACTGCAAGGTAAGGCAGATTCTGCAAACTGAGATTAACTTTGAATTCTGTTCCTTAATGGGGAAATATCTGTATCTAACAAGGCATCTTTTTGATAAGGCGTCAGGGCTGGATGGGTGTTGTGGGGGGAGCTCTGAAAGCTTCACCCGACTGAAGTCCTTCCCGTTGTGTAAGCAGAGGACTGTGATCTCTGGAACTGGTAATTCCCATCCTCCCGGTGTTCGTCAATAGAATGCAATCAATGCAGTTTGAAAAAGGAATTTTATTTTGGGTGGAGTGTCCTGGCAGAATGAGGGAGATTTGAAAGGTGATGAAAAAGTCAATTAGAAAAGGTTTTCGGAGATACCACTGTAGTTGTTACTTGTATAATAATAGGACAATGAGAGAGAACACCCAAATTGTAATGGGCTTGTTTAAAAAGACACAGCTCAAGGTCTCTTAATGGCTTTGATAATTATTTGTCTTTACACATCCTTGATCCAGACCTGAAAATCTCACTGTCGTTTTATTTCCCATTTTCACCTTCTCCCTCCCACTATCGTCACCTTCAGATAGTTAAATGCTATCAATAATTCCTTGATTCACTATTCCATATTTTGTGCAGCTGTCAGAACAAGTATTTGTTTGCGGTTTCAGTTGTTACATTGCAATAAGGTACCAGCAACCTTAAAGAAAACGTTGCTGAATGCAACATTTCAGAGGCTGTGATGGCACCCAAGCAACATACTTGCTTCCAGCTGTGAGTGAAAATGCTTTCTTGAAGTTTCTCTACAATTTCAAATGGCAGTGTTCCTCATATAGAGAATTACCATAAAACGATGTTTTATTAAAATTTTAGGCAGTTTTATTTTTACAGCTTATTGAACGTTCTGGTGTTTTTCGTAACATCCAGTTATTTGAGGGTGCTTGGGTAGATTTTCATTTACAATGTAGAGAAAATCTCTCCCACTGAGACAGAATGTTTCTCACTGGTAAACAGGCTTGTGTTTTGTTGTAGAAGGTGCCTGTTACTGCTACAGGGCAAAGCAAGAGAAGTGAATTAAAAGTCTCTATAGCTGTTCCATTAGGGGTAATCCAGCTAGTCTTGTGCTGAACATGTGTTTGTATGGATTGGAACACTAGGATGAGAGATCTGTAAAATGTACATTGCTAGAAAACTGTTTCTATATTGTCAGAATAGTCCATATATTGAGGTCAAACAGATTGCATACACTGTTACTGAGTTCATTTTTTTCTCATGAGTTCAATGAGATTTGAATTGAGGTCTTTCTAAAAGTTGTGATAATAAATCAGGCAAGGGAAAATGCTTGTTTTGTGCTTATGGGACATGCTCCTTTATCCTTAAATTAAGATTTATTAATCATAAGTGATTTCTAAAGAAACCCTGTTATGTTTGTAAATATAATTTATTCTATACCCATTTGTTAAAACAACCAGGGAGCGTAACAAGCACAGTGATTTGATGCCAAGAAAAGCTCCAGCAGTATGGAGTGACCTGTTGTTCTCAAAGTAAATTTCAGTTTGGTTTTACAGTTTTAACTGTTGGCTTGAATTTTGAAAGATGGTGGCGTTCAGTGGGTTTGTGGAAGAAGTATTCTGCCCTATTTTGTCATGCTTATTACTAGACAGACAGCTGCAGGTGGCTTAAAATGATGCACTAAAAATATTGAAGCCTTGAGGAAGCAGAGCAGTAAAATGGCAACAAGAATATTTTGTTTAGCACAGAATCATCTGGGGATGTGTGAGATGCTTTCAAAACTGTATTATATCACAGGACAAATTTTCGTATATTACTTTTGTCTCTTACTGCTTCTACTGATCTTTTTTAAATACATCTTAGGAAATTGTCACATGTGTCTTCAGAACCATAAAATGAGCTTGACATCAGTAAGGGTTTCATAGATGCTCACCCAGAGAGCAGAATGGACAGGTTCTGCCCATTCAATATGTTTTCTGGATTAATTTAATTAAATATAGCTTGTTTGTTCATTAGGAAAGATTTTAGATGAAAATGTATTGATCAAGGTGGGTAACTGACCCATTCAAAACTAAGTTGCATTATTGGGGTAGTAAAAAGGAAATTATTAGCATTTATCACTATGATTCATTGTACTAATTTTAAGGAGTTTGGGTTTCATTTTCCAAAAAAGCTTCAACATCTCCAGCCAAACAGCACTTGAACCCACCTTGAAAGCACCCAGATGAATGATCTGCTGCTTGCCTACAAATAGGCACAGCTTGATTACATATCAGTCAAGCAAAACACCAGGCACCAAGAGAATTTAACATCATATAACAGCAAAAAAAGGGCCCACTGCTAAGAGTTTAGTGCCTTCTGAGAGATATGCCCAGCCTTCCAAGTTCACCTAAATCTTAATTTTGCAAGTGCTGTGTGACAGAGCACTGGGTGCCTGAAAACATTCACTGCCACACTGGCTGAAATAGCCTAGTGACAAACTCTGAAATATTAGTTCATCACTTTGATAAATATTATATAGCATGCAAATATATACATAAACACTCAAACTCACGGTAGGTGTGTACCCAATATCTTTGCCATAGTTTCTTCCTGATGTATTTGTTATTCTTTATAATCCTGCTATGGACTTTTCTATTTTGCCCTTTTTTCCTCACTGTGCATTGCCTGCCAAATTTGAAAGAATTCCTTCATGCTTTTCTGGGTGCTTTGAAAAACACCCATCTCCAAACCTTAATTCTGAGTTCAGTGATCTTTGTTCAGACTTAGCTCTAATACACTTACACATTTTGTCCTGCCAGGATTTGGAATTTTTACTACACTAGTCAGCAATTAAACCTAATTACATTTGCAAAGTACCTCTTATTTGTGAAATTTCTGGAAAAAATAATTCAGGAGTAATAACTTCACAATCAGCTGATGGAAGACCTGAGACTCATAGGCTCTTGCTGGACTGAATAATCCTCATACATAAAACCACACATAAAACCAGAAGCATAAATTAGGTTGGAAGCCACTCACAGGAGCGGTAACTGCCCAGGTTTGTCTTCCAGCCTCAGATGTGTTCTCATCCTGACTGGAAGACAAACCCACGCTTCCCTTCTTGCTGGGTGAAAATTTTCCAGGACAGTTCTTTTGCCCAAAGTTCATTCCTGCCAGATTTGTCCTTCTCTGCCTCCAGCCAGCTGTAAAGGACTCCAGTGGCATTTGGCAGACTTTTGTGTGAAATAAGTCGCGCCCTGTATCCGATGGATGTAGTTCGCTGAACCAAAAAGAGTTTTGTACTTTTATAGATGATAGTGTCACACTTGAGTACAGAGAAAAAGGGCAGAACCTCTGCTGCTCCCTCTGCTCCCTTGTTTTAGTTGTGTGTTTTCTCTTAACTTTCTCAGCTGTCCTCTAAACCCACCTCAGCAACCGGTATCATCCAATTACTCTGGTTATTTGGCTTACATAGTTGGATTGTTATCAACTGTGCCCTTGTGCATACTTGTCTGAGTAAATTCAATCAACTAATGAAATTGTGGTCTTTCCATCAATTGATTATCAAATTGCTTGTAGCGTTGCACCAGCCCATCTCTCTTCCAAAGCTGCATATTTTTGTTTACCCAGGCAGTACCTGACCCCTTCCTTGCCTTTCCTCAATGTCCCTTTTTTTCACTTTACAGGCATTTACTATATCTGGCAAAAATATTTAATATATATCTGATTTAATTGGGAAGGTGACCTTTGTATCTCTTCATAGTCAAGTAATATTTAAATTTGTAGGGCAATTACTTAGTTTTGTTTTATTTATTTGTTTTCTTGTACTGAAATATTTTTCCATGTTCAAGTACAAATGTTTTATAATAACTACTGTATTACATTTGGAAGTGAGAGGTTTTTGCACATCTTCCATGCTGCAGTACCAGCTTTCCTATAGTAGCACAGTGAGGTAGTGTACTGTGCTGCCATGCCAAAACTGGAATAATGCAGCTTGTGCATGTCCAGGAGTGTGGCATTTTCATGCTGCTCTTTGTGGAGCTCTGCAGTGAGACTCCCCCCGTCCCTCCAACATCATCACAAAAATGACATATTCAGGCTTACAATTTTGGCTGTTTCCATTCTCTACAGGTTCACCATCAAGGGGGATGTGCATCAAAAATAAAATTACTCCTCTGCAGAGAAATTATGTCTATTTAGGAAAGGTCTTTATGCGATCAAGGCTTTTATTTTGGTGGAAAAAATCTGGTGGCATTACAGAGGTCTGTTCACTTTGGCAGAAGCCTCCTGCAATCGATAGATTCTGTTTCCTTTATGTACAGAATACTGAATAAATCTCTTAACAACGGAAATTTACCTGTGTAGACTTTACCCTAATGGCATCCTCACTTAATTTGCTTGATAAAACCTTTATGGTAAATTCAGTAGCCACTCTCCTTTTTTAAAGAGGTTTTCAGCCTGCAAATAATTTCGGAGACAGGATCTACTTATGGGATTACATCAGCAGTGTTCGATCCAGCCATGATTTATCTTCCTTGTGTTAACTTTATTTGAGCAGGAGGGAATCTGCAACCAAGGTTTATAACTGCTAGTTCTGTGGTACTGGTGGATGCCCATCCCTTCCTGATAGATTTTTTGATTTTTTGAAGGGTTTAAACCACAGTGGAAATCCATACCCCAGAGCCCATAAGATATATTACAAAGCACAAGCACCAAAGAAAGCAGCTTCAGGAAAGCCCAGGCACTCCAGTTGATTTGCTGTTCAGTCACTGAGCTCTCTCTTTTAGCTCCCCTTGTCCATAAGATATGGGTACAGAAGGGATGTAAAGATTTCCCTTAATTAATTTCTTCTGCTAATGGTGTAAAAGAAAATTCTTGCTGTTGGCAATGAATGAATTTTGATAAAATGTTCTAAAAGGCTTCAGCCAGAAGCCTGACTATTAGAGAAAAGAGTTCAAATAAGTGAAGTTTGGTAAAATTGCTAGCAGTTGACACTGTCTTCCTGTCGTTAGAGGTATTGAGCATTCTTAAAATTTAGAGTAGTGCTATCAGTACTACAGATAATACTGTGAACTATTTTTCTAGCACTTAAGGAAAGGAGCCTTCATACAGATATTTTGATTTTGTAACTCTGCTCTGAGATTTGTGGGTTTGATGGTTCTTATTTCCTGCAAGCCTACAGAGCAGGAATGAGAGGGTTTGTACAATAACCATCTGGGGAACAGCAGGGTAATGCTGGCACTCTTCCTTGGGGTTTTCTTTTCTTGCATTAAAAATATAAGAATGAATCACATCCCCCAAACCCACGAAAGCCTGAGCAATGAAGACAAGCATAGTTAGTCCTGGATTGCAAAGGATTTTTCAGCATCTACAGAAACCGAATTGGACAGTTGAATTCTGTCCTTCTGCAGCCATTGCTCAGCTTCCTCCTCCAATATCTGTGTAACAGGCTGGTGCCTGAGTGACTCCTGGACAGTACAGAGTCCCTTCTCACAGCAACCTGTAGTTCCTCAGGGTGTCCCTGTACCAATATTGTTGTGATTTTTTCTTTTTTTTTTTATCTTTTTTTTTTTCCTGTAAGTTGCTGTGATGTGACCTTTCAAAATACTCAACAAGTAAGAGCTGGCACATTTGAATATGCAATTAGGAGGTGTGTTTGCATATGGACATGTAGGAAGGAATAGAAAGGTAAGAGTTTTAGCCCATGGCAGGCATCCCACTCTCTCCCTTCCAGATGGGAATGGCACTTGTGGCTGTGCCTGTATGTGTCAAGACCTGACTGCTGCACTGACATAACATAGAAGCTGTAATGGGAAAATCTTTTACACAACCAGCCCTGTCTCATAAGCCTTTCTCTGTTAGAAAGTTTAAATGAGAACAGAAGAAAACAGCACCTCGCTCTGCTGACCTACTAATAGGATTTATTGCAAGAAGCAGACATTTCACATTAGTAAATTGGTAGCACCCATTATGGTGGCAAACAAGGTGCATGAATGCTCTAACTGAAGCCCTCTTACCTACCTCCCCCTCTCAGCACTAATAACTTTCAGTGGACATGCATGATTGTTATAGGCAATAAAGATCATCCTTTTTTATGCCCTTTATGAATTCCTTTAAGAGTCCCATGTGGTTCTTTCCCAGTATGATGCAATTTGTATTGAGGGTGAACCATTCACTTTTTTTTGCCATTATCTTTCTTTTCCCCCCCCCGCCCCAAATTTTAGTTCTTTTCGTATTTGCAGAAACGTGTTACTACTTCACAAAAGTCTCTGCTTACTCTCAATTTCAAACCAGAAAAAAATGCAGATGTAGAATTTAACTTGCACCTTCTCTGAGAATGCTGAAACTAGAGATGAACAAACACTCTCTCAAGAACTCTGGAAGGAATTCTTTGAGTGTCGTCCCGTTTTTAAATATATTTTAGAGCTGTATTTCATATTTTCGGCTTTCTGTGCAGTTATGATTTTCTACAAATATTTATATGTAAAAAAAATCCCGAAGTACTTCTCTTAAACTGTATTTCTCTCCTTCCCATGCAGTAGAACTTGTCTGGTTTCAAATTAGAAGTATTTTAGAAGCTTACCATATGGAGTGTGTGCATTGATGAGCAGAAAGTGTTACTGGGCAAGAGCTGTGCTTTCTCCGCACTGCTGCCTTGCTCCAGTCACAGGAGTGCTCAGGATGTTCTACTACTGCCTTCTCTAAACCACTGTAGCATTCTCTTCCCCGTGATATCCTCCATGAAACACTATGGCATGCTATGAATTACATATTTACAGTAAGGCAGATGTGTCTGTCAGTTCAGTCAAGCTTTTCTTCCTCTAAGTGGTTAACAATTGCAAAAGATTCTTTTTATTGCCTAGTGCTTTATTCACTTTATTCTTCTTTTTAGTGCATTGGAAAATAAATCTTAAACGTTTCTTCTATTACATAGCACTTTAAGCCTTTTCATGGCATTTGTAACGTCTCTTTGCCAACACTCCATCTGTGATTTTAGCTTGCAGGAAACAATGCTGCAAATCTGTTACTAGCATAGATGCAGAGAGCTGCTGTTTAAATATTAATTGTAACTTCCCTCATAAATGCAGTCAAACCCACTGAGTAACCTGTGAGGTTCAATAAATTTCTAGGGGGGGGGGAGGAATGTGTTAGGGGAAAGGCCTGCTCTTAGTTGTAGCAAAGTTACCAGTACAAAATAGAAAAGTGTCCTGATGTCATTTCCTTTCCTCTTCTTGCCTCAGTCCTGCTACTTTCACACACAGAACAGAAAGACATTAAAAAGAGTAACATTCAGTTGCATACTTGCACACTTGGCGGACAACCAGCTGGGAGCAGGAGGAACAACATCACATGGTGCTCACAAGAAAAGATGAGAGCCATCAGTTGTTTCAAATCCTAGTTATTGTGCGAACAAACACACTTCTAAAGTGCTTGGGTACTGCTCTGTCAAGAATCACACCTCAGTAGAAGTGTTGGGGTTGATCCCTTTTCTGTTTTCAGTCATGACCCTCACCATTTCTTGCTTCCAGAAAAAGTGCCTTACACTTAAAAATAAATATTAAAAAAGCAAAATATTGTGTGTTTGCAGACATTTTGGTGAAGTGTATTGGATAGAAGTGAGGTGCAGAGTAGTTGACACCATCTGACCAGCCTGTTTTCTGTGGGTTACCAGGGCGTTGTAATTGTAGTATGCACATTTGAATAATTGAAAGAAGATCAGCCCCATTGAAATCACATGATGTATTTTTCCCTCTCCTCTTCTTCCAGATGGTTAGTAGTCTTTTACTGGTGAGATGGTTTGCCCACAGTGTAATCTGAGATTTTCTCTCTCGTCCTTTGACTTTTTCCTCTTTGTGTTTGCAGGTGGACTGAATTTTAATATGTTGAATTCTGGTAATTGCTTAGAATTTAGTTGTTTTTCTCATTATCCTGCAAATATATATTTTTTTTTACATGATGTATTACCCACATATTCCTTTTATCTTGCAGCATTCTGTGAAGAAGGGTGCAGATATGGTGGAACTTGTGTAGCCCCTAACAAATGTGTCTGCCCTTCTGGATTCACGGGAAGTCATTGTGAGAAAGGTAAAGTTTTACTGAGAAACACCTTCTTTGGTAATGAGAAATATGATATACTGAAGAAGTAATTGCTTTCCATTCATTCATTCTGCTTGATATTCTCTCTCCATTGAAGATATGACTGTTGCATTTCTGCCTTTTCCAAACTGAAAGTTAGTCTTGTTTAAAACTTTCCATGTTTAATTTTATCAGGGTTGTATCTGCTTTTGCTTCCAGTGACACTTCTAGTTAATTAGAAGGGATATCAAATGAAAAATATTTACTCCATCTGTTTCCTGTGGTGCAAGCTTCTGCTTTTCCTTCCTTGTTTCCTTCTGCTTTTCTGAATTTGTTGTGCAAATTAGAGCAGAATTCAGATGCTTGCTTTTTGGTTCAAGTTATTGAATTCTCAAGATTTGATTTGTTTCTAACTCACGGAGGGCACTGTTTTTTATGGAATCACAGCCTATTCCAGGGTATCTCGCTGGTCATGATTAGAGTCTGCCTTTTCCCAGATTTTTCTGTTTCAACATTTGCTTCTGGCAGCCTCATAGTTCCACCTTTCTCTTCATTTCATAAAGAGCTGGTTCCTTCTCTACCTTAAATGGCTCTTATTAGATTCTTTGTAGAGGAGTTTGGGGATTTTATTTTGATTGGTATTTATTGATGTTATATGTCCCTTAACTAACATTAACTAATGAGAGTTTTTTGCACTGCATGTTTTGTTAATAAACTGTTTGCACTTGTATTTACTGTTGGATATGAAGTGGGTTGTTAATGCAAGTTGCATGCTGTAGTATGGATGAGTTGATAAATTTTTTAAGAAGAAAAAAAATAAAACAAAGAAATAACTGTTAAATCACTGGAATCACTTGTAAACCCAGAGATTGTGCAGTAATTTGTGTGTTTATTAAAGTCAATTAAGCCCAGTTGTCCACAAATCTGCTTTAAGTAGCTTGTGAAAACTGCTAAATCTTCTTAAGAATGTAGTCAAATCACTGCATACTAAAAGCCCATAGTTTCTAGTGGTCAGCACTGTTTATGATTATTTAAGAATGAACTAGGACATTAATATTTTCACATCATCCAGAACAAATTTGAGCACTTAAATTTTTTCCTTTGGGTTTCAAATAGAAAACACTCTAGCCATTTGCCATGTTTTAAATAGAAAAGCCTCCTGCCATCCAGCAGTAAGCACTGGCAATACAGTGGGGAAGTAATACAAGATTTTCCTACCTCCTGACGCCACCTACCAGTACCTGCACTGCAAAACCAGTACCAGCGTTGCCCAAAGGTGTTCTGCCTACCCAGCACTTGAGCCCAGCTTTCAGCTTTTCTGCTTGTTGTTTCTTTCACCCAAGAGCCTCAGAACATTCTTTTTTCTTATAGCTGTAAAGGGACTTTCATAACTAGAGCACAGAGTCTTTAAGCTGTTGAAGTGATGGTTTAAAATTGATAAATGGAGGACATAACCAGTTTTGACTCCTGTGTTTTTCATGCCTTTTGTATGGTTTTGATCTAAAATATGAGTTAGCACACCAAGTAAAGGAAGGATGGCAGGCATGGTACTCTCATTATATCAAGCAATTTAGAGGTAGATGTCAGAAGGAGGTAGCTTGTGTGAATAAAATCTATACAACTTGAACCAGAAGTCAGTTTATTTTTTTCTTTGAAGATGTATAGGATTTACCAGTGTGCTGCAAATCAAGATAATGATGGTAACTTTGAGAAACCTGACGTGCAAGCTGGTTTGAGAATGAATAGGGCTTTGTGTGTGAGAATTTGTCACACTTTAGTGGTGTTAGAGGGTTTGAAAACTTCAGCAGATACACCCTATGTCACATGCATATTCCAGTGGCTAAGTGCTTATCAGAGCTGCGTGAGAACAGCTTCAGCCTTCTGAAGGTGCATGTCCTGGACAAACTAAATGTTCAGAGTAGAAAGGTGATGAACCACCTTTGAAGCAGGGTTTGCTTCCCTTTGCTTCCCTGATTGCTCCTAAAACACATGGTGCTGTCAGGAAGAGGAGGCAGTTCAGTGAAGACTTTCCTCCCAGTCTCACTGCAGTTTGCTGCAGTGTTTTTAAAGGGCATCCACGTATTCAAAACCCATGTCTGCTTGTTTTCCTGATGCCTGTAACATTAGAAATAAGCACTTTGTTATATTTAACATATGGTAGCATTGCCTCGATGCAGACCAAAGACGATGAAATGGTGAGGCACCACTTCAAATCAAAGCTTAAATGCTCTTGGCAAAACCTTGTCTGGTGGAAGCTCGTGGTGAAGTGATGCATATCAGAAGTAAAATGATGTGTTTTGGCAATTTATTCAGTTTGCCACGGCGCATTTGAAAATGTCCTTCAAACTGACAAGGCAGCAATTCCTTATACATTATTTGTGAGCTGAAAGGACCCGTCTCTGGCTTAAAAAAGTATGACCCAAATTGGCTTCCTCACCATTTAAAGGGTAAAATGAGCCAGTAATTAGAAACGTTGTTGAAAAGCAGGTGTATTTACTTCTGAATATGAATTATGTGTTACTCATCGTTTCTGACTGCCTGGTTGAAATGATGGTATTAGGTTAATTAAAAATTCTGAGATATTTGAGAAGGGTAGGATTTGTGCTGGTAATTTACTTAGGTGAAATTAAAATACACATTTAAGGCTTATGTACAAATACATAATTCAACATGCTGCTAAGAAGAATTACCTCTTGCCAGTTGCTTTGCCTGACATAAGGAATCATCTTAACAGCTGTGGGACCATCTTTTCTTTTTGAAGGTGAACTGCAAATTGATATTCAGAGATACTGTTGAGTAATTCCTCTCTCCATTCATTCTTTACAATGCTGTTTCTTTAAGTATGTGCTTGATGCTTCTAACTGCATTTTTGTCATTTTCTATTTAGGATCTGATTCTGTCTTCAGATCAATTCTTTCTTTATTCTGTGTTTCTCTGGCCAGGGCTGAAATCCGTGATCTCTGTGATTATTACCATTTGTTACCTTACTTAACACAGTTGTGATATTTATGTTGGAAACTTCTGATGTTAGAATTTTTACTGACACTGCTGTATCATTCCAGCTTGTAGGTGCCTGACAGCTGAACTGGAGATAGGCATCCTTGGCTGTATGTAACACTGTTGGCTTAAGCCCAGGTGCATCCTTCACAGGGATCCCTGTTAAAGGTTTCTGAGAGACATTTCGGTGTGCAGAGAGGAATGAGAATATAGTACTCTGTGAGAATTGCTGGCAACATGCACTCAAATGCCCTGGTTTTTCCATCCGTCTCATATTTTTGACACCTTTAAAACAGAAAAACTCTCTTCATTCGCTGAGCTGCTTTTCTCTGTCTGTGGATGAGCCACAGGTCAGTGGAGTTTTAGTGCTTAGGTTTTTAGACAGGTTCACAGTTGTCCTGTATTTCTGGAGCATTAACCACTACCACTCATGTAGTCATGAGGATGAGATAGGCAGGATAATCTATGATATCAAAGGCAGGAGTAAACATACAATTGAGTGCCCAGAAATTGCAGGTACTCCTTAAACACCTGCCTGCATGTGCTGGAGGTGCTGCTGCTGTGCGTGGGACTAAGACATAACCTATCAACATCTGTACAACTCTGGGATGGTGACCAGCAGTGGCAGAAATCTCAGCTATGGGGATCAGTCGCAGTATCTGTCTGCACAAGTTGTAGTTTTGGGTCATGAGCAGGGAACAGCAGAAGGGTTTGAAGCGGTGGGTTCCCAACAAGGGGCAAGGAAAGCGAAGTGCAGTATTTTTCCAAAGGCTGCAGGAGGCCTTTTGGCAATGATGGGGCATTGCCTCCAAAAGGGATTCAACACAATTGCACCACACCTTTTCTCCCCTGGCTCGTGGCAGCTGCTGTCTGAACTCATACACAAGGAATGGGAAGTATGTTTCTGGTAGATTAGAAGGGTGTTGTGTAGGCTGGAGCTCAGGGAGGTGGATATTTTTGTGATAGCAGTACATGTGTATTTACAGTCTTTGTAAAGCAGTGGAAAAGAGTTTTCTCATAGAATGATAGAGAGATGTCAAAGAATAACCTGCTGATTATAAACAGTCAGAAGCAAGGGTAAGACATGGCAGCTGAGCATCAGGGTGTGATAATTATTGGGGTTATTTTTTCGTGCTGTTTTGGGCTCTGCCTGCAAAGAATTGTTTAATCCCGGGGTGAGAGGTCATTTTTGAGTATGTAGCATGGCTGAGAAATGTGCTTTGAATCCCAATAATTACATTATGAGTGAATAAGTAAATCAAGCCTGGCGGTGTTGCACATGTGGATTGTTCACAGATTCCAGAGGTGTGTAATGAAATGTTGCTGTGCTTTTACCTGGGATATGTGATGTATGTACCTCATGGAAATGAGGAGATCTTCAGCTGAATTGTTTCATAATAGTTAGCAGTATCTGCACTTGTTGTCTAAGAAGCTGCATACTTTTTGTTCCCTTCTCTTCCCTTAACTGGCTTCTTCTGGAATATATTGTCTTCTGCAGTCCTTTGGGCAAAACTCCCCACAATCTGTATTCCTTCAGACCCTAGAGATGGAACAAATGTGAGAATTGTGTTTCTGTGTACCATTTATTTGATTCCTAAGCTGGATCAGTGTTTAGGCATGTATCTATCAAAGACACTTCAGTCAAGGACCGTGGTATAAAAAATGAGCGAATAAAAACCAGAGCAAAGCAGAGAAAGAGATTTTTCAGTGAGTACAGTAAGCTAAATGGCAAAACTCCCTACCTTTCTCCACCTAAAATCTTCTGTAAAATAAGAACTGGGGTTTATTTTTGGAAACAAACCAGTTGTGCAGCTGTGGGCTCAAGGCTTTGCATGAGATTCTTTCTAAAGTCTCTAATTTCCAGGTGAGGCAAAGCCAGTATAGTGCAAGATAAGAGGGCTGAAGCGAATGAGGCTTAGCTTATTGCAGAAAAGAGTAGTGGTGGTTGATATGTCACTCCTGAGGCCGTGCCAGACCCTGAGAAAGCAGATGTTCCAGGTGGCTGAGGTTGTCCTGCTCCATTTGCTGCCAAGCTGTTTGCAGCGTTTGGCCCAGTGGTGCTTATTGCAAAATGGCAAGGGGTGATATCTTAATGCGATGGAGAAAACAGAGCTGTCATTTGTAAAGATATCAGGGAATAGATCAAAGAATGCCTACTAAAAAAATCTGACTAAGGCCGTCTCTGAGGATGAAGGGAACATCTGTCTCCGAATCAGTACGTAACTCTCAGTGGAAGACAGGAGTTGTTCTGTCTCATGATGCTAGTCTCCCAGGCCAAGAACATGGTTCATCACCCAGCTGACCATTGCATGAGGAGATGACTCGGGTTTTTTTGCTGTTTACTCAACCTCATATAGCATAAATTTTAGTTTTAAAAGCCAGGAAACAGCACTAAGCAGACACTGGGTTTGGAGTGGTGTTTTGTTTTTGGTTTTGGGGGGGGTTAATGGAATGTTTTTATCTTTTTTTCATCGTTTATTTATTATGTTCAGGTCTGTGTGCCTATGTGTTTTTCTTTGTTTCTAATCAAGGGAATAACTGCTATATTAATATTTTATGTTACCCGAGATGATATTTTGACAAGTAACAAATGGTTCTAATGTTCTAATATTCTATTATTTCTGTGACTTGCAGTCACGTGTATTGGTTTGCATGGTGAGGTTTTGGTAGTGGGGGTGGCTACAGGAGTGGCTTCTGTGAGAAGCTGCCAGAAGTTTTTCCCCATGTCCAGTGGGTGGACCCAACAATGGCCAAGGCCAAGCCCATCAGCAATGTGGGGGTGGTGCCTCTGGGATAATGAATTTAAAAAAAGGAAAAATTCCCGCACAGCACCAATTGCAGCTGGAGAGAGGAGTGAGGACCCGTGAGAGGAATAGCTTTGCAGACGCCCAGGTTAGTGAAGAAGGAGGGGGAGGAGATACCCCTGCAGCCCATGGTGAAAGCACATGAGCTGTACCAGTTTATAGCATCTTTGCAAGTGTCCTTCCCCCAGACATGTCCTTTGAGCCCCCATGTGTCCCCATTCCCACTGTCTGTGGACAACCAGTGGAGCCAGTTGGCAAGTTGGCTTGGAGTGACTTCCAGGGCAGAGGGAAGGGGATGTTAAAGTGAGAGTCCTCGTGTTTTCCTGGGGCTGGGCTTGCTGCATTCCTCTGTATGAAGGAGAACTTGTCTTTCTGGTGTAAAAAGGGCTGCTGGTCAAAAGGATTTTGGTGCATTTCCCCAGGCTATGTGTAACTGTGCAAATGGATAAGTGCTCCTGATTTGTTTGATCACGTGCCTGGAAGATGCAGAGAAAGGTGCAGGGGGTGAAAACAGTATTCCCAGGCAAAAGGAGATGCCTGTCTTTCCTAGGTGAGAGAAGAGCATGCCGTGAGGATAGCATGCTGCCATCCCAGCTAACCAGGCAAAAAAATGTTGGGGCTTCTCTCTTTGCGCTACACTTAGCACCTCGAATTCCCGGGACGGGGGAGAAAGGGAGTCTTGATTGTTTCTGTTTTCTTTGTTAGTTTTGGCTGCTGCTGCACAGTGTTGGATGTTTATTCATCCATAAGTTCTAATTAAGTACTTCAGGAGGAACATCACGTTTAGAAAGAGATTAGTAAACTAAGCAGCAGCAAACTACGAACTCTAAAAAAAAAAAGCCCCGTGCTCTTGCTGAACTTCCTATAGCCAACAGCCAATACAGCTGAATTTTGTGCAAAAGCCTTGCTCAGATGAAGGCATTGGAAGCTGGAGGCCGTGTTGCTTTGGTCCTTTCATGAAGTGCTGAGTCCCTGACTTAGTGTTCATCCATGAGCATCTCCCTCACCTTCACTGCAGGTACATTTGCTTCAGGTTTTCAGGATTCTGAGGATCCAGGCAGTAGGATTTAAATTAGTTTCAAGTGGCAGAATCACCGCTGAATCTATTGAAGGAAACAGACAACTACGAAACATTCAAACTTCTGACCAAATATTTATGTTTGAACAAATAGAAATATTCATATATTAATGATGTCTGTTTTTCAACGAAGCTCCCATCCATGAAGCCTTTCTTGTGATGTGAGCTGTGCAGAAAAGAGAGTAGCTTTAAAATACCAATTTCATGATGAATTAACTACAAAATTAACTACATCTCATTCTGCAATGATTAAAAAAAACCCCAACAAGTCTGCTTTTAAGTGCAGTGCAGTAATGCTAATTTATAACCTAGCTTGTCAGGACATTGTGACCCCTTTTTTTTTTTTTTTCCTTTTCCAGACAGGTGCCTATATCAGTGAAAAACAGTAATTGTACAGAGAAGTACAAGAATTAGGTAGCAGACTAGCTAAATATTAAATAAAAACTACCTCAGGCTGTCCAGCTGCAGGCAGTATTTAGGGAACGTTACTGAGTTTAATAAGATCTTTGCGGCCCGACTTTTTCTTATTAATAGCCAGCTCTAGACTGGAGAATCAACCATGAATATTTAAATTTGCTGATCACCTAGAAATAAAACTCAGGACTCAGTAAAACTGGAGCAGGCACAGAAAGGTAGCTATAATTTTTAAGGCAGAAATCCTCTTGGCTTCAATGGGAATTTCACCTGAATGGAAGCTTTAGGATCTGGTGCGACTGAATGAGGTGAAATGAAAAATAAATGGGTCTAGCGAAATGAAAGACACTTAGAGGAGGGGTTTTGTGTGGAACAAGCTGTGTTACTTGAAGGTACCAATGATGAATATGCCATTCTTAACTCCTCAATCTATGGTACAAATCTAACTAGATAATGTAGAAGCAAGATCCTATTCAAGTCATGTAGAGAATTCAGCATCTTTAGAAAATTTGTACAACTCTGAGAATTTTACTATAGGGAGCCATGTTTCTCCTGAAGTTTAATACAGTGAATGGTAATGTATTTAATGAGTGATCTCATTGAAGTTAATCAAGGTGTAGTGAGGAAAAATGTGCCTCAGTCATTAAAACCAGCATCAGAAACCAATTTCTCTTTGAGAAATAATGTGACAAGTGAAGAGAATGGAGAAAACGCACATGCCAGTGCTGTAGAGGTTATTATGTGTTTAAATCTGACAAAAAGTCAGTTTTCTTGTGTTTTTTCTTATTTCCATTTAAGATTTTTTTTTCCCTGAAAAAAAATGATGGTATGAGAATGCTTTAAGCTGATAGTAGTGATGAAACAGGGCAAAAGAAAGTAAATGTAACCAGTGAGATCTTTTGCCATGTTGATAGGAATTAATCACCCCACTTGCTTTCCTTGGGCTGACATTTGGAGGAAGAGATCATGTCCCCATTCATGTAATCCTTGGAAGGTGAATAAAATGGCATAAATCACTTTCTTATGTGACTTATGTAGATTGCAGCTTATGTACCAAGAGGATAACTAATCCAATTATTTTGCTTTAGGAGTCAGGGTGAAAATGTGAGTTAAACCCCTGTTAAAGGGAGTGCCATCCCCTCTTTATTACCTGAGGTAGCTTCTGTAGTGTCTGCAGTTATGTTGACTTTCAGTCCTTTAGAGTATCTGTTTTTTTGTAAGAGTAACACCCATGGTTTTCAGCAGTCTGCCCCAGGAGGATTGCATGAATTGTACAATACTACCTTGCAGTGAAGAAGCCCAGAAACCAAAGGAGGCGGCTCTTTGCAAAATCTGCTGAATTGAGATCAGTGTGTGTAGTCAAGAAAGCAAGTTTATATTTAGGATTGTACTCATTTGTACTACAGAGAAGAAATTAAATAGAACATTTTGCTCATATGGAACCTTAGAAACTTTCTTTTCCCCTCCCAAGGCTTTTTCTGTGTCAGGTGAAATATTTTTATGGTCCAAAGTCTCCTTGATGGTGATGTGTCTGTTCTGTGAAAAATTATGTATCCAAAGATCCCCCTTCACAGTGGATTTTTTTCTGCATAATCCAACATATCATGCCTAGTGATATAATAATAATAATAATAATAATAAAAAACCTCAATAGAGTAATGCCTGTTGGGTGTGAAAAAAGCCTACGAATCCATGTCCTAGAAAGCGTGGCATTAAATCCTGTTCCAGATTCAGAGCTCACTAACTCATTGTGCAGATCCCTGTTGCTTTTGTTAGGCTTTTGTTTGTGCCTGTAGTCCCCAGAGAAGGAGTGTGGAAGATGTTACAGTAGCACTGTGCTTAATGTAAGGTGGGTGTGAAGCACAAAAGGAAATTCGGATGGTTCTGCTTGAATATTTTCTTTGCTGCTTCCGTTATGATTCAAGCAGCTTTAAAATAACAGTCATACTCAACCTCCAGGATCTATGTGTCAAAGTTATTTTCAAACTTTTTTATAATGTTATGATAAAAATCTGTTCAGTCCTTCACATTTGCGGAAATAGAGTTCTTCCTAAATACATCAATCATTTTTCTTGCTTTTAAAAAAGTACCTCTGATTTAGCAACTCAGGCAGTTCAATAGCC
Organism: Lophotriccus pileatus; assembly: GCA_035583135.1. NCBI lineage: Eukaryota > Metazoa > Chordata > Aves > Passeriformes > Tyrannidae > Lophotriccus > Lophotriccus pileatus. Next base: position 3,674,928 of record JAWWES010000168.1, read on the forward strand.
AGAGTTTTCTACTACTTAAGCTGTGTAAAATCTGAATTATTTCTTTCAATGTGCAATATCTTCTAAGTGGATCAGTCATTTCAGAGAAAAACAAAATGGTAAAGTTTTTATGTGAAAGAGTGAAATTACCTTTCTTATTTGATTTTTTTTTTTTTCCCTGAAGAGACATTCTCTGTATGTAGGCAATCTAATCTTTGGAATGGTACTCATTTATCTTTTTTGAATGAGACATGAAATGAAAGCCCTAAACACTTCTGGTCATCAAAGATCCAGTTGAACCTGTATCCTCTTTCAGCTCGGGTAATTGCATTCTGCCTTCTTTAGCAATGTCAGTCAGAGAAATTACCCATTTGAGACAGCTGTCTGGCTAACGTGGAGTGGCAGCCATGCCTTAATGTCACAGCTGGCTCTTTATGTGATAGGTGATGGGTCCTTACAGCTTTTGATGGTAATTGCATGGTTTTAGATGTGAGAGGCTCTTAGGTGGAGTACAAGCACATAGGTGTGTGGGTGTGAGCTCATTACGCTGTCCTCGTTGCACTGTCTTGGAAGCACTTGATATCTCTGATCTGGACAGCACAGTTCACCAGGGCCACTTAGAGGTTCTTGCAGACCTACCACATCATCTTGTTGTGAGCTGGTGGGAAGAGGTGCTCTTGGAGCTGAGAAAAGTGGAAAGGCACTCAAACTCCGAGGAGGGTCCTGTGCACCACCCTGGTGTGTGCTGCAGCCTCTTTATAATAGTCCTGCTGGTTCACTGCCAGCTTGGGTTGTGGGTACTCTTAGTTCAAGAGAGATTAAATAGCTTTTTCTCATTTCCAAGACAGTATTTTAACAGGTTGCCAGCATGGGTCTGTCCTTGGTTTTGCAGGTGAGCCACTGGCCTTGAAAACCAAGGAAAGTTTTCAGGCTCAGAAGTGAAATTACTTTGTAGCCACGAGGAGAAGATTGGTGCTTCTCTTGAGTTTTCCCAAAGTATTGACGCTGTTTATCAGCCAAAGTATGGCCAGTGCATGTATTTTATTTGCTTGCATGGCCACTTAATGAGGATTGAATTCCTGTGAAGAGGTGTTTTATGAAGGTCTCCTAGGTTTCCTTTGTTTTGGAGCACAGGTGGTCCTACAGTACGGGAGAGATGTTTAGTTAATGGTAGTTGCTGATGGGAGGAAAAACTTGTCTCTGGCTATACTTTGTGATTAGCTTTCCTAGAGGGAGACCAAGTGGTTTGGGTTGGTTGGTTGGTTTTCTCTTCACCACAGGCTGAGTAAAGAATGTTCCATGAGCTGTGTCAGCCCCTGCAGGAAGGAAGTTTAGTGGTGTGACAGGGGGTTTTCCCTGGGAAATACTCATTCTCTCCTTTTCAGGACAGCTGTCCTGTCCACCTCTCGTGACAGCCCTAGCTCTGGAAAGCCTATCATTCTGTCCAAAATGAATTAAAAACAGGGGAAAAAAACCCTCTCCCTGTACCATTAGGGATTTTTGTTTTGTGTCTGTTACAGATTGTGAATTCTACAGGTAAATGAAAGGTGCTTTTTGGAATGGGACTTTCATTGTCTACTAAAGCCTTTCTGTCCCCCCATCTTTAATTGTTTTGTTTTTCACCCTTGGAATGTACAACACAAAGTTTTTCAATTCTTTCCATTAACTGTGTGGAGAAAGTAAAGATTTTATTCATCCCTCAGAAGTTTTCTTCCATTTTCTCATCTTAAATCCTGTTTCACCTCCAACTTTTATGGAGTTTGCAGCTGATGGAACTTGAGGTGTGTGTGCTGATAGCAGTAACAAGTCCCTCAGTGATACCATTAATCATTTATAGGCTAGGGAGTCTGATACTGCGTGATAATGCCTAGCTATTCCTAAGGCCTCCCTTTTGAGATGACTGAGCAGTGAGTCACAGGTTTCTTTTTGAAGAGCGATTTGGTTTTTATTTTTTTTTTACATCTCCCTCCTCCCCCTCCTTTTCTTTTCTCATCAGATTTTATTAGGTGCACTCATTACTGAATATGATGAAAGCAGGTTGCATGTGTAGATGGATGCTGGTAGGTCACTGAGGATGCAGAATCTGATCAATATTGACCATAATTTCTCAATATCTAATGTCTGTCTCACGGAATTGGCTGTAGAGGATTATTTTCAGACCCCCTCTATGATAGATATAGTTTGCAAATGTGAAAAGAATTAAATACAAAACTACACAAGGGGGAAGTCCACTATTCACTCATCCAGCTGCTACAAAAAGACCTATTATCTCTTTGTTAAAGTTGTAGGTTATCCTGGTGTTACTAACCGTTTCCTTAGTGGGTGTTAAATAAATTAATTGCTGTGTTAAATCCATTATTATACCTTGTTGCTACAATCAGCAAAATGAAATTGGTCTCTTAGTCCATTTGCTGAATAGTTTCAACAGTGAACTGATTCACTGTAAAAATAAATTGAAATAACTCCTTTGGAGGAAATTCTTCCAGGGAGAAGGAACATCCAAAGTGAGAAATGTAATACAGTTGACATTGCTACTCTGTTAACTTGTGGAAAAATGGAAGACATGTCACTTCATTGCATTTAATGTGATTTTTCATGAATGCTAAATTCAGTCTAGTTAAAGAAGCTTATATATAGTATGTTCACATTTCTAGATTTCATGTTTCACTCTTCCTTGTATTCCTGTATATTAAGCGCCAGACTTAAAGGGCACAGACATTTTTGCTAAGCCAAACTGAGAAATTAAATGAGGGAAGAATTTTATGTCAGTCAAAGCTAAAAATAACTGCCTGTATGTGCAACAACCAATTTCTGTTTTCCACTGTAGGAAAAGATAGCTTTTTAGAGTCAGGAAGAAAAGGGTCCAACCAAACCAGGGAGTAACTTTCTGAACTTTTTTCTTTCTCCTATTAGAATGTCTCACTTTTGAGTATAAATACAAAATGTTACCTAATCTGAAGGACTGGCCATATCAGAAGCATAAGGTAAAAAACAAAATATTTTTGAACATGTAAAGCCTTATAGACTTTCTGGTTTCCATAAGCTTTTCTTTATACTGTCAGTTGTATTGAAATAGGCTGAAAATCTTGACCTATTAAATTTGGGGAAGAGGGATTTTGTGAAAACTTAATTTATCTGACAGAGTGATTAAAAGGCTTTGTCAGTCTTTACCCCACCGAGTTGTCTTACACTGCAAGCAGTCACATGGGTTTCAATTGTCTAGTACAGCTCGCTGTAATGCTAGCCAAGGATAAATTAATCCAGAAAATATAATTAATGGAAGTGGTAAAAAGGTATTCAAAAAAACATTTTGAGATTAACATTCGATTCAGAATTTGTGAGTCATTTCTCTGACATTGTGAACATCAAGCTGTATAAACACTGGGATATATTGTAAGGTTGTGGTTTGTCTATTTTTAAAACAATTTGCATAACACTTAAGAATTACAGTTGGCTCCTTCCCAGGTCAGTAGATGACTTGAAATTTCTGGACTTACAATGAAGCTGTTGCTCATTCCTAAAAGTTCAGATTGCTCTAGTGAACGAGCAATCACTGGTGGGAACTAGAAAGTAAAGAATATCTTTTTTTTCTTTTCATGACTCTGATTATTTTGGCTGGATGATTTTTAATATTTACAGGAAAAAAAGCCTCGTATCAGTGTTATGAAATGTTTAAGGTGGAGAGAACAAATGCCCTGCAATGTTGGCATTCTGACATATCAGGTCACAAGCACACAGAAAACAAGTTGTACCTATTGGAGGAATATAAGCATGGAAGCAAAACTTAAGAATGGAGGGTGTAATTCCAATCTTTCTGTCTGGTGTGTATCATATCGGCACGTTGTGTGAATATTTGGGCTTTTTGGGAATGCTGCCAAAAGTAAGGCAGGAGAAGCTTGCTTAGCACAGGGCATCTTTTCTCTAGTTCATGTACGAAAGTATACAGGCTTTAAATGTTTGTAGTCTTGTTAGTTTGTTTTTGCAGCATAGAAGGGACAAAAAAACACTTTGACAAGTGGATTGAGGAGTAAATGTAGAACTTGTTTTCTAAAGTGCATCTCATGACATATATTATGACTATATAGTTTGTTTATAATCCACTTCAGGACTATAAACAAGACAATTATATATTTCAAAGAGATTTTAACAGATTCCAATTTTGAGCAGGTCAGACATAACGATCTTGACTCGATTGTCATGTTGTTAATTTAAAACAGGATTTTTTTTGTGTGTATAAATCAGCATTAATATAATGGTCAATGGCAATTAATGGACATGGAGATTATTTCTTCTTTGGAAACAACTGTTAAAGTATTTTTCATATAAAAAGGGTGGATATTATAGATGTTTATTGATCTTAATAATCAACTATGTTATGACATTCACTGCAGCTGTTCCCCCAAGACACCAGGCACACACATTTGTAAGGCAGGGGATGAGCAAAGATCTGGTGCAAACTCATCATAAGTCTTGGGTTCCCTTCTATGAGTAAAGACCCTGAGAATTTGGCAAAGTCACCTCCAAGGACAGAGCTCTCTTAAGACAGCCAGGCAGCAGATTTTCTGTTTCTTTGGGTTATTAAAAGCCAAGGCAAAGCCTCCTTGAAAGACAAGTTTATACTGGAAAGATGAATTGATTACGGTGTTATTAAGGGCTGACTTGGCTGTATGTGCTTCCTTCTACTTTCAGAAAGAAAATCACATGCAACCCCTTTGGTTGCACCTATATATTTTGTGGATGAGTAATTCATGTATAACACATCTTATATGTGATTGAAGTGATGTCTCTTATGAACAGCAGAGAAAGGAGTGCAAAAATTGCTTGTAAATGCTGGCAGATAATCACAGTATTCATAAATTCTCATTTATTTTTCTTCTACCTCCCTCTCAAAAGTACCAAGTGTTGTTGTGAGCATTCTGTTACGTACAGAAATTAATTTGAAAGTGAGATAATCTAATCTAAATTCAGCGTAACTGTAAGAACTGCTAAAATATGCTTTCAGGACTAACATAGTATTATATGTGTACTGCAGGGTGTAGGTCATGGCTTGTTTTCAGAAAACAAGGATGTTTGTGTCTAAATTGTGCATTACTGATTCTAAACCACAATTTGTGATTTTTGTATACATTGGCTCAATGGAGATCAGTACCAGAAAAAAACCCAACCAACCAAAAAAAAAACCTCAACAAAACCCCAGCCCACATAGCTATGCATTTTTGATGTCTTTTTCTTGTGTTTTGTAATAGTGTATACCTGTGCTGAAACAACATACCCCAGACCTGTAGAATGTTGGGAGTTGGGTTTGCAGTATATGAGAAACTGTTGTTTGACAAAATGGCTTTTTGTAGTCTTCTTGCTAAACTCCCTTCTTCTTCCCAGAACCCCCACGGGCAAGTGTTATCTCTGGAATGTCCTAGGAAGATATCCTCAGGTCTTCCTATTGGTTTTTAACCCCTTCATACTATTGGTGTTCCTGTAACCCTCTGAACTTCTCATTGGCTATTTTGTGAATCCTTCTAGAAACTATATAAGCCTTCACCCTAACAATAAAGCCCTCTTTGCCTTCCCCCAACACGCCCTGTGTGAGTGCTGTCTCTTGCGGCGGCTATGGGACCACGTGGAAGGGGGGAGGGGGAGCAGCTATCCCCTCCAGATCCCTGGGGCTAAGAACCCCTGGGTTTGGAGATCCCCCTCCCCATCCCATCAACCGTTGCAGTAGAACTGTGCAGATGAGTTTGAGTAGCCTCAACTCTGTGGGAAGGGATTCTTATATAGTAGTGAAGATGCGGAATAAAAATCATATTTTCATTATTCTAATTCTGGTTTTTAATCTGTTTTATGGCTTTGTGCATGTATGTACCTTCAGAGTGGCTTAGGGAGGAGAGGATGGCTGCCAAAAGATGTAAGGGCTGCACCATCAAGGAAAAATAAGTGAGGAATAGAGAACTCATAGTATCTTTTATCTGGTCATTCTGGGTGCATTGGTGGCAGAGGTGGCACTGTGAGTTGCAGTGTTGGGGTGGTGATTTTAACAAGACCTATGGCATTGTCCCAAAATATTGTTTCTCTGGTAGCACCTCTGTAGCAGTAAAGTCAACCTCACAAGAAAACAATGTGCTGATATGGTGCAAAACAGTTTCTAGTTATGTGTTTTACCTTCTCTCAATGATTTATGAATTTACCAAGGTGTGGATGATGAGAATATAAAATTCCTTTAGACGACTGCACATTAACCAATAATATTGGTTACTATTGTGTGAAAATAATTGAGATGCTCTTGAATTTTAAGTTTTGAATAGTTGTTTTTACTTTTGCCTCTTTGGTTAGATGGATGTGGATGGTGGGCAGATAATGTATCATAGCTAGTTCTATCCCTGTGATGCTTCATAGATCAAGCTTTTTGTTTCATGGTTCATTTTCCCTGAGCAGTGATTCTGACAGTACTGCAGCATTTTGATTTGAGGATTTCTAAAATTATGTACTGCAAATTTGGCTTCACATTGTAAGTAAGTAGTGTAACTAAGTAAGAATTATCAAGTGAATAATACTGTGGAAATAATTTGGGTTTTTAAAAAACCAAACAAAACCTATATTGGACTTCTTAATGTAATTTAAAATTCAGTATAAAACTCAACTTATTAATATTTAAAAGGAGAGTCTTTTCTCTAAAAACAAATGAGTAGATGTAATTACTTGTTTTAGCAAAGGGCTTTAAAATAAGAAATCATCCACTGGTGTGGAACTGTCCTAATGCTGCTGGGTATGAATATATTATGGAGCTATATCTTTATAGAAAACATTTCCACCCTATCATCTTCATTTAATTCAGTCATTTTCTCCTTTATTCATTTCACCTGGGTTAAATTTTGTTTACACTGTAAGGCAATTTATGTTATTGAATATGATTCTCATAGGTCCCTCTGTGAGATACATACAGCTCCAGCCTGTAACTAACCTTCCTTTTGTATGTCTTTATTACTGAAACCTGTTTACATCAGAAGTATATAATTAATGAAGCTGGCAAGAATTTACTGCCATGGAAAATCTCCTCAGAAGCAAAGCCACTAACTTGGTGCATGGATATCTTTGTATGACCTTTCAGACACTCGGTTTACACTGCCCATATTACTCTTTGCACTGAAACCAAGAGAGGAGTACGTTGCTGAAAGTATTTCTGCAGTCAGTATTCAAGGCTTGACAATTAGAAATGTGTGTTTGCCTTTTCATTAACTTCACGCTGTTTTGGCAGACTTTTTTAGCATAATTTGCTCTTGACAAAACTTATTACTAGTCATGTTTTCAAATACCATATATTGTTTCTAATACTAAAATACATTATAATTGACTTTCAAGATTTCTTAAAAAGAGTGCATTTTTTTCACGTAAAACAGTGTAATCTTCCGACCCCAAATTTTTGTGAGAGAAAAACCCCACCTTGTTTCACTTTTTTTCTTTTTTTTTCAGAGAATGCAGGCAGTGGCTTAGATTTATTTTCTTCCCTCTATTCTGAAGACTTTTATTTTTCTGCTTTGAGTAGATTTGAAGTTTCTGACAGCAGAGTGAGTACCCATGGAATTGGTTAGGACTGAGTATTATGCACACAAGTGGCAGGTAGACATCCTGCACGCGGTTCTTGTCACTTGAGCCATCAGACCTCCTTGACACTCTCTCATGCCACATTTTGTACTCGCTGTTTTTGTCTACTGAGGACAAAAACTGGCTGTCTCTTGCCCATGCACTGCTCGATGCAAAGTGTCTGAGGCAAGGCTTGAATATATTTCTCCGTTCAAAAAGGGGAGGAATTTTAAATGGCCAGGCTGCAGACAGAGGGGTGGAGCAAACTGTTGGACCACAAATATGAAGATTTTTAACTCCTCTGCAAAAGAAAACTCTTGTGATGGTTTTGTGGCCTCTTCTTTCCACCGTATTGATCGGGAAGTGTCTTTGTCAGTTGTTCAGTTGTATCAGTCTGATATAACAGGTAACACTTGTTAAGGGCAGTAAATCTCAGACATGTTCATTGTCCCCACTTAGGTTCATTGAGGCCCATATCATCTGGCCTGAGTTTTGTGTGTGAGTGAGATATCACAGATCTAAACATAAAAGCCTCCACATACAGAACAGCAGTGAGAGCCCTCGAGTTTTCTTCAAATCCAAGCTGTGGGACGTATTTTTCCGACAAAGTGTGCTGCTTTCTAAGCCTTATTTTATGGTGTGAGAGATAGGTGTTTAATATCTGTTCTTAGCTTACAACAGCATGCTTTGAGGGAGAATGTATAGGAGATGAAAATCTCCTGCTGACAATCTTAGTTAGAACAGGAAGTTTGGAATTGTTCTCACAGTTTGAATTCTCAGAAACCAGATCATGCAGCTCCATGAGTATTATGGCAGCTACTCCTCCAAAATAATGTTTGTTCTCTCTTTTTCTTGCAATCCCCAAAACCAAGCAAGCAAACATGGATTATATAAACCCCCTTGATGCAAGCTATAAATTATAATCATTCTTTCTCTTTTGCCTCTTCTCTAAGATGAGAAATGGTCCAATAACTGAAACAAGACTATGCTGTTTGCTTTGCCTCTTAACTCCTACCCCTGTTTCTTCCTACTGCAAACTTCATGTTAGGTTTTGCCGGGCATATCTGAAAACAGGGCATCTCATAAATCTGATGGCAGTCAGCTCCTATGTGGAAGTGGTGTTTGTGCAACTGAAAATGGTGCATTTCATGGCTGTTGTTTGAAATTGTTCTTTTTGTTGAAAGGAAGTTGTTGGTAGAGTTAGACGTGCCTCTTCATGGTACTGGCGAGAACAGGATCTTCATCGTGGCTCAGTCTTCTGTGGGCTGTTGCCTCGGTGCAGAAAGACTGATTTGCCCAGAGAGGAAAGAAGACAGGTGCTCTCTCCAGCTTTAGAAAAGAAGATTGAATGTGTTGGTGTGGAACTGATAAAAGGAGTCTCCTCATCAGCTTTAAAGCACGCTGATTGACAACTTTCAACTCTAGTGGAGCCGGCTTGGGGCTGCATTAAAAACGATAACTCTTACTGATCTTTCTGCTTACTTTTGTGTGTGCTTTCATTTTTGGTGAACCAGGGCATTTGAGTGAGTTTTATTCTCTTACCCATCTCCTCTGCCCTTGACTGCTGGTAATTTCTGCAGCTAAACAGTGGATTTCTTTGGCATTTGTGTTATTTTACAGAATCAACAGAGAAAGGGAAAAAGGGGAAGGAGACCTTAAATATTTTTAGCTTTATCAGACAGCTGAACTACAGGCTTAGAGTGTTTAAAATCCATATAATGCTCAGGGAATGCTACATGCTCTTCAACAAATACTAATTAGACGTGATCCTCCATGTGGTTTTGTGTGTCTGTTGTTAAAATGCAGCGAGTAGTCTGACTGTGGAAGGGTGGGAAGAGGCCTCTTTGTGAAGCCAGCTTCTTGTGCTCTGTGACTAAAATAAATTATGGCTCTTTTGGGCTTGAGGTACACATTATTTTGGTTGCTCATAGATCTCCTGCTGCTCAAGCACACTGGGAAACAAATGCATTTCTTTTACAAGAAAATAAAACCCAGAGTCAGTTTTCTCAAAGCTTGTTTTGATCCTCTGCCGAAAACAAGATTACTGTCTGTTTCCCTGGCTGCCCCGAGTTACCTCTGGTTCCTTCCTCATCTGGTCTGAGACAGAGGACAATACATGGCCCTATCAAGGAGATTTGTAGGTCTCTGAGTTTCAGGAAGCACTGTCCTCCTTGTTCATTACCACTTCAGATGAATTCCTTTCTTCCAAGGAAAAGAGGGCTGCATTTTGCCATGTTAAAATACTCTGTCATTGTTAGTTATATATATATTTTTTAGCAAGGAGGATAATCTCCAATTTATGGAAGGCTAAAACTTGAATATCTCTCTATAAAAACTTTACAAATTTATATATGTTTACTGTAAGGTTATACTTATTTGATCTTTCTAGTCAAGGATATGAAACAAGAGTACTGGCTGTGCTAATCAACAGACATATGTAATCCTCTGGATATCAGATCATTTCTCCTGGTGCCTTGAATTAGAATATTTTGGATGCTAAAATGTTACTATTCAGTTAGTCATGCTGTACTGGTTCATAGCAGATATGGATGGAGTTCTTTTTTTGCATAGTTTTCTCACCCAGAACACACGGGGTGATTTACCCTTTTCTCTGAAACACCATGTTTTTTCTGTTTTCAAGAGACTTTTGAGGCTGATGAAGTCCTAACCAAACCACTGGAGCACCAGAAGAGCTAAAGAAATGGTGTAAGATGTGTTGCCTTACACGAGATGTTCTGTGTCTTCTTTCTGTCTGAGCTGAAGGAAAGGTAACAGGTAGCAAGCTCAGTATGGACAAGCTGCTGAAGAAATAATCTGGAGGGTCATGTGTGGAGCGGGCAAATCGAGAATAGCTCATCTGCTCCAGTGCTAGAGAAGTACAAACACTCCCTTAGAAAATTGTGGTCAACACAGGAAGTTTAGCTGAATGATAGGATATTAAGTGTACTAATAATAGTAGAGACTTGGCAAGTACATTTTGTCACTCTTCAGTATGTTATTTACATATTTTTAGCTCGAAAATGCTGCAGAAATGTTACTTTGTGCGGAATGCTCAGCCACTGACTAACCACAGTTTTGTTCCCAGGACTGCCCCATTTGTGTTTCAAAGTGCCCTTCAGGCTGTTTGTGTGAGCAAGCTGGAAGTCTCTGGATGAGCTGGACAGAAATTCAGTCCCAGAGCAAGTGGTAGGGAAGGGCAGAGCTGCTTTGTGGGCAGGTTGTAAAGCTTATAGGTTCCACAAGTCTGACCTGGTCTGAGGCTTGGGAATGCTACACAATATTTTTAGTTCTTTAATTACAAGCATTTGGGTCAGTTCTGATTTTGTGTTATTTCAAAACTGTTGGCATTGAACGACGTGTTGACACCTTTTTAGATGTCGAGATGAGCAAGATCAGAAGTACTGCTTCTTTACGGAAGAGTGCAGTGGTATCATTACTGCTGTTAAAAATCAGCATCTATCTCCCCAAGGTACCCTGCATCCAGTGGCCAGTTGCCCTTGGAAACAATTCATGAAAGCTGACCTTCCCATTCCTTTGATTTTTGCCAGAGCTGTGGGGAAAATCAGGGCCTTTTTTTACTGTCATTTAGGATTATGTGTAGGATGGAGGAAAATGTAGTTCTGTTGACAAAATCAATGTGGAGAGATATGATAGAACTCCAGCTATTAATTCATATGAGAGCATTGTTCTTGCACATGAAAATGTTTCTTAGAAAATGCCTTGTTATTAAAAGGCAATGGTTATATTCCAATTCAAAATACCACCCCGCAGCGTGTACATTTTGACAAGGTATATGAGTTATAAGTCTTATTTCTGAAAGCACTCCAATGCATAACCTTTACAGGTGATTTATGGTAATTTTTAGGAGACTGGGTAATTCTGTAGAAGTACAAGGTGAGGAGGGAACCATATCCAATTTAGAAGTGATTAAAATAAGTCTCATCTAAAGAGCCTGGTTTCCAATACGTTCCGTTCACCTCATGAACAGTAGGAGGCATGAATGCTGGCAATACCCCAACTTCCTGAATTAATTTTCTTGCTCCTAATAACCTGCAGATTAGACACCTAGTATAGTTACATATGTTGCTTTAAAAATCTCTGCAAGCATGTGTCATAATTTGGAGTGGAAGTAGTTACAGACTGTGACTGACACTTCTATTAAAAGCCTCTGGTTTTCAGGGTCCATTACATAGCCATAAAAGTCACTTGACATTTAAGGTCTCTGCCTGAGAGTCCTTTTTTCTTTCACTAATACAAAAGTCCAAAATATGCACTTTACTATTTTTTACCTCCATAATAAAAGAAGAAAATATACTGGTTTTGAAGACCTCTCATATACAAACCACTGCCAAGTTTTAACCAGAAGTTTTGATGGTTAGAACAAAGCAGTGTTTCTTCTTTCATAGGAGCAGCCCCGGTGGCTGGGGATGGTTTAGGCTAGGTTTACACTGAATTTCCTCTCTGCCTGTTGTAAGGCCAGCCCTGCTGGAAGGTGGCACCTCAAAAGGGTTTACTTCTTTGCCCTGCAGAGAGCCAGTCTGTGGGTTTGCAGGTCTTGGTGCTCTTCCAGGGCTGGGGGATCACTCCTCCAGTTCTGCTCCCCTGAGCAGGGCTGGGGCTCTGTTGCAGTCAAGCCAAGAACCTCAGCAGGGCTGGTCCTTACCACCATTCCCCTTCTGAGAGGCAGGGGCATCTCACAGCCAAGTTAGGAATCTGTTGCCTCTCTGAGATGGCAGAGAGGGGGAAGACTTTTGAATTCCCCTCCTGGCACAGCTTAGAAGAAGCAAATAACAGTGGAGAAGCAGTAAGAGGCATTTCCTAAACTTCCACTCAGAAATGTCCATCCTTTTCAGCCAGCCTAGGACTGCTCTGCAAACATAGTATGGCTTGAGTGCTTTCACTAGGAAATCATAGTTTGAGTTGGGAGGGGCCCTAAAAGCTCATCTAATCCATCACCCTGCAATGAGCAGGGGCATCCTCAACTAGATCAGGTTGCTCAGAGCCCTGTCTGGTCTGACCTTGAATATTTCCAGGCACAGGGCACTCACTGGTGTTTTGTCACCCTCAGAGTAAAAAACTTCTTCCTAATCTGTATCTAATCTGTATCTGATCTAACTCAACCCTCTTTTAGTTTAAAACCATTACTCATTGTCCTATCACAACAGGCTCTGCTAAAAAGTTTGTCCTCATCTTTCTTAAAGGCCCCCTGCAGGTATTGAAAGACAACAAAGTCTTCCAGGAGCCTTCTCTTCACCAGGCTGAACAACCCCACCTCTCTTAGGTGTTCCTTATGGGAGAAGTGCTGAGAAAGGACATAAACTCCTGCTTGACACCACCTTTAAAGGATCACTGCACTCCAAAACCCACATGGTCTTCTAGCAGTTGGGAAATGTGGGTGGTGATAGAGGGGATGGATTTCTTTACGCTGTGCCTCCATATTGGCTAGGTTTGTAGTTAAACTTTTCTCCCATCTGATTTTTCACTCTCATTGCCACTTATATAGAAGAGCTTGTATTTCTTTCCACCCGCAGTATCACCTTGCTAGCCAAAGTCCAAAGTATTTTTGGGAATTCATTAAAAATATCAGTGGAATGTGCTTGTGTTATTTTAATTAAGAATCAGATGTTATCTAGGAGTTAACAGACACCATTCTAGACAATAACAGAGTTGTTGGTCTCTTCAGTGAAAATGTCATGATGATATCCTTCAATGTCTTGTGATGTAATTTATATTTTCCAATTTATGTGCATATGGTTTGTGGCATTTGGCATCTAATACTCTTAAAATTGATATTTACCAAATAAAGAACTGCAGACAACTGCCTTAAATTGTGATCAAACATATTGCTGCCTTTGAGGGAAAGAATGTTATTTTACTCTGATCAAACTGGTTTTACCCTACTGTAACTTTTGTTAAGTTAGTTGGCAGTAATGAATTACAGTGGAGTACATTTTCTTGGAATCTGTGACCTATTTTTTTTTCATTCTTCTGTTGGTGTTTCCCCTTGACATAATGTGAACCTGGCAGAACAGAGGTGTCATCCTGTGCTCGGGAGGTTTTTTGAGATCCTGGTTCTGGGGAGCTGGCAAACTCCAGTTTTACTCTGTGGTAAAACTCTTTAATGGGGTAGTTCTTCAGCAAAATCCCAGGCACTTTGTTATCTGTGAGACAACTTGGGAAAAGCAAGGTAAAAAGCTGAAATAGAAAAGAATCCTGCCAACTTGGCTCTGGTGGGCTACTAACAAAAGCAAGTGAGTTTTTGCCAGGAACAGGATTAAGAAGGCTTGCACAGATATAAAACGGTACTCTAGTTCATAGTAGAATATATAGATGTACCTCTTAATGGGCCAGAAAGAATTTTAAACACAGTATCTGGGATGTTTGGCTCCTTCTTTTCTTAGATGTCAAGATCTGAATTCAGGAATCCCTGCTGCTGCTTCTTCCTCCTCAGTTAGCTACATTTACCAGAACTCTAAAGTAATGAGAGATGCATGAGGCAATTAGTATTTTCCTACTCCCTGAGTTTGCTGAAGTCAGTTTGCTGAACAGGAAGAACTTGAGGTGTATTATCTTAAATATATTTTGCTGTAATTTAAGCATAGTGCTTAAGTTCACTTCAGAATTAAGACCTATTTTTGTACCTCCAATTTGTATCCATCTGTATATTATTTTAATTTTCTTCCACCCCCTCCCCCCCCATTCTCTTGAATTCACGTTTTCTAGACCTCTCATTACTATGGTAATCAGAACAATGGATCTTCAGTCAATCCATATCTGCCAATAAGCTTGTTACCTGCTCTTTGGTGGACATACTAATGTAGCTAAAGATCCTATCAGGAGTGTGGACATCAGGGAAGGATGCACAGTCCTTTTGTCCATTCCCTCCAAGGTGGTGATGGCTTTGATTTTGTTTTGGTCCAGCATCATACTCAGATTGTGATCTGCTCCAGGTCTTGCTCTGCTGAGTGGCTCTCTCAGCAAGGGTGGTCAGGGATAAGGGTGATCATGTTCAAGGTGTAACAGCCTGAGCACAGTGACTCAACTGCATTTCATGTCTATTAATTTCCTGAAAATTGGCCTGCGTTATTTACCCACTTTCTGCTCAGTAAATCTGAACATTTCTGTGTCACGCTGCTGCTCATCAGTCCTCCTAATGAGCACTGAGAGATGATCATTTGTAACCCTGAGCCTTTAACTTCCATTAATTTCAGTAGTCAGAGTAACCTGTGTTTGGTTAAATGAACTGTTTCCAGCAGAATAAATCTCCCTGCACACATCTAGAGCATAATTGACAGCACATCAAGATTTCATGTAATGGCTATTCCAGGTGTGAGTCCTGTGTGCTTCTGGATCTGTTTGTAAGCTTAGGAGCAGCGTTGAGAACCCCTGCAAATGTTTCCCATTTTAAATGTGAAACAGCTTTTACAAGCCCTTGAAAACACAAAAATAATGCTAAAAAATAAATGAAGCATTATTTGACCTGAAGCATGGTTGTTTCACTTTCCAATGTTGCAAGCAAGTAAAAAGCCTTGTTATTTTGACTCACTCTATTTAAAATGTTAATCGTGCAATATAAAGTTTAGAGATCTTCTGCCATGGCTAATCTCAATCTTCATTTCTCTTCTTAATTGCACATTTGAACAAGAAATGGTAATGTTTTTAAATTAGCTCTTACAATCTATTGGGTCTTATGTGGAGGGGAAGATAGTTACTTGTAGGCTATGTGGTTTATTTATAGCTAAATCTGGATGACTCCCAGGAACACTGCAGGAGAAGCTGCAAATGTAACAAGCATTTTTGAAAAATACATACTGAAACATCAGTAGCTTTCCTTTGCTCAGTACTTCCTGTCCATTTCTGTCTCAAAGAAACCCATATTTTGTATTGAAAGTGCTGTTTGGCTGGTCTGGGAATGAGCAAATATGTGATGTCAGGACTCGATAACTAACAACAAAATTATAATGGACATTGGGCAAGTTCTGTTTTGACAGAAAAGGGAAAATGGATCAGAGGGTTTGCCCTGTGGTATCTGGTGTTATGAAGAATAAAGAGTGTTGTCTCCTTTAGAATTTTATCATGTATTAACAAATATTATTAACAGAATAATAAAGTCTCTAGCATTTTATAATTGCATAAGGAGCATTCAGATGATCCAACTTAGTTCCCACTTACCATGGGAGACTGTGACACATAATCCTCTTTATGGATTTGTCAGATTTGTTCTAAAAATAGCTATTTCTTAAAAAAATCCCAGAAAGTTACTATCTTATATCTTGCTACTCAGCTACTCAGCCTGCAATGATATTTGAGACACTGCTGTCTTATGGCTACGAGCCTTCCACTGATTTCCAGTCTAGACTTATTCCTGACAGTAAATACCCACTTGCATTGGTGTTCTGCCACTTGTCATTCTTTCTCTTAAATGAAAACAAAAAAAAAAACCCAACCCAACCCAACCCAACCCAAACCAAACCACCTTTTTATGATTTGCTCCTGGTGAATTTACGTAAAGGAGTAATATCTCCTCTTGGCTTTGAGTGTGCAGGGCAAAATAAGTGAGGAACACCACGTTTCATAAAGCAGGTATTCTGTGTTCTAGTGGCTCGCTTCAGTTTTTGCTTTTTTTTTAATCTTTAGCAGAGTTGAAAAAGAATTGTATTGAGATAAGCATCACTATGGCTTGCTTTATGGCATTAATAGTGTTATGTTTTCATTACAAATGCTTCTGTTGATAAATCCTAGATAGCTTTTGCCTTTTTCAACAAAGACAGTCCTCCTTATCCTGTGATCCTCTGATTGATTAATATGGTCTTTATCCTCCCCAGTAATTTCTCACTGATGATTTCCCAATTTTTAGTAGAAATGCTTATTATTAGGCTCTCAAGCAGAATTGTGAGGCACTTTATATCATTACATTTCATTTCATTTCTATTAGGCAAGGCTTTTCCCTTCTTTCAGAATACAATTGCCAGTATTTCCTGGCATTGGCAGTGCTTTCCAAAGTTGTACCAGTCATGCTGACCAAAGTTGTGTCCCTTTTTTTTGGTCTTTGCTGAAGATATGAGATAAGCTCCAAGACAAATGTTGGAAAGAATTACCTTCTTCAGTTCTCTTTTTTTTTTTGTAATCCAGAGGTTTCCATGAACTTTAAGGGTACTGTTACTCTGTTTTTATTGGTGAGTATGCTGAGATGCCATAGTTGGAAAAGCATGGATTTCCAAGGCAATTTAGCCACTTGTAATGGGGCTGTGAAAAAATACAGTTATACCTCCTACTGTGCAGTCCCTCATTAAATTCTGCAGTTGGATGTGTGTGAATGTTCCTGTTTTCACAGGTAAAATGCCCCTACTTCTGTGTGTATCCCATTTATCTGCCTTATAATGCCCAACTTTGTGCTTAAACTGTTGTGACTAAAACTCCAAAGTAAGCTTTGTTGAGACCCAACTCACTGGAGTGCTTCAAGGGTCCTGCCCTGGAGCTGTGCTCGTGGAAGAACACATCTCTGACCCAAACATGGCTGCTGCTTTTTGTTGGAGACAGTAGGCAAAGCATTTCTGCTCGTGGTTGTACGTGGCTTACAGAGTGGCTATTCCTATTTTTCACCTCAAATTTTTGATTTGGGATGACTCCCTGTGCTTGAGGTGTGGCACATCTCCCCTCCTCCCAGGAGGTCTGTGGGAGTTCTTTCAAAGCGTCCTCCTTTCTGTGTCAATGGATTAGCTTTTGGCTGCTGGAGCTGAAGAAGTGAGGCATGGAACTGTCTCTGAAGAAAAGTTTTACAGCTGGGCTCATTTCAGACTTGAAATTTGTTATTTATTAGAAGTACTAATACATGGAAATGTATCTTTATAATGATAGGCTCTTTGGGGCTGGTCTGAACTGTTATCTTCATTTCACACATGCTTTCTGTATCTTTGCCATTTGTTCTCATTTTCTTCTGTTTTCTCTCTCTGGCTACCTTGCTTGCATCGCCTTGCTTCTGAGAAGAATAAAGGGCAAAAATGCTGCACCCTAAATTTCTTTCGTTATCTACAGAAAGTTTCACAGTATAATTATAATGCAAATAGGAAATGATTTATATTTAGAAAAGACAAGGCATTTAATTCAGTACCAAGAAGCAGGAATGAAAATTACTCTCTTTTCTATCTATGAAATTGCCCGGTCTTTGCTGGATTGCAAATTTTGTTCAGGTTGCCTAATACAGTTTCAAGTTGTGTATTAATTATTGAGCATGATCCAAACTGTCACATTTACAAAGTGTTGCTGCATGCAGGGGTGTAATTTAATTTCTGCTGTCAGGGAATAGATTCATAGACTATAGATTTCAGTCCTGACTAGGCCACTAACTTAAGTGACTGGAGGTGCTTTCCTCATTTCTCCAGGCTCATTTTTCTCTGTCTATGGAACATATATCATGACAAGTACCTGTAAGATGCAACTAAGAAGTTGGAACTTGCTTTTAGAGAAAATGTTAATATGTCAAAAGCTGAATTTTGATATGATTTGAAGTATTTTGTCCTATGAACATAAAAATACTTATCGATATTCTTCAGGAGTGAAAATATTAAAATTTTCATCCTAAGTATTGCTGTTGGTAGTTATATCTTGCTTTTCTTGTTGGCTTTTCATGGCTTGTCAGTGGCACTAGTGCATATATTAATGTTAAACCATTAAGTTGTTGTACAAATTGGAGAAACACTAATAAGTAACAACTGCCCAAATTATCTTAAGAAACCAAAATTAATTAAAATTCTGTATTTCTGTACTAGGCCTGCATAATGTATTATGAAGTGGTATCAACAAAGAAAATATGAAAGTTTAAACTAATCCTAAAATAATTTTTCAAAAGGCTTTTCAAAGGGTAATGATGGAATATATAATTTACTGAATTTTTTTTTATGTACAGTGCTTCAGAATATGGATCAGATATTTTCTGATATTCTTCAGATAAATTTTCAATAAGCTATTGATATAGACAACTGTTTTGCTGTGCTCTTGCTAATGTATATCAGTAAGTCGTGTCTAATTATTAATATAGTAACTGGTAAGCAGTTATAAATCAGTGAAGCTTTAGAGATAAGCTATGCAGCAGTAGAGAAAAAGACAAAGTAATAACATCATCCTGTTCATGAAGAAGAATTTTATGAGTTGTGGAACCAAAGGGGACATTTAAAATCAAAGGAAAAACAATATGGTGTTTGCTGAAAAGAGTAGTGTAGACAAATAAGAGGATGGTGAATAATAAGAGCAATAATTAATGTGAATCTGAGCAATTCAGCTGGTTAATTGCACGTGAAAGTCTACTCAGTTTTCTTGGGAATGGTAAGAGCTGTTTAAAGTTAAAAGGAGAAACTGGTGCTTGATCTGTGTTTCTCGGCAGTTTCAGAACTGGGTTCTCTGTAGAGCTAGAACAAGAATGCACTCTGCTCTCCCTCACTTACAGTCACATGTTGGAACTATGAGGGAGAATTGTTAAAATACTGGGATTATTTTAAATTAAATTTTCCAGAGTGCTACTGTGTAGCCTGAAATTGACTTTCAAATTTTTTTTTTTTTTTTACACACAGAAAAAAGGGATTGCAAAGGTATTTGACTGAACATATTTGGTAATTGTTCTCCCCAGAGATCCAAGGCTGACTTACGTTCAGGGGAATGTTTTGATTTCCCTTTTTACACATCCCAATACAGATGAATGTGTGCTCTTCCAGAGTCCTGATGGGAAGGCTGATTGCCTTGGGAAGGGCTGGGAAGAAGTCCTGTGTTCTGGGAGGGATGTGTTCTCTTCCCTTGCTTCCCTTACTAAAAAAAAATTCACATTTTTTAGTAAGCTTTTTTGAAAGCACCTGGTTTGGAGTGAGATCAGACACTATTTGATAACAACCTGTTTAGCCACAATTTACCTGGGTTATGAGGTAGTTCTGATGGACATATCTGGTCACAGGCTCCAGGCCAGTTCTTTATATGCTGTTCCTTGTCTTCATTGATGTTTGGCTCAGGATGAGCATGTCCCTCAGCTCTAATTTAATCAGAAGGCACCTGGGGGATATTCTTTAGCCTTGTCATTGTTCCCCTGCACAGTGTTCTCTGATGAACACACCAAATACCTCTCCACAGGAAATGTCTACATTTCAAAAGGTGACTTTAGAGTTTCTTTCCTTCTTGCCTAAGAACATGTCAGCAACAGTCATGTAATGGTTTGGGTTACTTCAGTGACAGATCAGAATGAAAAACTGCAGCTTGGGTAAGCTATTTACAAAATATTATGGGTTCCTAAGTAATTACTAAAGTGCTTTACACACACAAACACACACACACAAGTACACCAAAGCATTTCTTACTGGTGTTTCAATGAAGCAGTTTGACTCTCCAGCTTCAGTACAACACAGCCAGGAAATGCTTTGATCTAAGTGCCAAACTGCACCTTTGCAACAAAACAGGACACACTCTGATGTAGTAAAAAAAAAAAAAAAGGAATTTTCATTCAGAATTAAGTTTCCTGTCCTGACTTTTTATTTTCTTTTTTTTTTAAATTAATTTTTTTATGACATGAAATATATTTGGGAGGTATCACTCTATGGGATTGCATCTCCTTCCTGAAAGTGCGGTCCATGGAGCTCAAAGATGACGCAAAGATGGGTGGGAATTACATTAGGAGAAACGATACTTTTACTGTTGTCATGCAAAGGGGAAAGCACAGCAGGTTTGAAATAGGAAGTTGAACTTTTTTTCACTCCAGTGTGTTCTGTGGTATTGACACAGCCAGGATTGGGTTCTTGAAAGAGTTTTCTCTGGAAAATTATGCTCCTCAAAGCAAGTCTAATGTTTGTGGTCAAGGACAGCCTGTCTTTGTCCTTGCCTGCATAACTATATGTCATGGAATAGCTGCTGTTGATATCTCCAGGGCTGGCAGCAACTGAAAAAGGGATTTCTTTGTGCACTGTCTACTGTTTTGATGGCTTTTAATGGAGGAAGAGATTTTATTTTTTAAAATATTTTTGAATGAAGCATGACAGTGAGCCTGAAGAATAGTCATAAATATTCAGTTCTTCCCAGGAAGCCCAGTTTTTGCTTCATGTCTTTGGTATGACTCTACCAGGGCTAACAGAGGCATTTTTGACTAAAAGTAATATAAATGAAGGTAAACATTTAAACTTTGATGAGTATAAAGTATGAAAGCTATTACAGTAGTTTGGAAGAGTGTAATCTCATCTGAGAAATGGAGAAGTGTTCTGTGAGTCCATAGGCCAAAAACTCTGTTACACAGGTCTTTGCAAAAAGAATTCAGATGAGGTGATGAGTGATCACTGCCATGTGTGAGAAGGCAAGAAATTTGATCAAGCTTTTGCCAGCAAAAGCATGTGTGGGTTTTTGGCTTTGAAAGGGTAGGAATATTTTTTTGGAACAGTCAGAGCAACCAAAAAACAGCCAGCCTGGGACAAAGCCTCAAAGCGTGGCCCATGAAAAGACAGCTGTTGTGTTGCTCAGTGGATGCAAATCTCTTCCTTGTGCTAACTTTTGTTTTTATCAGAAGAGCTTTTTATTCTATAGTGGGGGGGGGGGGGAAGGAAAGAAGAAGAAAACATAATATAATTGATAAAAGGAAGATAAAAAGTAGACAAGGGCTTATTGTAAAATGTATCACCCTTAAAGCATTGCTAGAAACACTGTTTTCATATCACTTAAACTCATTCCTCTATCCAGTGTCTCCCACTGGCCCACTAAAGAGGCCAAAGCAGCCCCAGTAGCTTACTTGCCTACATACCAGTCAAAAAACACGGTCCTGAAGATGAGCCTTTCAAATTCATCTTCAGCAAATCCATCTGAGCAAATATTTGGATGTCTTTTGTGGCAAACAGGATCACTGTGGGAATATGGGATACAAGTACAGGATGAGCAGCAGGTGACTGTCACCTGTTGGAAACTCAGACCTTTAAAAATTATTTGAAAAATCAGGAACAGATTTTATTCTGCTGTAAATAGAGGGTGGGAGGATAATGTCATTTTCTTCTTTTATTTTTTTCCCTCTTCCTTTTACAAAGGCAAAGAGGGACATGTGTCTCACTTGATATCTGAGTTCTAGCCAATGGCACTGTAATAAAATAGGACATTCTTAGTTTGCTGCTCACCTTTCCATAGGAAGGAAATGTCATTAAAAGATAGGTAGCAGTGGCCTGTGTATGAAGGTGCTTCATTGTAAGGTCAAAATCCGAGTAGCTGAAGAAGAGGAAAGAATTCTGAATTTGGTTAATGAGGTTCCTGTGAGCTCCTTCTGAAATGCTTGTGAGACACAGCAAAGGCAGCAGTGCCAGGCAGAGGTGTGATCCTGCCCTGGTGCTGAACACGTCCCCCACAGGCACTGCTTCTCTCACCTCCCCATTGCTCTGCACAACACACATGTTCAGCTTGGCAAAGTTTTGCCACAGTCTTTGTGAACTGGCAGATGGTGAATCAGCCCCCTTTATTTCTGATTCTCTAGGATAAAAGCTGGGATATGCTAGTGAAATGCACACAGTCTCTTCTGAAGGAAAAGGGTTTCCCAGAAATGCACTTTGCTCAGTAGTTCTGATCCTTTCCTAGCTGTGCTTTGGAGAGGCAGAGCAAAGTCCTCTTGCTAAGGTGCAAGAGGACTGTAAATATTCTCTTACTATTCCAATTCCTTCTTTCACCTTTCTTGGTACCCTGTGTTTATCAGTCCAGCAGGATGACCATGCAGGGGCTTCACATTAAAATATGGGTATGTGCTACTGGATTAAACCAGATGAAGACAACATCTTGATGGCAGTAACTTCTTACCAAGCAGTTGAAGTGACCATATTGGATCAGATGATAACTTAGGTGTATGTTTGGGTGTACTTCTGGAACAGGTCTATGCAGGCTGGGATGGGGTTTCAACTAAAATTATTCCCATGACTGAAAATTGGAGACCAAATTTTCAGTTACTGAAAAATGAGGTAGTTTTACCAAGAAAGTGTCCCTAGGAGGATAAGAAATTACATAATTTTACATGTTAAAAAAAAAAAAGAAAGATAATATTTTGACTGAATGTTAAAGAAAATAAGATTTGCATCCCAATTACTGGTGAATTTTGGGATGGTATGTTATGTAACTAAAGGATAATTAAGGAAGGGATCTTTTTTATGGGATTTCATGGATTTAGATGATAGTCTGTAGGATTTCTAAGTTGGCAGATGTTAAGAACCAAATGAAATACTCATCTCTCATTCTGTCTTTTCTCTGCTGTGTTTCACAACCTTGCAAAAACCTTGTTTTGGAAAGCCAGGTATTTTATATTCTGCTTTGGTGATCCCAACTTCCTTGTCAGTGGCGTTGCCACATGCTTTACTGGTATTTAGTGCTCATCTATTTTAGATCAACCACTGTCCTAGGTCACTGTCAGGCAGTAAGCAGCTTTTTACTGACTCCCAAGTGATTTAAATCTTACAGACAGTGACACAGATAACAACACATTAGGTGCTTTCATGTGGCCCTAATAATAACTTCCTCTGCCTGTTACCATTTGTTAGGTGAGGTTGTATTTCCTGCTGTGGGACAGCTTTCCCTACAACTCTTTTCTTGCTCATGTCCTCTGATGTTCATGGCTAAACCACCACTGCTGCTGTCCTTGTTTATGATGTGAGTCACAGTTGTCGTATTGTCCGGAGCAGTTCGATCTCTGATTTGGACCTAATGTGCATGATGGAGATCACAGTCTTTGAAGAAAAGCTCCATATCCAGCACAATTAAGAAAAGAAATCTAAAGGGACAGTGGAAGTGCTCTGTTTTCAGCGATTTTTCTCTTCTTCCCTCTAAGTTAGTCTTGCTCCTAAATGCATAAATATGCATAAGGTCAGCTTTTTTTTTTTTTTTTTTTTTTTTTTTTTTTTTTTTTTTTTTTTTG